>JAFBJU010000352.1:846622-1007325 GCA_016785305.1 Colistium nudipinnis | reverse complement strand
GGGGGGGGGGGTGCAAGCCATCACTCCATCACTCTAGATCTTTGTTTTCACTTCCCATCACCGCATGTGTGGGTGTCATGACCTCTTCACAAATGGGGTTGTCCCTGGAGGGAGAAATGACTGCGGATCTGCAAGATGTCTGTGATATATGAACAGCTCTCGCACACCCTGCATAACTTAACGTCCGATCAAACTACGTGTACCGCAAAGCACGTTACATAATGTAGAGAGGAAATGTTCTATTCCTAAATGCACACGTCAAATAAATAATTCTACCGGCCGATGATTCTGTAACCTTCGCCGGTTACAGTAAATAACGTAAAGTGCTCGTGAACAATTCTATTATAGAAAATAAAAAACGTCAAGGCTGTTGTTAAGTCATTAAGAGAAAACTGAGTTAGTGCATAGAAAAGGACAGCAACAGAAGCCAGGGTTATAGATATGAGAGATATGGGCACATTTTCTGCTTCGGAACTGCTAGCACTGCACCAAGTAAAGATCTTTTGGACGTAGAAGCTCAAACAAACATTTTACGAGTACCAAAAATCCAATCTCCACTTATCTTTCAATACCGCGGCTTAAGGTTTTTGTCTCTCCCAGCCTATAGTCCTGGAGTTCTCTCGTGTTCCCATCTCTGTCACGATGATAAAACATGGCTCAGTCCAAAGGAATAACCACTTTTTGGGAATTGTCTTTATGGATAACAAATGATTACGGTCTATATTTACTGAATAAAAGTCGTCATGAGGCCGGCACCCCCTTTCACTGCTCACAGTCAACACCTTGGGATCACGCGTCACTGTTGGTGGCATCCTATCATAGTGTATCTGTTACCGCGTCATAGTGCTTTTTTAAACGGCGCACTCCTCCGGACATTGAGTCACAGGCCTGGGGGCAAAAAAAAAGCTGTGTTGAACAGAGGTCAGAGAGCTGTTCCAGCTAACAGATTGGCCACAAGTAAGTGCTCACTGCAACAACAGTGTAAAAAAAGTGTAAAAAAAAAAAAAAAAAGGTACCTAAGAATAAACATATTTCATCCAGTCCTGCCTGGGAGTGTCCCGACTGAAGTAATTCAGGCGAGGATCAACTCATAAAGAATAACACAAGGCCTCTCCAGGCTCACGATAACCAAAATGTGGAACAACAAAAATCCCAGGGTTGGTTGAGCTAGAATTGAAATTGTTTTTCCTCGATACATATTGTATTAGCGGCCTTTCTAGCAGCTTATAATTATTTTAATGCGACAAAGCGACACATTTGCTGCCGACCGCACGCATCTGACGAGTGCCTTTTTCGCGGAATAACGGCGCCGCGTGAGTGCGCATTTATCATTTCAAGTTTATTCCAGGTGAGGCAGGAAAGCAGGGGCCCAGAAGATATCTGTCCACACGAGTCTGCTTCTGGCCATATATCAAATCCTGACATGCAGCTCATGAGAAGTAATGCTGCCGCCAACACTGGCTGGCTGGTAATCACCGCACAGAACCAAGGCAAACACAAAGCAGATGGAGCAGCAATAAAGTATCGGTAAACGATTTCCTCCGGGTTTACCACCACCACCACCACCACCACCACCACCACCACCATAAAACGGCAGAGAGACGGTTCAAAGGAAAAAAAATCAATAAATAAAAGGAAATAGGTAGCATTAATGCCTCAATGTTTTTGCTTCGACATCGTAGACCCGGCTATATTTGCTGGGTAATGATATATGGGCTCACACAATAAAAGAAAATGGGAGCACACTCCCATTAAGATAAGCACTGCAGGCCAAGGAAACCTAGACATGCCAGTGGCATATTGATTGCATGCCCTGTATTAATAGCAGGGTTAGCTGCTGCTCTCTCAGCGTGGACATTTCCTCCCAATCCGTGGCCCCGAGAACAATGAACACGGAGGCAAAGTGACCCCGAGTTTAACCGAAATGAAAAACGGTATTTGAGTCCACTAAAATACAAAGCACAGCAAAGTTTTTTTTTTTTTAGTTGTCCATGGCCAGAAAGTGTCGGTCGGTTGCGTCTTACCCGATACGACGTTGGCGTCCGCTCTCCCCGGTGTCCCCCTGTGATTCATATAATCCATCCATCCGAGAAAGTCTTTAAAATACGTCAAGGTTTTTTTTTTTGTTATTCCTCTTTAAAATGGCAGCACGGCTAACTTAGCCAATTCGCGATTGCAGATAAAAAATCCCTTTATTTTTGCCGTGGCAAACGCAATTGAAGCAACAGCTTGGACCGTTTGCTTTTTTTCACAATTTTGTGTTCGTTGCCCCGCCTCCAGACAAATCTGACACCGATTCACTGTCATAGTTAACAGCTCTCAGCTCGGTGAACCATGGTTTAAGGCACGTCTCGCATAATGTCGCAATTGTGGTCGTTGCTTGCTTCAGACAAACAGTTGAGTACATAAATACTGTAGCGCCACAGTGTAAAGCCGAAACCGACCAAGAAACCCAGACCATCATAGTATGAATACACGGAGCAACAACAAACATCCTCTGCGTGAACGCATCTTGAACCAGGAACAGTTAACAACTGAAGATAGAAGGCTGTCATGGATGGACGAGATATTAACAGCAAGCCACCGGGCGGAGATTTACACATCCCACCCATCAACAAACAGCGTGTATGTTCACCTCCTGTTGTTTTCTTCAAAAGAATATAGATATACAGTATCTGTGAGGAAAATATGTGCTGGGCATGTTATTATTTCAGATTTTTTTGCTGGGGGTTTGGAAATCTATTTACACGCCCCCAAATTGTGAAATAGCATCCAGTGGTGCTGCGCGAAAACGGTCATTAGGCAATATCATCTATCCGCAGCCCAGGAAGGCAGACCATGATTGGAGCCATAACACAAATCTGGAAAGAAGGATTTTTAATTAGAAAAACGAGAGCAGGTGGTATCTCCTGCATGGTAACGGGACACGGATCTTTTCTCACACGGCCATAACTAGAACTTGTTGGCTGAACGCGACGGCCGCCGCAAAATGTTTTGCTGAGTGGGACGTTTGCAGGCATCGATGTCTTTGCGTAGTTGCATACGAACGACAGCGTGGCCCGCCCCGTTCGTACCTGGCAAGTAGGCGGCCTGAAGAACGCCAGGCCTTACAATGGGTCTCTCCATGTGTCTTGTGCATGGCCATCACTTGTCCACTCTATATGCAAATGACCTCGTATCTCCTTGCTGTTTTCAAATACCAACTTCATTGTTGTCTCTTAAACAGCAAGAGACGGCCAAGCACGTGGAGTACATTTGCTTTGAGATCCTACAAACCTGTGCAAGTTGGATGATTGCAGACTTATGTAAATACATACAGTACGTGTCCATCGTTTTGGGGTTTTTTTGCGACATGGAACATTGTAATTGGGCCGAGAATACAAGCTGGGCCTTGTTTTTCCGCCAGTTTTAAATTGCTTTCCATTTTTTATCGTTCTGGAATAGATTGACTGATTTGAACCACGACCACTTGTTTTACAACACAGGGCCAATAAACAGACCCGGCAACCAAAGTAATGGCTCCATCATAATAACCGAGTGTACATTTAATTTTTAGTCGAGTCACATTTTTTTATTTATTTTTTTACTTTACTACACACCGCAGATACAAACAGGTTTGATGCCTCTGTAAATTAATTGTTGACAAATGATTCTGCGATAAGCAACTTTATGTACACGTTTACAGCAGCTTCTAGTGCCAATGTATTTATGTCGGCCATTTTTATTGTGACAAATTAACTTTAACTACGGTAAAACAATCTTCATACCTCTTCCGAGCTTAGTTCTTTTGAAGGACCGATTTACTCTTTATCTATTTTCTGGTTCAGCCTGTAGATAAATTGGCAGTGTGAATGTGAAGTGTCAGGCTGAGGGATTTACTGCTGCATTGGGCTGACCCAGTTCCTGTACAGTTGTGCTCTCCCTGCCAGAGAGACTCTCCCCTTATTTTTCCGATACAGCGAAAGGATGCATATGTTTACCGCCCTCTGACAAAACTACAATCGCTTTACACCTTCGCCGGCCTTCTGCACCAAAACATGTTGTTAAGGGAAAACTAGCGAGTCATTTAAACTTGTCAGTGTGGCCTGGATGCACTCACATGAGCACCTTCCCCCCCCCCCTCGGATGTGAGCGGCGTGACCTGCGAGTGCTCAGGCCTAATCCCGGCGCTATCTCAGGGAAGCAGGCCGACTGAGGAGCCCTGTAGCATGGCGCCACCATCTTTTCCTGCTCATTACCGGCCCTAGGCATCTCAACAGCGATAGACGCAATGAAGGGGAACCTCAATAAATGATCAGTGTGCCTCTGCCAGCACCAACACAGGCGGCATCTGCTGCCTCCCTGTTGCGGCTCCCATCTTGCTCCCTCGCTGGTAGTACAACCCCATAAGCCTCTCCAGGATAATGGTGTTAACCTCCCAAATTTCCCCTAGAGTTGGAGCACGAGTCTGGCCGACCTAATAACCCTCGACCTAAAGAAGTGGCTGATTTCCCCAAACGCCTAAAGCAGAGGTCTTCTACAGGGGGTCCGTGACCCCTAAGGGGGCTGCAGAGGTACTGCAGGGCGGGGGTCTGTATTCGTTAAATACACATGAACACAAATCCAACATATGTATACATGGCACAAGGCCCAGTTTAATGGAACCCACAATTGTATGCAATATATAGAGTAGGGGGTCCCCGCTCCATCTCTACATGAGTTTGGGGGTCCTTGGCCTGAAAAATGTTGAATGAAAAGACCCCTGCCTGAAAGGACTTCAGAAGTCCACCTCTTGTGATGCCTCGAGGCATAAACGAGGGGCATTACGTGGTTAAAGTTTGAAAGGATACGACCGAGCGACTTGGTTTTTTTTTTGCGAGTTGTCAGGAAGCATTGCGCCCCTGCGCTCATCACAGCGTTGTTTAGCACTGAGTTCTTTTCCTCCGTTTTTTTTTTTTTTGAGAAAAGATGAAAAAGCAGGAGGCATGTGCCTAATGAAGTCTCAGGCTTACAGCCCCTCTCGTGACAGGATAATTACACCGAATGCTTCCAGCGAACACTTCAAAGGACACTTCATCCCGGTTGCCAAAACCATGCAGCACATCTCACCAATCAAGATGGCCTGACCTAAATCCAGTCCTCCTGGCTCCTCCGTAATGCCGCACTCCCACAGACTCCCTGGACCTCTCCTCGCGGAGTCAATTGCATTAGAATACACTCAATATGCCAGTGCAGCGAACATACAGGAATTACTCGCGCTGACTTTGCTGCAGAGACATATTGACAAGTTAGTCTCTTAGTATGTAACGGGATGTCGCAGTGTCCATGAAGGAAGCAAAAGAAACCGTGGCAGTGGGCTTTCTACCAGTATGAAAAAGCGCCGACACATGACTACTAAATCTACCTCCGTCAGGCACTGAATCATTTGTGCAACGCAAAGTCAAGATGATGATGATGATGATGATGACGATGATAGGGCGTACTAGTCTAGGAATGCAGGGGTCAAATGTACTTGTAAAAAGAAAACTACAAAAATACATTATACATCGAGTTCGCACTTATTGAGTCGCGACGTCTCGGCCCTTTGATGCTCCGTGAGCCGGAACATTTTTATGTTGTCAATCAAACAGGCACACCGGTGGGTAAAGGATTTTAACTGTCATCTAGATTTCAACCCTGCGCTGTCATAAAAGAAAGAAGTGTCTGTTCAAGCTGGAATCACTGGCATTACGACTGCGGTGACATTTTCACTGCGGAGAGAAGGTATAAAAATGTCAACAGAAAAAGACTCGTGCAGCACATTTCGTCTCTCTGCTGTCCAGCCGCGTGTTTGCTGTGTTCCCAACACTCGCGTTTTGGGTCAAAATGCTCTGCTATGGTCCAAAACCTGATACACAGCCCTCCCCGGGTTGCAGCACGGGTTATTTTGTGTGTTCAAGTCGAGGCAGCCGTGCCCTGCTTCGCAAATCTGCCCAGAGCTTTACAAATCAGCAATGCCGTGCAGATATGGACCACTGTGCGAGATGTTTACATATAGCTCGATTAATATTACGCGCATGACCAAAAGTACGAAGTGTTCCTAAAATGCCGTTTCATCGGGGGAAGAGAGTGCACACTAGACTTTTTTTCTTCTTCTTGTGAATCCAGTAATTATGTTCTTTGAGAATAAGTCGGGATGATACATTAGCTTCTGGGGGATAAGATAAGCCATATCACCATAATGTGAGTGGCTCGGATGCTCCCCTATTTACATCTCGAGAAGCATTAAACAGAGGGGATAAATAAGAGTTGACGGAAGAACTGCATTAAAAACGATATTTTTGTGCGTTTTACTTACGAAGCCAGCACGCGAGGTCGTTTTGACAATTGCTGAGACTTCCCAACGGGGGCGCACTGCTTGCAGTGCTTTAAGTGCAGCACAGGGGCAGGCTGGACATCTTTTGTGACATGTTGACAAAGAAATAACACTTAGATGCGTTTGAATGGCTCCGCTGAACACGTTTCAGATTTTCCTATGGAAAAAAACAAAACGCATAGCCATGCTAGATGCTGCATGCTGCATAATTAACAAACAAGCGCCGCAAACCTCTCTCGCTCTACTCAGAAAAGGACTCCTGGAAGAGCGGGTGGCACAGGCACAGATGGAGAGAGGCCACTTGAACACAGCGTAATGAGACAATCCACCGAAATTTCACTCATACACGGTGTTCCAAATGAACCCAGGGAGGGTGTCGCCTCTTATTTATTTAGTTCCACTCAAACCAGATGTACATGCATAAACTAGATCTCTACAGATTTCCGAGCTCATATTATTTGCAGATAAATAATAAAATATTAAACACGGTGTAGACTTGGGGAACATGATATCCTACCCATCGGGATCATTAGAAAGACATCCAGGGTGCACTCCCACTGCAGTAACATGTCTCAGACTTGGAAAGGAGCGCCATCTCCATCTGTTTCCAAGACAGTTAACAAAATCCTTTCATACAGGGAGCCATCAATGTGCATCAAAGCAAGCTACTGCCGGCACACACCCGTTTTGTGCCTTTCTGGTTTAAAGATCAACAGAGTGATTAGAGCATGTGTTAAATATATCCCTTTTCATCAGATCACATTTTACGCCCACATTTTTCACATTTGCCGATTTTGAAAAGTTCACGGCGATGTACCTTTTTCCTCTTCTCGTGTTCCAGTACATTTACAGTTGGCATTAAAAGAGGACAGGCGACTCACTTAGGGCAAAAAAAAAAAAAAAAAAAAAAGGGAAACATGTACCGTACCCACTCACAATTAATAAATCATGATACCAGGCGGAGCTGAATATGAGATGGAAGGACTCTTGTAATGACAGTGGACCGTACTGAATCCATTTCCCAGATCCCCACTCTGCCCGAGAAGAGGCTCTTCGGAGACTTTTTACATTACTGACCATCACTCCGTCTTGGATTATCCTCGCCTGTCTTTTCCATCACTGTACCCTCCTGTCACAGACAAGACTCCAAGTGCCCTCTTTCACTCTGACCCTCAATTACCCGGCCCAATCATCTCAGACAGGTGTTGAGGTGCAGTAATAAACCCTCGCCCGATGCTGCCAAGCCAGCCTGTCTGTTAAAGCACCTATAAGAGTCCTGAAATGACGAAAACCCGGGGTTGATCAGGTTCTGTGACCAACAGTTGACTCGTAGCTGGCGGCTGATAGTGTGCAGGGAAAATGGAGAAAAAAAAAAAGAAAAAAAGATTTCACCAGTTATTGGTCTGTATGGAAGGTATAAACAACGTCGGGTGCGTTTAGTGTAAGTCCGACATTTTATCATCGCTGCCGAGTGGAAACGTGGTCCAGAACGTTCACAGGGAAATGAAAAGGAAAAAAAAAAAGATTCTGTTTAGGAGACATTATATGGAATATATATTTGAAAAAAAAATAAAAAAAAACATAGAAAGAAGAAATTAAAAATAAAAACAATAGTGCTGATTTTATGAAAAAATGAAGACGATAAAGGTACAAGCTTTTCACCCGACCCAGTGCCTATGTTTTAAATTGTTATTGGGGAAAAGAAAATACCCAAAAAGAAAAAGTGTTTATCATTTGCGGAAATAACCATTACATACTGATAGAGCCATCAACTTCCTTTTTTTTTTTTTTGTCCCTCCCACTTACAGTTAAGAAAACAAGAGAGGCGCGAGGAGAGACGGGGGAGGTAAAACTAAAGACGTAAACTGAAATCCCCAGCACTTATATGCACACGTTCACCATACGTTACAACTGCGTCACAAGTGGAGTCTTCTCAGTCACAAGGAGACGCCGTCACCGCATCATAAACTTGGAGCGACGGCGCCATCGAGTCCGCGGGGGACACACAGTCGGTGACTCCAGAGGTTTAGCCCAGCTTCAAGCTGCGTATCCACAATTCAACATCTCAGGCAAACGAAACTGAGGCGGTGTCAAACACAATTACAACGCCGACGCCGGCATTTAGGCCTGCACATCTGCGTCGTCCTGCCGCACAAGTGCTTATTCCGATTATTCTGGCTCACAAGACTCAGTTGAGCAGACTCGAGTTGACGCGTAAAAACACGAGCGAGTTACTGAATAAGGAAGGCGCGTCGGACCAACTGCGTTTACATCGTGGCACGGCACCTGTGAAAGAAGTGTTATAGCTACGCCGGTGGGCACATACGATCGCGGTCCCCTGCAAGCGGTTTCATTGTAGTTTCACAGTTAGGTTTGCGTTCTAATTTGGACCCTTGTAGATTTTCGCGATGCGCTTCCCCCCCCCACCCATATCGGAATCACGCACATTGTTCCCGATGTGTTCATTCATCCTTTGTGCTACAGCAATCTGCTCCTCCAATTGACTCCGCAGCTCCCCTCATCATCGCACATTCTCAGACCGAGAGCCGAGGTTCGCGCTCGCTGCCGCTTGGCTGAGCATGTGCTGCGTTGTGAACTAGAAAGAACCCGCAGACCCTCGGAGCCGACGGCGGTTATCGAGTTAAGTTAGCCCACATGCTGCAGTCGGGGGTCAGACCGCCCAGCTGCGCTAGCCTGCACGGCCTCGTTTAAACTCTCAGGAGTGGCCCTCGAAATGGGGAATAACGTTTTGTGATCCCCTGCAGAACAACAGCCACACTAGCTTCCATCCCTCGAACATACAGGATCACGGTGTCTGCGCTCACCCGTTTAAAATAATAAATAGGGCTTATTGCTGCTTATTATTTGCTGCTCATTGCAATAACGGCACTGCTGCGCTGGCAGGACCTGGGAAACACACACATGACAGTTTTGTTTCGTTCCCCCCCCCCACCCCCCAACACATTCATTAAATGAGGTCCCTCGCTCAACTCGGGTAATGAAGTAAACAAAGCTATTCGGCCTCCTCCGGGCCCTGGGAGACATCTTACAGGAACAAGTCCGCGAGTAAAATGTCTGCAAATCACAACGCAGACCGGTTAAGTAATTCCAATATGAGAGGACGCGTAACCGACCGGTTCCCTCCGGGCAGTCGGCCGACAGAGGAGCGCGGCCCAAGTGGTCGAGGGGCCTACGACGCCGGAGCAGACGAGAGTCTGCAGAGGAGCTCACTGATGGATGAGCCAGTGTCATGCGAGCGGACGCACACGGCCAGATTGAAATGCAGGTGGCTGGACTGAACAGCACAAAGACACTGCTGTGAAGAGCTGCACACCGTTTAGAAAGCGCAACCGTGAGACCCTCTACCCTCTTTTTTTTTTTTTTGTTTTTTTTTTTGTTTAAAGGTCTCCTCTATTCTGAACGCGTCGCTGCTTATAGAAGTCGGCCGTCTTGTTTCATTCCAGGATTCACTGAGCAATGGTACGATAGAGTACAATCATCTTGAGATATTTGCATAAGATCACCGGGCTCATGGGTGTAAGCTGCCACGTTTGCCGCGCAGAGCCGTCAGTGAGCAGAGCACGACTCCTGCTTCATCAGTGTGTTTGCATTTCCAGTCTCTTTAGGCGAGAACTTCTTTAAAGTTGGACAAATAATGAAGGAGGATTTCAATTCCGCACGCATGGATAAGACTTTGCCTTGTTAATACATTAGTATTCATTTGTAGGAGTAAGAGGCAGAGAGAAGCGAGCGCCGCTGCATATTATTGGAGAGGCAATCCAAAAAAATAAAAAATAAAATACGCTCCACAAAATCTCAAGGTAAAACCACGCTTCCTCTGCTATTCAGACAAATAATGAAGGAGGATTTCAATTCCGCACGCATGGATAAGACTTTGCCTTGTTAATACATTAGTATTCATTTGTAGGAGTAAGAGGCAGAGAGAAGCGAGCGCCGCTGCATATTATTGGAGAGGCAATCCAAAAAAAAAAAAAAAAAAATACGCTCCACAAATCTCAAGGTAAAACCACGCTTCCTCTGCTATTCAGCTGCAATTATGCTGCAAACCCTACATGTTCAAAAAGACAAATAGCAAAACTTTTCGGATTTTAAACCACTACACTTAATTGCCGAACGTTTTGGGGAAATGTATCATTTACAAGCTACAGTGCATGAATGCCGAGTGTTTTTACATTTCACAATGGATTGTTGCCGAGAGCCGAACGGGCTGATTGAAGATGCCGAGATGTCAAGCACGGAGGGCATGGGTTTTAAGTGTCGTCAGCGAACCAGTGTGGTTCCAGCTGGAGTGCTCCTCATTCGACAGACACTCAACGCTGTGGCTGTTGAGGTTAAATTTGAGGTCTCAATAAATGAAAGACTTTTCATGCGATTTCCATGAAGCCATGGAGCCCCTGGCTTTGTTTTGTTTGACGTGGACGTGACAATAGTTTTGTGATTAAAATAACCAAGCGTAGAAGCCTGGCAGGCGCCGGGGGGGGGGTTGAGTGTTTGGCATCTCGCAGCTAGATTTCTGCATAAAGTATTTCATTACATTTTGAGAGCTATATAGTACAACACCAGGACATAACCACTGGAGTGTATATGTTCAGCATTCACAACTCATCTAAGAGGCTTCTTCAGTTCTTCTCCCTCTTCTCTGAAGAAGCCTCTGAAGCAGCGCGACACATCTTCAACACTACAACCTCATTCCGAGGGATATTTAATTTCGTCTCCATGTAACATAAAGCACATTTCTACCACCTGGGCCGCGAGAGGCCTAGTTGAAAAAAAAAAACAAAAAAAAAACACTTTAAAGACATGCACAAACATTTATGGACAAAATGGAGGATTTATGGATGAAGCGTAGAGTAATGGCAAGCTGCGAAAAGGCAAACACAGATCTATTAGCAGCCGCAAATAAATCTTAGCTTTTGTTAAACCTGCCTTTGGGGCGTGAATCAGTGGGACGTAAAGCATCTGGAAATTTCCTGGAATGGATCGTCGCGTAAGCTCTAACCGAGATTTACGTCCAAGTGTGTTTGACAATTGATACATCAGGTTGAGTTTGTTTCTTTCTTTCTTTTGTCATTTGAATTCGAGTCTTAACCATGTCTGTGAGGAGGGAACATTTATATTTTCCTCTCTGTGCTACAGTGAAACCATTTTGCACGTGTAAGTGATGCAGTGATGGTGCCAAAAGCCATTTTTGTTGTTTAGCCAGTAATATATACACTTTTTTCGACAATATCGTAAAAGTCCGTTCACAACTTTAAATCATGGAATCAGTCATCAAAGCCATGAGCAGTTGTGCTGATCAGCACAGACACACACATTTTAAATTTGGAAAGCACCTCCATGGTAGCTACCACCACAGACGCACACATTCTTGTCTATTATTGAAGACAACTACACTTACCTTAACCATCACAATGAAATGCCTTAAATTGACACTGCACGAAATTATCTTTTGACCCAAAGACAAAGACTTAACCCTCAAAAAGCACTATGAAGCTTAGAGGACCAGACTCGGCACACACACACACACACACACACGTGTGCACATGGATGCGGACACACAAACCATCCATAAAATAACGCACCCATCATGTCAATTAATAATCATCTACAAAAATATCTTGAATACCCAAGTATCGCTCTATACCACTATGACTCCAAAACGTGTGCCTCTACAATTTCTCACGCCGTCCCTCTCTTCCTCTCCCTGTTGTGTTGCAGGTGGTGGGTCAGATCGATAAACTCACGTCCGACATTGACTTTGACCTGGAGCCGGACGACTGGACGGTGGCCACGGCGAGCAGCACGTCCAGCAGCGAGCGAGGTCTGGGAGAGGCCTTCAGACTGGACTTCCTCAACTCCGATGTGCTCTCCGACAGCTGGGAGTTCTGCAGCTACCTGGAGGCCGCGGGCGCCACCGCAGCCCGCAGGCCCGGCGAGCCACCGGGGGATCTGGGCCGCGGGACCATCCCCACCCAGACGCAGACCCCGACCCCGCCGCCCGGCACTGCCTCGGTCTACTCCCAGATGAACGGCGGGCTGCCCATCCCCAACGGGCCCCGCATTATCACTCCAGATTCCTCCAGCGAGGAGGCCAGCAGCTCCACGCACAGCCACAAGACTTCCCGCACCTCCGGCCCGAGGGAAAGAGTGCGTTTCAGTGACAAAATCCTGTACCACGCGTTGTGCTGCGACGACGACGAGGAGGAGGAGGAAGAGGAGCAGGACAAATTGCGCGAGGACAAGAGCGGCTGTGCCACGCCAGAAAGCGATACCGAGCCCGGTCTCCTGGCCCGCTCGGCCACGCCCAAACGTTCTTCCTCGGAGCACTCGCTACTCTACAACTGTCTGGACCCTTCCTACATCTCCTCGCCAGCGAAGGGGACGACGGGAGCCCACACACTACCCAGGAAAGGTCTCTTGAATCCCGGCTGCCGCAAAAAACTGTTACGAAATAGCAGCACACAAACTGTCTCTGACAAGAGCACCCAAACTGTACTGCCCTACGTTCCAACCAAACAGAAAACTAAGGACCACTGAGAAAGCCCTTGGTCCATCATAAATCTCATGCAGAGGACTGTGCATTATTTAATATTAAATACATAGCTCATAGATTAATACACAAATAAATTACTAAATAAATAAATGATATATGGGAAAACACTCGACTACCTAAAGTCATTCTGAGGCTCAGGGAAAACACAATGAAATGAAGTTAAAGCAAATCAATGAGAGCAAAGTTACGGGTGGACCACTAAGGTTAGTGCCTGTCCTGATGTTGAAAGATAAAGTGAATGGATTCCCTACGCGTAATAATCTGAAACAATGACGGAGATCACAGAAGCAATCGTTTTTAAAAGAACATGGAAGTGCTGAAAATTGGAAATTGGAATTATACGGAGGTGCCTTCTCCTCCTCACACAATAGTATAAGTCAAAAAAATAGAGAAAACAAAAAATGCTTGTTCCTATAATGTGGATACAAAAGGCTGCACATTCTGTATTCTGAATCTGTATAAACATCTTTTTTCATGTTCACGTTCTTTCAAATGTCAAGGGGATTCTTTCTTCCAGCAGGGAAATGTATCTAGATGCACATGTCGGGCCTCTTCCTCTTTTTGATGTCAACAAACAAGTTTCGAGTGAAGAGCCAGAAAACAAAAAAAAACAACTCTTTCTACTTGCTCTTGATTTGATAAATCATCTCAATGTGATCTCTGCGTGGTCTGCTGCAGCGGCCTGGAACATTTGAGTGGCAGGCAGGGGGGAAAAAAACAGCAACAGATATAGAAAGCCATTTAAAGATGTGCGGCCCGCAAAAGGGACATTTCCCTAATTCTTTCCTTCTCCTCCGTGCCTGCCGGTGACATCATTAGTCTTAGAAAGTTGGCTTAATGGCATTTTACAAAAAAAAAAAAAAAAAAAACGTTGAAAGTTTTTGTCTCTCAATGCAATAGCTCAGCGGGGGGAGTGAACTCGGCAGAGCAGCGTTTTATTCACAGGGCCGACACCAATAGCCGTTCGTGATCAATAAGTTAGAGGGAGGTTGCAGCGAGAGGTCTCTCTGCTGAGCGTGCATGCCACTCTCCTGGGAGCCGGGAACAAAAACACACAGTCAGACCTATATACCGCCACGGAGTGGAGCGAAAATTAGAACTGCGGCCGCAAAGAACTGACATTTCAAAAAAAGCGTGTCCAGGAGTGAGAGCTAATGCTTCTGTTCTTTTTAACACCGAGCAATAATCGACCCTGGGGGCCACAGCTTTGTGAAGCCTCCTCCCCCGGTGCACTCAACGCTACGTTCCCTCGAGTAAACGCAAGTGCGTGAAAATGCCGAAAGTCTCAAAGAGGAAAGTCGCCGCCGACCGCTGTGAAGCTGACCTTTGTGCCTCCGAACACCTAATGTGAGCTTAACCTTCCGCTGGAGGGAGAAATGGTCAAAAGTACATCTTATTTGTTCACACAGAAAGTTGGCTGGATTACTTTTCAAAGCGCTAAAAGTATAGGCCTAGCCTTGTAAGCCGTCTTGTTTTTACCTCCAAACCACAGATGTATCATTGATAGAACTCGCTGAAGGAGATCGTTTTTCCTTGAGAGCCATTACTCAACTTTTCATTGCGATAGTTTACGCTGTTGTTGGTTTGCTAATTCCTGTAAATAAATATGTAAATCATATTATAACGTTATAATATCGAAGATATGCTACTCTAGCTCGGTATATACACACGTTTCCTTGGAGCAGTACAGGGGTAGGGTAGCATTTTGTAGATCATTTAAAATTCTCAGCACAAAAGACAATATCAGTTGTATAATACTGATAAAAAAAAATGCCCCAAAAATGCAAGAATTGTTCAAATGTGACTAAAATGTTTTCTGTTCTATCGTCCACTCGCTGGGATTCTTACTTTGAGCGATTTTAGCCTGAATGATTCCGTTTGGAACGTGGCTCCGGATGCGACCCGTCTCCTTCAACTGGCCGCCAACAGCACTACACGTTATTAGGTGTCGGAGGAGAGCACATCCATTAGCGGCTTTTGTTTTCGTGTTCGTGTACAACAGCTGCTTAGTGTACTGCTTAAGGGAATTGCAGCTGTGTGTTTAGGCAGCATCGAGCCCCGCGAGTCCGATAGGAGGGAAGCCGAGTGAGCACTTCTGCACCAGCCAGCCTGGTAGCAGCCACACAAGCATCAATTAGCCTGAAGCTGATGTGAAAAACATGCGTATAGCTAAAAGTAATACCAGGGTGTTTTTTTTCCCCCCCTCCCCCGCTTTTGTGATATTTTCTTTTGTCTGGCTGTGGCTCAGTTAAGTACCTGTGGAGAAAGAGGCATTGAAGAGAGATCAATGACTCACTCCCCAAAGCATTGGCTGCCATTTCCCTGCTAGATTGGGGACCAGCAGGTCATCACATCCATTAACATAAACAAACAAAGCTATGCCACCACACAGGCAAATCATCAACTCCGCGAAAAACAAACTAAGCCCTTATTGTGACGCCAAAACAGCCCCCTCCTCCCCCTTGACATTTCAATGTGAGATTTGTTTTATTTTCCATCCCTTTCAAGGCTAAAGATTTTATAAATCATATCTGAAATGAAATCAGCTCTACATATATGGGGCTCTTTGGCAACAACGCAGAATACATTATCATCAGGGACAGATTTGAGATATTTAGACAAAACATTAGCGGTGTCTCTCTTGCCAGCGGGCTCATTATTCATTTCTAATGGGGCAGAGCGTTGTCCTCGGCTCTCTGTAGGACAAGGATGGGAGGGATATGATAACCTGAGCATACTGATGGCAAGACAACTGCCTACCAGGAAGACCATTTTGTGATGCCACTGCAGGTGTTGCGTGTCCGCTTGGGTCCGCAAATATGCCCGTCTCTCGTCTGTGGGTGCGCACAGCAACACTGTGTGAGGTGTTGAGCACAATATTTTAAAACCACAGGCCACCTTCTGTCGATTTGTCATATTTCAATGTCACAGCAATTAACGAGGATCAATACAACGTAGTCACTTGTCCATAAAACGAGATTAAACAAAATCTCTGCGAGAAGGCTGCAAACTGAGTCATGCCATCTGCGTTTTGACATTCGCAGTGGGCATGTATTAGTTCACATCCCTGATCAATCCACTAATCACAGCCAGCGGGACACTCTGTCGAGTGACTGACAAATAGCGTGGAGCCAAACCACTTTAAAAGGTTGATTATGACACCGAAACAACACCCCCACCCCACACACACACACACACACACCCACACACCACCACCCTTCACATATAATTACCACACCTCACACTCACCGCCTCCATCAGCGAGCAGAGGAAAAGAGATGACAGCTCTCGGTTTTCGCTGCTGATTGGTAAGGGGGTCCATGAGGCGGAGAGTTCAATGCAGTCTCACTGATTACTATGGATTGGCTAAAGGCCACGGCCGCCTAAGGTTTATTTGTTTCATCGCTATGCCATTTATATCCTGCAGCTACAAGAACAAACTATTTATTTTCCCCACCTCGCTCCCTGCCCCTTCACCACACTGAACTCAACAAGGCATGGGAGCTAATGCAAAAGCGTCCAAGGTTTGATCGAGAAGAAGATCAAGATTGTTGATCATAGAAAGTTCGAAAGCTCAATGTACTTTAACCCATATCACAGCTCAAACCCTAACCAATCAAATGAAAGCTTTGAGATCCCATCTCCTGATGACCCAAGCCTATCAAAAGATAACACAATTATGAGCTTCAGGGAAATTAGACAGTTGGCACATCATTATATGGCACACCGCGTGACCCACGTGGAGGACACAAGCGCGCTTGTGCACACACACACAGATACGGGTTGATAATCGACCGCGGGATCTATAGCGCATTACGCCCCGGCCAACCAAAGCGCAGTTCCCAGCACCTGAGGTATGGTCGAACAAGGCCGCGTCACCCATCAGTCAGCATGTGATTGGGCCGGGGGAGTGATTAATGAAGAGGCATGCAACAGATAAGATTAGACCTTCACAGGTGATGAAGGACGGGGGCCCGTGGCTGGGGGCGGGTGGGTGGGGGGCTGGGCGGTTCCTCAAACGAAAACGCTGCCTTCAGACGGCTCGGCATGCAGTAATTACAGTTAATGAGAATCCTGTCACTTTCACATACACCGTGGCATCGTGATTGAACAGTGTGTCAGGCAAAACAAAGAAAGGTAATAGGAGGCAATCATTATTCGCTGATAGGTCAAAGAGAAGGCGACCATAAGACCTTGATCAAATAAAGCCAGCAAATCATTTTTAGTGCTTGCACTGGTCCTCGGTTTGGGGAATATTGTCATTAGAGCAGGCCAGGTGATGAAGATAAAAAAAAAAGTGCCTTTCCAAATCGTACACTGACTTTATTATGGAAAACCGATCACCTTTCACTCAGTGATAATTTCATTCCACAAAAAAAAAATTGCCACTGCCACACAATGGCAGGAAAAACAAATTTCCCAAAAATGCATGCGGATCGCACAATTTGACAAAGACAAGTGCAGTTGTTAGCAAGGCACAGCGCGAGCCTTAAAACCAGAAACACAGGGTCTAGGGTGCGTTCAACACTAAAAGAGACGCGCATAAATCACACCTGCTACATCCAATGAAGAGACAGAAAGCAACACATGGATATCATTTCATGATATAGCGGGGAAACCGATCAGGACACGCAGGCTAAAGTTATCATATTCATCACATTACCTGACTGATAATTGGAATATCTCCCAATATGAATGTGCGAGCAAGGCTCAAATCAATCGCCAAGGCAATTTCGGAACGCGAGGGGGAAAAAAAAAAAAAAAGGAAAAAAAAGAGAGACATAGGAAAAAAATAATAATTGCCGCAGAAATGCTTTCGAGTCCTCCAGTTGAAATATAACCTTGTTGCATACCGCATTAAATTGCACACAAATGATGTGTGTAATGACACGCTCAGCTGAGCGAGGATAAATCGGGAGACAATTGAATCGATCCAGAAAAATACACAATTCCATGAGGGATAGGCGACACGGGCCGCAGGCATGGGCCAAACATGTGACCCGAGAACAGCACCATATGTGCATTTTTACACGTAGAAAAGGGTCCTCTTCGATGATGAAAGGAAAGGGTCAAATGGAGGAATCCGCCGTGGCAAATCAATTTGCAATCGAAAGGTGGACTAAGGAATAGAAACGCAGCGGGTCTAATTTTGAGCGCGGACGGGGAAAGTCAAAGGGAGCGACGGCGGCGTCCAACGTTTCCCCGGCCGGCTCCGGTTTGGCAGCCTGTCAGCATTTCCGTGGCATTTTACAGGTAAAGGTCAAGGAGGCAGGGGATTGCTGACAGTTTAGTAAGCAACAAATAAGAGTTAAATGTTGAGAAGAAGGGTGCCATGTACAAGGCCAGTCCCCGAGTGGCCCACACTTCACCGAACAAGGGGGCTTCCCCCCCCCCCAAATCGCACATATTTAACCGCTTCCCCCCTTTTCTCTTGGTGTAGAAATGTCTCTTTCTCACTCTCACACTCCATCGTCTTTCACACTCTTTTCTATGCACTCGTCTCCTCCGGCTCTAATGAGCTCCCCACTCTGGCGCGGGAGGCTGTGACCGAGATCTCCACCAAACTCGCAGCAACACGCCAGGTGCCAAGGACAGGTAAGAGTCATTCTCGCACCCTGGATGGGTTCCTTGGCTCCGGCACTTTTTGCAAGAACAAAACAAAACAAAATAATAAATAATAAATAAATAAAAAAATCAGCCTGGACCTCGGCAACGCAGTAAAGGCTCTCATTTCAATAATTACTGTCATACACAACTCGCTCCGATTAGTAACGTTTTTTTATGGGTTCGGCAGCTTCTGGCTTGCCCTGACTGCAAAGTGGGTCACCAGACGGAGAGGGGTGTCCGAATGTCGTGCTACACTGCTGTGCATTTCCAATAAATTAAAGCAGCGATCATTCTCAAATGACTGCCATTCGTCAAATGTCAGGCTCAGTTTGTGCTCTCACGGTGGCTTGCTGACCAAGTAGCTCAAAAGGTATGTTAAAAGATTAATGGCCGCGTGATTTCATTAAGTCAGGTGCTTGAAAAGCAGGAGGAATAAACACAAATCAATTCGAACTTTCAGGGCTCTCTGTTTAACTTCAGTTCAGATTTAGGCACAAAGGGCAATACAATCTTAGTGGACAGCTACAGACGTTTATCCGAGTACGAGTCTCACCGTGTCATAAGAGCTTTTCAGTTTATTTTTTAAATGTTATTAATTACAAAGATGAAAAATTGAATAAATGCGCGATCTGGAAAATGCCCAGCAAACAAGTGACAAAAAAAAAAATCATCCGTCAGGGCAGTCAAACTTCAAATTCTTCTAAAAATATTTTTTACGATGTGCACTACAGGTCTACAACATTTCGGCAGAGAAATTGATTGAACCTAAGTACACTATAATAATATTTTTTTAAAAAGACCAAATAGAGCATAGTGAGAATCAGCTTGAATGGTCCAGGGGATAATGAGACTAAATCCATAACGCAGATGACCCAAAAGGACCCTAATAAAGAGTGAACAAAAACTCCAACAGTGTGTGAAGTTAAGCTGAATGAAATTAATTTAACAATACGCGTTCAGTAGCATAAATAATTTACAGGGGCCACTGATTTCATACAACAGTTTCTGGTGCTGCGATTATGCTGGGGCAAAGATACCGAGAACGCCCTGATCCATTCACTTCCACTTGGATATTAGACAAACTGAAACAGAGAACCATTAAGATGATACTATAAAGCTATATAAGGGATGAGAGTATAGCTTTGACTTGGTTCTTCTACAAAAAGTAGTATTTATCAATTTATCCTGGACTAAAGACCCTAAGTGCCCTCTTCCCGTTTATTTCTCGAAGAGAGATATTCAGTCGAGGCCGGTATGGGATATAGCATGCCTGGCAGGATTCCAAGTTACACCACAAACAAACATCACTGCTTTCCGATTAAAATTGATCCTTAGGCAGCAAACGGCCTGTAATGTGGCTTGAATAAAAAGCAATCAGGCAGCGGTTGGAAGTTATGGCATCTTGGCCTTGTCCGAGTGGTCAATAAATGCTGTCTTTTGCTGGTGTCCTCAGTGCATCAGCGCGGACTATAAAGCCCGGGAAAGTGCAGCCGTTAAATGGCTGCGCGGCCGCTCTCGCTGGCCTGGTGTCTGGCAACCTGGCAGAGGTTTCTGGCACCGTCGGTGTCGGACCAGGACTTTAAGAGCACGTGAAGTGTAAATCTCCCGGCCGACGGGCCGTCTTCAGGCGGGAGTTAACCACTTTGCACAGAGCCGTAAGAATCCAGCTGTAGCGACATGCAAGTGCACTCACAACTCGTAATCTCCTTTTGTCTGCACAACCATGGAAAAGGTTCCATGAAGACTAAAGCGCAGAGTTCGTTTGTATACAGCCAGTGGCATAAGTAGCATTGACATTTGAATCCAAGACTTTATTCTTGACCCTGTCAGTCTATAGCGGTGGAGCCCTATGAATAGCAGCCAAACTGAGAAACACCAGCGGGTGTTTTAGAGAGTAAAAAAATAAATAATAAAAAAAAAAACAGACAGGATTTTAAAACTGTTCAAATTGTATGTAAACTAAAACTTTATTTTAACTTTACTAAAAGGTTTATTTCGCCGGTAAGGGGGAAAGCTGAAATAATAATATTGACTTCCTCTTGGAACCAATTCATTTAGGATTTTGTACATTCACAGTCCCATCATCACAAATCGCCCTCCCCTTGCAGAATTAAAGTGAGTGCGTTTTACGGTGTAGTTTTCGCCGAGGACTTTATTTATTGTGGCTCAATATTGCGTGGCAGCAGAGCTCAGTGAATCACAACGCACACTGGACCATACTGGGCCTCTCGGTGCCAGGGAGAGGTGTAAGTGTATTAGCGGCGCAGGTCGTAACGGAGGGAATCAGGTACGAGTCCATTATCATTAGACGTGTCAGAGGCTGGCATTCGGCTGGGGTCTCCTTCCAAAAGCGCCCGGAGCTACGTGGCACAGTCACAGGAGCTGAGAGTCTAGAGCCACTCAGCGTTAGCTAGCTGCCGTTCAATGTGCTATACATAGAGCTATATCCACGCACACAAATATGTCCAAATATCGCCAACCATGGCCCCTCATTGAGCACCCAAACCGTCCCATGATTCCACAGCAGGACATGCAGGTGAGTGGACATTTCTCCCCCCCCCGCACACTTTACAGTATCACATGCATTTCCTGAATTTGCATTCATTGTGGCCTTATCGTGCCACAGCATCGTGTCTGCCGCGGTCAAAGATTTTTTTGGATTACATTCAAAATAAAATGCTCGAGGCATGGCTAGGGAAACTTTCATGTAATGACTGTGGCTGCTGCTTAGGTTTTTACGCGAGGTAAATGAGGGGCAGATGAATTACTCACAGCATGATGCAGGCACAACAATCTTTGTTTTGAGCCACATGCACACACGCACGCGCCCACGACCGAGATGCCCAATGCAATCTCATAACTACATAAACTATGCCTCCATTCAGTTTGGCCAACAGAAATCATGTTGAGGGAAAACAAGCATCGTGTGAAGGTTTAGTTCTATGGCAGGACTTCAATCTCAATACATGTGATTCAAGAAAAAGCTTCGACACGGTGAACAAGTGACGGCCGATGGTCAGACCACGTCCACGTACTATTTGATGAAAACCAGAGACTCAAACTCAAAATGCAGGAGGCTGTGTCCGAGAAAAAGTTCACCACCGGTTGCTGGCAAGTAACAGGTGAGGTTTAGCCCACTAACTTCCCCTTGTTCGAAAAGTTTACAAAGGTCACGCATGAAATGGTTGACCAAACAATATTACCATGTCAAATGTAAACAAATATGAGCACTTACATAAGGTGATGTCTCGAGAGGTCAGGACGTGCCCTCTTGTAGCAGTGGAGGCCTGGGTGCAGACAAAGGCTACACAGGTGCACTGTTTTTCCAACTTAAATCCAGCGAATCGAGACTTGCGACGCGCTGACTTGGTTCTGGTCGTCCGAAGGTACACATAATAACAAAACCAAACGGCTATTTAGCTCAACCTTCGAGCTGCTTTATTCCTGGTAACACAGCTAAACGCCTGGGTCTCCATCTTGTCTGCTGATCCCTCTAAACCAGAAAATCAGTTCATTGGTTTCAGCTGGGCCTTGTCCTCGACTGCCCCGCTGCCTCTGGGGTTTGTAGTTTTTTTTTTACCAGATGCCATGATGGTTTGTAGTCCCCGCTGCCTCCACTGGGAGGGAAGGTGTCCCAATACTTTTACATGTGAACTTCACGCTTCAGCAGGTGCGGTGCACTTCGCAATCAACAGGAGTCACCCAGAAAGTCTGATCACACCACTACAGTTCACGGTCCGCAACAGTTAATGGGCTCTGACACTATGAATAACCATTATTTAATCAATCCATTAATTAATACTGATTCAAGCTACTTGATAATTAATTAATCATAATAAAGCTACTCTAATTCACAGAACAACAAGAGACATTTGGCATGGAGTGTTGTGTGTGTGTGTGTGTGTGCGTGTGTGTGTGTGTGTGTGTGTGTGTGTGTGTGTGTGTGTGTCTGTTTCACCTTTGAGTTGTTGTGATGCAGTGTAAATGTCACTGGCTGATGGAAGTGTTTGCTGAACTGATGAAGTTAGACAGCGCAGGTATTGTCAAGCCGAGTGTAATGCAACCAATCAAATCAACATTTCTCAGTGGCACACCACAGATTAGACCATTCACCACTTCTTCTTTTTTTTTTACCGTACAGATTATGTATATCTGAATTAATAATGACGCGTTACATTTGAAATCGAAAAAAGATAAACATACAGTTTATTTCACATTTATAGGAAATGTGTTTTTTATTAGTGGTGAATCCCTTGTTGTGAATATGAACAGAATTTTTTTGCGTTACATTTGAAATTGAAAAAAAGATAAACATACAGTATATTTCACATTTATAGGATATGTTTTTTATTAGTGGTGAATCCCTTGTTGTGACTATGAACAGAATTTCTTTCTTTCCTATATCTGCCTTCCATTTTATAGAGGCAGCTGCTCACGTACTTATAAATACATCCATCCATCCAAAAAGAAGTGGTGAGCTGAAAAAATAAATAAAATAAGATCACTTTCTGGGACCATTTCAAACGTTTTCCCTGAAGTGTGAACCCTATCACATTTTTTTTTTTTTTTTTTTCTGAGACTGTGGGGAAGAGACTTGGCAGGGAAGAAGAATACATTTCTGCTTAATTAAACCCATTCCTTACTTTGGCCATTGAAATGCAATGGTCTCTTTAACAACTTTCAGCCACACTAAACGGGTAATTAGTCACAGCCTAATCATTTTTCATACATTTTATATGGGTATGTCCAATGTCGGGTGCAATCTCCAGAGGGTCGTCCCAACTAGCCACCTCCCCTTATTCCACGCCCCCTTTTCTCACAGCTACCTCCAAAGGGAATGTATCCATTTTCGTTCTTCTTCTCCGCCACTTGGTCCTTCAACATGACATGCACCGTGATCAGATACACCTCCACTCCTCCAACTCCAACCACCTGCTCCCGATAGCATGCTGGACCAACCTGCCTTTCCTCAATGTGGGGCAGCTAGAGGCAGCTCGGTGGGATATAGGAGCCATTTTCTATAATAGGACGAGGGGAAAAAAATGGGATGAGATTTGGTGTCTGGGCACGATCTACTATGGCACACCGACTGGCGGCTCGTGCCAGCAGTTGCAGGCAGCCAGTCCTGAATTTGAATACAGCATTTTGCGACACTCAAATGCTTTGGAAATTAGAATCGTATGAATGGTGAGAGCCACCCAGTGCCCAGGTGTAAATATGATTTTAATAATGCCCCGTGTTCGCTAAATAAGCTTATCTGTGGAGACACAGGGCCAGGATTCTGCCTTCACGGACAGTGGCGGTGAGGGCCATTTCGGCCTTTTTGCGAAGAAAATATAAACTAATATAGCTCCACACAACACTAGTCGTTTTTATCTTCCTCACTTCACGGAAAACATCATCAATTGTGTATTCAAAGAAACTGCTGTGACACAAATGGAATTGGTTTGTGTGGTCGCAGAGTGTCGTCGTCAACCGCAGGTTATGATAGTGTCCAATGGACAGAGTGGCTGTTCCATAGTTGACCTTTGGCCTCCAGGAGGTCATCCAACACCGCTACCTTAAACATTCATCAGTAACCGAACCGCCCAAAATCATTTCTCCCGGGCCATTTCATTAGGCAAACTAATGTGAAATCAATCCGAACATGTCAATCTCTGTGAACAAGCCAAAGCTTTGACCCAGATGCTGGGAGCTATTAGCCCCCTCAAATGGTGAGGTCACCTCTGAGCCGTTCGCACAAGTCGAGTCCCCAATGCGTTAACCGAGCCAAACGACCCAGAGCGCGTATCACCGGAGCCACTGTCACATTGCTACGTGCCGTCTGGAGTGAATGCGGCCGTCATCCTAGCGCTGTTCCATTCCTCACAGCTCCGGCTATTTCACACAATCTGTAATTTCCACCCCCCCCCGGCAACTCGCGTTTCAATTTGTCCGCAGCTCTTCATGACATTTGTCTACCAATCAACGACCGTGACCAGCCGCGTGTTGCAGTAAAAGCCACAGGTGGCGTGACTACAGTCGCCATTAACCTTTAAACACCCACCCAGACCTTTCCTCGTGGTGGACATTTTTGACCTGCAGGAAAAGCTCAGGTGTAACTAATAACATTAACGACGGCTCTGCTACATTAAGGCCTGGGAGTGGGCCGCGCCAGCGAGCCAGTGTTTGGCAAAGCCGGTGGAGATTTTTACCTTATTATCCCGTGAGTCAAAACTGACAGGTCCATTAACAACACAGGTGTCACATTTGGCAGGCCGGATCAAACGCGGCTCGTCTGAGTGGACGATGTGACATCGAGACAGGCGTTCCCGTCGAAAGGAATTTTCCATTTCCTTTTGGTTAGATATAAGAACTCTGTGCACCTTTAAATGAAAGCCCATGGAGGTTGTTCAAGCCAAGCTGCATCTGTACCGTTGCATACGGACTAACGGTGCATTAAAGCAATTCTAGTCAATTCCAAGCTCAACAACCGAAGTACAATTCATTGTAAACACCTGTGAAATTGCGGTTTCGACGCTTCAGTTCAGCAGATGATTAAAAGCCACAAAAAAAAGTTGCAAGGCAAAAATATCCACATTTATCTGGCTGACAGAAAAGCTGCGGCAGCTAACGAGAACAAACGGGGAAGATTTTCTGTGAGTCTGATTTTGAGGCAGCCTGAGCGGCAAAGAGTAAGGAGCCGCTCTGACAGACACGCACAGCTGCACGTTTCTGTGTACAGCTGATTAGCTACCTCATTAATGGCCCCGAAATCCTTCCGCGAAAAAGGAACGTGATCAGAGGAGTTTTAGTCTGTGACAAGTCCGCCGCCGCACTTCAATCCCCGGAGTCGAGCGCGACGCGCGCGCACGTCGGAGGGGGAGTAAACACTGGTAATGTTCGTTGAACTGACCGAATACCTTTTGTGATTTTAGTATAAGTACTGAGTTTACAGTGGAAAACGATAGCACGGATGAATACATCAGGACAAGCCGACTGCTGCAGACACACTGAAGGCTCACTGACATTAGGAGATATTCAATATAGTATCCGTAGAGTGTGCACTGGCACCGCACGGTATTGCAATTCAGTGCATAGACAATGGGAATGTAAAGTGTTTATGTATGTATTTATTTTTTCCCGTCCCATACCATTTGTATGAACGCTGCAGGGACCAAATTCCTTCATTATTAATGGTTTTGGAAAAATGTCAGAGTCCCCGTCTGTTTATTGCTTCACAAGGCTCCTGTGTTGTTGTTGTTAATCCTCTTGCCTTTAATTAACATAACAACATTATTAATGTCTCCTTTTTATCTTTATTATCGTGTCTTAAATCCCCTTAGCAGCTGAGAAGCATGCCTAATCGCAAGGAAATGGGCTGTGCTATGTGTTATTTCTGCTTGTTTTCATGACTCGCAGCTGCAGTTGAATAAACTAAATCGGGGCCCATATTCATCCAGCGTCTGAGGATAGAGACATTAGTCCTAACCGGCTCCAAAATACTCACAGCGATGCATATTTGTTTCTCACTTTTGGACTTAGGAAAATAATAATTGGAAGGCGTTTTTTTTTTCTTCTTTGTCCTCCATGATATAGGAGAGGTTGCGAGCTATTGATTGTTCTTATATTTGAAAGTATGTACCACGTAATTGTTCACAGCGACAGATTTTTACACTTTTTGCCCTCAGGTTACGCTATCTGTTTATGTGTATGCATAAAATGCTTCTGAACAAACGAAAGCCAAGACACACGCTTGGTTGGTGAGGTGCCGTGTCTCACGAAAAGCTGTTGACCCAAAGAGGAAATGAAGCCGCGCAGCGCTGATCCATAATTTATTAGGATAAAACCATCTTTTTTGAAGCAAAAAATGCGTGACCTCTCCCATGGTTTATTCTAACGTGATACATGCGCAAATGTGATTAGTTTGCTCTTTTTTTTTTTGTTCGATACTGCAGTTGCTACTGCCAAGCTGATAAATAATCCAACACAAAATGTGGCCCGACTAACCATGTCTGCCATTGTCCTTTCGATTGAGCACAGATAGTAATTTTCCCCGAATTTAACCGTACAGAGTTAGGGTAAAGCTCTGCTTTACATCTTGGATTGGTGCCAGTGTTTAGTGCTCAACACACAGCGATGTGAATCGTTTCCAGATTCCCACCTCCTGAGCTGTAGCCCCACTCAGATAATTGCACACCTGAACAAAAATCTGTAGCAGGCTACACCAGACCTGCAATTAGTGATCAATTAAGCAGGGAAAGAAAAAGGATGTGAGAAAAGTCTGGTGAAACCCGCGGGCATCGCCAGTGCGCAGATAGAAATGAAAACTTGGAAAAACTGCAAAACGGAAAACATATTGCGTGTGTGGCTGTGAAAAAGACAGAAGAGCAGAGGGAGACTGATGAGGCCTTTTGTGTAGACAAAGCTAGGTGACGCAGGCCCCTGCCCAGAAGATTATCTATATAATATCCTGTAGTCTGTGGCGCGCTGCCATTTCTCCAACCTCGTTTGAGGGTGTGCATGATTCGAGTCGAGATACTCGGTGAAAATTTCTTTCTGCGGAGGTAAACATTCCAAAATAAGGCAGGATGTTCAAAATGTAATACTCACATTGAATGAATAAAGTAATTGTCAGATACAACGAGTTAAAAAGCCATTAGAACCTAATGAACACTTATTTTGCTGGTGGCACACAATACAGTAATAGCGCAATGGTACACTTAACATAAAAGGAATATTTGACCTTGTGTTGACCTTGTATTACTTTTGTTTTGTGAATGTATTAATATATCTAAAAATAAATGAATTGATCTTTGTGTTGTTTAAAATTAAAATGACTATTTTGGAGGCTTACTTTATGTGTAATTAAAGCAACTGGTTGACATTTTTGGTACCATGCAACCTATGTTGCTCCAACTCCAGCTCCGACAAGATATTAGTGAATAGAATTTGTCATCGTCAAGACGTCTGGAAAGTGAAGTTGTACCAATGCTCCAGAGATATTATTACATGCACAAGCGTTCTTCCTAAATGTTTGTGCCCTGTGTATATCAACGGGGTTACAAACCTGACTATAACCTCAGATTGGCTCTATTCATCAGGCACTGTGATGCACGGTGTGATTTTCAGTGAGTGTCAGCACAATGCGTACACAACAGTAAATCAGATAGGCTTTGTGCGTACGCGCGTTTTTGTGTGTGTCTGCTTTCCCGTCGTAAAAAATACCTTCGGAGAAAACATCTTCAGACTAAAAAAAAGCCGTCAGTCGGGGACGGCTTGTTGTTGGCTGCCAAATGTGAGACGTCGGGGTCAGCGGCTAAAGTCGGGGTAAGGGTTATGTCACGTATGCATGAGTTACATTATGTGTAATGTCTCCGAACGGGACCCGTGACAGATTGTGCGTGCCCGAGTTGTATTGTTGCACAAACAGGAAGCACCGGTGACATTAATAGCATTTCAATTGATTTACTAGCACTTCATTGTTTCCTTCCAATGGTGGCACGAATAAGATGATGAGTGTGTTTTGAGTTTAATATGCTTTGAATGATAAAGTTAGATTGCTTTTAATTCGTTTACGTGAATGGATGTGCCACTGCTTCTTACTTTTGCTGGATTTAAGTTATCAAAAATCAATAACCCTTGCGTGTTCACTGCTCTTAGGAGAACGATAGACTGGCAAAAAGCTTTTGATTACATTGTAAATAGATTAGTAACCAACAGAGACTGTCCAATTACGGATAATGAGGCATATTAACCATAATAAGTACCAAACGTGTTCATTTGTAAAATCTTATACACAACACATTTATCTTTTATGATACACATCTCATATTACTGCCAGAAGTTTTGCTTGGCTTGATAATATATGTTTATTTTTTGAATGAAACCGTATTATGGCCCTTTGAGAAATTAAGAGGTTTGTAATAGTGGTGATGAAGAGCTTTTAAGCACACAACTTTAATTGTGTTTCCGGCTATCTCAGCAGTAGTGTATTGATGTAAATTAGAGAGTTATTCAAATGAAAGCCTCATCGGTTTAATGCCAAACTTTCAGTCCCGACAGGTCCCAAATTGCAGTCATCCAAATGACTGTTCTATGCGGAATCATTGCATAAATCTTAAATACAACCTTTAAAAAAATTAATGAATTGATGCGGCACTAACCTCCGTAAACACATGGAGATATGCGTTCTGTCGCACCGTGCCGAGACACTCGGTACAGCGCTACAGCAAACTCCAGCGCTCCGGGTCTCGAAAGGCAGTGGCCCTTTGCACACACAGCAAACACGGGGAACATGTGTGTGAACATATGGAGACACGGGGGGGGGCGGGGTCGACAATATTCTCACATCGCAAGGTTGGGCTGCTTCATTGAACATTGGCTCATGCACCATTAAGTGAAATTAACCCACTTTAGGCCCAGAGCAGCACAGAGAGAGTTCCACAGTCATCTATTGCATTCCACGTGGGGAACGATGAGGGGAGCCGTCGGAAGATACTACAACCTGAAACACTGCACTGGACCCTGCTAGATAATATGGGCGGGCAAAAAAGGAAAAAGAAAAAGGAAAGCCTGACTCTGTGGAGGGGATCAGAGATCACACAGATAAGCCACTCCAGACCTTTTCCATTTCAGGGCACGGTGCAGCTCACGTCTCCAAACTCTTGCTTGGCACGTCATCCCTTTCTTATTTGATCTCGCGACTGACACTCGGGGTACACAGCTCGACTGTGCGAAGGGAACCGTGATCCAAACTGAAGCTTAATTAGGTTCCTCGATTATTCCACTGGCCCAGGAGCAGGTGATCAGTGGATGCGAGGCATGAAGAGAGTGTTTCATGAGGGCCTCGTAATCTTAAATGATATTACAAGCGCAGTCACCTCCGACGTACATTAGTCGGCTCCTGCGTGCCGCTAATGAGAACGGGAACCGAGCGCGCACCTTCATTTCAAAATAAAACATCACAGCGGGTGCCAACGTCTCGTGCCCGCCCGGTGAGTAAACTCCCGGCATTGATGTCCCTAAATAAGTGGCTGCTGCAAAGACCAGTGAAATCACAGGACAATTCCTGGCTGAGATTCAGGATGAGATGAGGCAAAAACATCGGAAATAAATACAAATTAATCCATCAGCCTTTGATGGAGGCTCTCCCACACACTTCACCCTTCTGTTCAAAGACTCGCGAACCGCTCGTGGCACCTGAGCTGCCGCGCCACTGAGTGTGTGGCACAGAAGAAGGAAACACTATTTGCTTCTCTTTAAAGTCCTCGCCATGCGTCATGTTTCCTCCTGGTGTCTTGGGCTCGGCTTGTGTTTGTCAACAGCAGGCCGGGAGCTGCGGGAGGAAGAAGAAGAAGAAGAAGAAAAAAAAAAAAGATGACTTACTCCCCCGAAGTTATGCTTTTTATTGTAAAGACACAGTTTGCATGCAAAATCATTTTCAAGGCCGAGAGCATTGTTCTGCTGTCGAATGGAATCTTCTGTTTTTTTTTAACTTGGGCGACAAACGTAGCCGAAGCATTAAGGCCAGTCTCAGCTTAGTTTATTTTAATGTCTCCTTAGTTCAACGGATTTAAAGCACTTTTCATTTCTGCGCGGAGCTTTTGAGGGCTTTGGATATCACAGAGTCATCCGCCTACTCACTTTTGTAAACAAAGCTGAAATATTGCTCTTCCAGGTTTTTTTTCTCAATGCATTTTTAAAAGCATAAAAGCGATTTGAAAAAAAAAAAAAAAGAGAAGAAGATTCCCGCCAGCAATATTCCTCCTGCTTAGAGACACGATGGTTGAGGAAGTGACAGTCTCGCAGGGGCCTGAGTGTTGATCAAGGCCAGATGTTGCCTTCAAACGCACATCAGCACAGTATGGAGAGGATCCCCGCAGAATCATGCTGCTCATTATCCTGCCTGATTGGACACGGAAGTCCAATAAGTGGCACATTTTACTTGTATTCTCAGCTGTAATTGCCTCCCCCACCGACCCGGTGAGAGGAGACGGACAGATTGCCGTGATTGCGCCCGCACACACAGTGATGAGTTTTCAAAGTGAACCCATGCGCCTTTTTACCGGCACCCTGAACTCCAGCTACGGCTGATCAAGGGGATTGCCGAGCACTTTGATGTGTTTTCAGGGAAACACTTATAATTATCTTGTTTGTGAAGCATCACAGGTTTGATCATGAAAGAGCAATTTGATCATCTTAAATGTTTGATATAATGCATGCACGGCATGCCAAGGAGTAACGTATACAACAATTATTTAAAAAAATGCACAGTGCTAAAAATGCAACCATTCCGCATAGTATCTTTGGAAACGCATACCACTAAATTCCTATTTTAAATCCTAAGATTTCTCCTAGCTCTTCTTGTGCTTGCTGTGCCTGTAGGATATATATTTTTTTCATATAAAAATCTCCGCCTGTGAGCTGCTTTTAAATTTTCTGCCTATTAGATTTTGATAGTTGGAAGACACGCATTCCGCAAAGGTCACATGCCGCGTGCGTCTTGGGTGTCCAGTAATATCTTCAGCCCCTCGCCGCGTGACAACAGATGGAAGCAAATGAAAATGATGGAAATACGTTTGGGTCATATGGCCGGAGAGGACTGGGGCGCGAGCCAAACGAGCCACAATGTAGCAGGAGCCCTGTTTGACATATGCGCTGCTATTTCAGCGTGTGGGGTGCGCTGGTCACGACCCACGTGGGCCCCGAAACCCGGCAAGCACACCGGGATCTCGGAGACGCGGTGCCATGTGACAGGAGGCCTGAGAGTCACCAATCCTGGCAAAGCAAAGATCACGGGGAATACAAAGCACATTTGTCTGAGACCTATCTGAGACATTTAATATTTGTTTCCTCATTGCGTTTTGATTATCATGCCATGCAAATGTTCAGAGGGCAAACAAAAGGTGCCTTCAATCAAACCGCGGGCGACTATAATCAAACAATGGCCACAGCCAATGATTGGTGTTTACACAACGGCCTGGTGCTGTATTAGTTGGAAATGTGCAAAATGTCAGGTGAATATTATCAGTCACGGGGTTGGTACTGCTATTGACTTAAGACGAGAATACAACTGTGAAACTTAATTTACAGGGGTCTGATTTGGGTGAACTAACAGATGGAGGTGCACGCATTGGTTCCAAGCACACACCGCTCATGTGCACCCATTCTTGGAAATGTGCCACATGTTAAGCGATCACCTTGTTGTCCGAGGCTCCACCAAAGGGCATTCCCTATGGCCCGAGGCGCGTTTCAAAGATTTCCCTTTTTTCGTCACGAGGTTGACAATGTGTTTATCGTAAATGTGTCTTTGTAAGCACCAACAAGTCCATTTCAGGCTAACCAATCTCCCGAGGAGAGATGTACGGCTGCAATCTGGGCTGATCCCTGAACTGAGTGTCATCATTTGGTCTCGAACCTGCAGGACACTTGATAATGCGGGAATAAAGACCTCAGCTTGACCCCGACAAGTTCCTCCTAAAGGCTTTTTAGTGGGTTGTGTTGTGGAGCAGATGGTTTTAGGTTAGAGAGGGACAGATAAAAAATAAATAAAAAAACATGGAAAAAAAGACCATGAATTCAGTGACCTCCCTGTCTCTCTCTCTCTCTCTCTCTTAACGGATGATTTGAGACGGATGATCCGAGATTTACCTTGGAGCCATGCCTTGGTCTCAGAGTGACACATTTATTGCCTGCTATCTCAGAAAGGAGGCCAGCGAAGACAAAACAAGCGTGACACCGACAACTACTCAAGTTAGTCAACAACGAATCCCATATTATACACCTGCCTTATCCACCAGAAAGCTTGATTGTCAAAATGCATACAAGTGTATTAAATGATTCGGATTTTCTTTGTTTTGCAAATTGACCAACAAAGAAGCTCACAGGGAAGCGTCGATACGCTTTCAAACTTAGGCCAAAGTCCAACGCGGCAGGCGTTGAATAATGATGTGTCCTGGGTGCAGGGATTAATAGAGGAGAGCCGGGGGCTTTGTGTGACTGGTGGAGAAGGTGACTGTGGGCACTGGATGAGGATTAGACTGGGCTTTTTTTCCTTCTCCCATGCACACCCTTGTATCTTTTGGAGCAGCTTTCCCCCTGAACAAACAAATAAATACATTACTCCTTTCATCAATTATCACTGGATTCCCATTACAAAGCCGAGTGGAAAGCAGCGTGCCATTAATAAAGCAACCCGTAAAATATGATCGTATGTCTCTGGCACTCAACGCAAAGTGTGCATTAAAAGTATCCCCCGGTGGTCCTATAGTCTCATAATGATCATCAATAATTCAACCAAGAGGAATAAGACCTGGTTAAAACATCAAGCTGCACTACAAAGAAGGCCTGCTTAAGTTAAAATGATGATTGGACTATTGGCCGAGGATAAAGATGAAGATTTGCTGTTGCCCTGGCTGTACGGCCGATGTACTGTGTGTGTGTGTGTGCGTGTGTGTGTGTGTGCGTGCGTGCGTGTCTGTGTGCAGGCACGCACGCGCACATTAGCCTCAGGAAGTTATGGTCATACCCTGAAAAGAGACAGCATAATAATGGCATGAGAGTAGTATTTATCACACAAAATAACTATCCCCCCCACCCCACCCCCCGACACCAGAGCAGACCTTATCCCTCCGAGCCATCTGCAGGAGAGGGAGCACCATGCACCGAGAGGCCATAAAATCCAATGTTCATCTGAGCATGTAATATAATACCATTGCAAAGACGGCCCAGGTTGGCCAGCTCGTGCAGAAGCCCACTGCGCATGCACACGCACATTTACCCACGGGTCTTCTCGAGGAAGCTCGCCAAATCATTTCTACACACTTGATAAAGTCATTATCTGTGAAGTGACGTCTCGGCGTTTCTCATACCCGTGTCCAACAAAAACGTATGCAGAATTATTGTACTAAAATGCCCTCAACATTTGCTCAATATCGCAGACAAGAAATCTTCTGTTTCTCCTTTGTAAATGGTTGTCATGGAAACATTTTTTCCTGACCCTTGTACATTGACCAACCCCGGCTTTAGGACATTTCCTGGGAGAGCCTCGGACAGCGATGGCTCACATAGCAGTTTGTCCACTTGAATACGGCTGTGGAGTGCGAAAGAATGAAAGGGGTGACAAGGTCTTCCGAGGCCACAATGAAGTCGAGGCATATTTTCTTCAAAGGGATGCATCATATCTGCCGTCCTGAAATCCAAGTCGAAAAGAACAAAACCGCACGAGGGACTTGGCCTGAAAAAAAATGTCAATACTTTATGATGTTGTTTCATGTCATCCTCATTGACGGATAACGCATATGAATATTGCATACTTGACAACCATGGTTATTTGGAGGGAAATTACGTTATGCCTGCAAAAGTTAATCACGCACGTAAATTATTACTGCACTCATTTAAAAAAATACTCCTGAAAAGGCATTTAAACCTCGCAATCAGAATGCTTTAATGGGGAAACATAAATGGCGCAGTAACTGTCAACGTCCATACAAGAAGATGGCCATTATTCTAATCCTCATATATATTACAATCATGATTCATTGCCTGACCCAATATATTATTATCACCTTGCGGTTTGGTACAATGTTCTGCAGATCTATGTGTTAAATGGAAAAACTGCCATACCGCATGGGAAACCATGAGTTCGCTATTTGAGCAATACAAAAAATAGTAACGTTGCTTTTAATTTGTCAGGAGCTAAAAGGACAGGTAATTGAAAATGGTTGAGAACTGAAAATGTACTCACGATACAAATTATTTCTGCAGAACACACCAAGTAAGGAACAAAATTGAAAATGTATTGAGGTAATCGAATTCCGGAGGACTTTCTTGAACTAATGAGGCAACATAATGACTTTTAACAGTCCCCACAGCAGCACTAAAGCAGTAAATGTATATGGAGTCGGCACATGGACCTCTTTTGTAGTCGAGTTATGAATGCACAGAGAATAGAACCAAATACCGATGTCCATGATAAAAAATCTCTGTCAAAGAGCAATAATAATGTTGCAGGGCACGACGCTCTCTGCTCAGTGTCTGGGAGAAAGCTACAAATATTAGGAGACAATTTGCACGGCGGAACGAGGAGTGATGGGGTAGCCATCTCCGTCTCCTCCCTTAATTTGTCTCATTGTCATTTCTTCTCTCAATCACCGCGATGCCACGGACATTACAGGCAGGCCACGGACCCTGCTGCGAGTGCAAACAGTGACGGCTATCAGTATTGACACTGGTCTAAAAGGATCAGTTAGCCTTCTCTTTACCCCGCAGGCCTCCCAATTCCCTTCTTATACAGAAACAGCCTGCAAATGGGCTTCTCCCCTGGTGCTCAATGCTCTCTGGTGATCTCTAAAGAAAATACCAGGAGCGCCACTGCCTAATGCCCCATAAAACTCTGACATCACCTTTCCACAGGAGAGGAGGACACACTCGATTTGACTGGCTAATTGTGTGTGGCATATTTAATCAGTGTCTCCTGAACGACAAATTCCCACATGTGCACACTCCCAATGTCACGTGAATGCCGTTGGAAGCATGTGGGGGGGGGGGGGGGGGGGGGGGGGGGGGGGGGGGGGGGTAATTGAATTTACATTTATTTATATTTTATCAGATTTAGGGAATTGGGGGCATATATCTGCCACTTGTCCGAGCAGGAAGACAGATACCGTCGGCAGTGGAAGATGGGACTCCTTCAGTGGGGTACAAAATACAAAACCATTAAATGATATGAAGACGTAACATAGTCAATTTACCAGGCCGAATAAACACGCAATGAAGTTTCAGTTGAAAACCAAAACGTTAAATACTTGGAAGATCCTTTGTTCTGGGCGAAAAAAAGAAAAAGTCTGCTCTGTCTGTTCCTAATAAACTGCATTATTTAAAAGGTACCCTGTGGAGATGTTATCACCCGAAGCCCTACGGCGCACTGTTTTTTCTAAGTGGTTTATTCCTTTGTTTGTATTTGCAATGCATACACAGTCCTGTGCCAGGATGTTTACTGATCATTCTTTGGCGGCAGCGACGTGCAGCGCAACACGGCAAAGCACCGAAATAAGAACACTGCAAGGCAGCAAACACAGATATGCATAATTGTAATATTCCAAATAAATATCTTTGCAGAGGATTATGTAAAGAGGAAATCTATTCAACACGCTTATTCGACCTCCAGGATACACATGTATACACAAATGGTGCACCTATACAACACCAAAGGGTGCCTTGGAGCGTTACTAATTCATCTATAAATCTACAGGGTTTCGGTGGACACCAAAAAGGTAATGGAACAAAAAATATGCATTATTCTTTTGTGCATTCTTTATGAACCCCAATGCTGATGTACCATTTTGAGCGTGTGGGCGCCGTGGAATCATACACCATGAAATGTGGAGCCTCAATTAAAAGTTCATTTGTCGCTACTTGTGAGAAAGGTTTGCTCAAACTCCAGAGTAATGAAATACACCCCGGTATTAATCTCTGTGGATAAAGTATGAACCACGATCCTCAAAACAATAACGGCCTCAAAACGGAGGTACAAACATAGATTATGAACAGGAATAGTTAAACAGGCCTTCTGACAAACGAGTGTGGTTATAGGAGGCACATGAGCTAAAATGACAAATAGGCTGGAGGTAAATGTTTCGGTTCAGCAATCATCATCAGCACCGAGTGAATCCCGCAGTGGATTGGATTTCCATTGCTCAACAAGCAGATCCATTTTAAACACGTCCCTTCCCTTAGAGCTCTCCTCTATTGTGGTTAAAATAAAAAGAAAAGGGAAAGCGAAAAACAAGCAATCGCAGTTTGTGCTGGGTACCACGACCAGGCCGCAGAACAACTTTTAAACACATGTCACAGCAGGTCAACGGTGGTCGAAGGTGCAGTGCGACTGCATGGTCGACGTTGAACTTCACTGTGATAAACCACAAACTAATGTAGTCTGATGTGGAAAAAAAAGAAAAGAAAATCACCGATTGGTAGACATTGCCGAGCTTCGCCTCAAGAAAGAGTGACAGAAGGGACGGAACGCGGCGCAGGAAGATTAATTCCCCCGCTTCCTCTTCAAGGTAAAAATCTCACATTATTAATGAGTCACATTTTGCTGCATTGGGTGAAGACAAATTAAGGAGTCACATGAATCAAATCCGAAGTCTCTAAAGGTATATCGCCACCGTAAATATTGTCATGACCCTGTTGGTTGGAAGAGGGAGGGGAAAAAAAATATTACAGGTACGGAGAGAGATTTGAATATTTTTGCCACTGTCAGGACTAAAAGAGCTACAGGGACCTCTGGGCCCTGGTTCAGCAAATTAGTCAAAGGGGAGTAAAAGGTTATTTGAAAGTTGCGGATACTGGAAGAGGGCGGCACCATTCTGCAAAGGTCTGGCTTTTTATTTTATTCACGGAAAGACACATCTTTAGTCAAAAGACGTCATTACGAGAAGATTAATGTGCAGGCCCAGCGCACCAAAGTTAAAGAAAGTCACCTCGGGCCGTACCGGTGCGAGTCACCGATGAGTTTTGCAGACATTCTCTCAGTTTGATCTGAGTTTCGGATTCAAAGTTGTCTTCCCATTTGAAATACGGCCCCACACATTTCCTCAGTTTGTGCCCGGGCACTGCATACACACATGATTGAACACCGTTTCATATTTCAAATCCCGCATTGATTTCAAGCGTTTACCGCCTGGCTGTTGTGCTCTTCCCTGCCTTGTTTTGACGCATTGCCACCTTAAATTGTGCATTAACGCAACAGCTCGTCGATCAGTGGAAAAGCATGTAAACGGCAGCGCATTATATGCTGGGGCACGCTCGCAAATAAGCGCGACCGTGGTGAACTTGCGCCGTATGAATAACAGCACTGCAGCGCACGACTGTGGGATACCAAATGATTAAATATGAAATTATGCTCCTGCATTTTCATACCAAAGGTCATTTCAATTTTTCTAACATCCTTCAAGGGCCGCACTGTATTAATGAAGAAGTATGTCGCGCTAACCTCTCTCAGCGATAGCTCAAACTGCTTCTCGTTGGTGTCGGATGGTGACCGAGGACGATCGAGCCAGTCACGATTGGATTAAGCCAACCTTGAGTAAATATTTACCTTCGAGAGTGACATACCCGGATTGCAAAGAAGACAATTCCTCACGCAAACGTGGTTGCGAGCCGTTCGTGGCCGGCTTAAAGAGCTCGTGTGGCTTTAAACAACAAAGATAGCAGAAATTAAATATTGAGTAATAGACGTAAGATTCGTGGATTATAATTTTACAAACAAAAAGGCGTGGGCAAGAGTCAACATGGGGACTTTTTTTTCCGAAAAAGGTGACAGTTTGAGTCGTCGCCCGGAGCATAGGAAACCGACAAACAGTATATTCTCCATTCTCATGTTATTCCTATATTTATCGCCACGGGCGGCGTCTTGCCTTTTCGTCCCGTTATTGTGCTAGCCATACGAGCTAGCGGCTGGCGGGCCTGCGATCTGGGAGGCCCCCTCGATCGCAGTGTTTTCTGTAGGGTGCCGGTCGGACTTCTGACCGGGCGGGAAATGAAGAGACGCCGCTCGACATTCTTTCAAGGCGCGCGAGGCGGAGGACGGGTCTCTTTGATGGTCGCGCAGATCAAAAGGCGGGAGATTTGCTACTACCTGCGGTCATTCGAGAGCCCCCCAACGTAACATACACACACACACGACGCACGCACACAATCGCCATCTAAATTCTTAAAGCGCATATTCACCACGTGAGTAAAATTCAAATCGGCGACGGAATGACACCAATTTTAAAAAGGCAGGAGCAACGGAAGCAGCTAAACGAACATGAATTGTATTTCGTTCCTCAGAATTCATCGCCAGCTGCCAATGACAATGGGCCTCTTTGCATCGCAGGCGAGTTAGGCGCGGAGTAGCCAGATGTCGTCGTGCCATCATGCGCCGCGATAAAGCATTCATGAGCCATTAGGCCGCCGTGCCAGAGGATGCTGCTGCTGCTCATGAGGTCTGAGAGGTGTTGGGAGGAGGGGCACACCAGGTGAATTTCAGCCGCAGCGCTCTTTTTTTCTTCATCAGTCCATCAGAGACCATTTGCCTGCACGTGAATTAGCGACTGAATCCAGGGCAGGGAACAAAACTAAAATCCCACCCTGGCGGTAAGTGACTCAACGTCCCGAGAAGCGGAGCGTTTCCTCTCATCTGCTCGACCGCACCTGGAGCGGATATCACACCGCCGCCCCGTGCACCGTGTCAGCCGAGAGCAGATATAGAAGCCAAAGCCCCCCTTTTTTCCCTCCGAGGGATTTCTCTGTAAGAAGGTGATTTTGTTCGCACACTGTCTGTTATATTACTTTCAGCATTTCTGCAGCTAAGACGAGATCTCATTCCGGCATCGTGCCTGAGAGAAGAGGCTTAGGGGAGATGACAGGCCTCCGTCAGAGCCTCCGCGCCGGGAAAATAAGGGTTACACAATTACACACGGTGCCACAAGCGTCACCGAGAAGAAAAAAAAGCCCTCTTTGTTATTGGATCAATTTGAGGGGGCTTAAAGACCACTTCTTAAAAAAATATATATATACAGTTAGAGGAACCCTGGGAGCAAAATCCAACCCCCCCCCCCCCACCTTCCTCCGTCTATACAGCTCTTTTGCATTTAGACGGGCCCCATGCAGGAAACCAGCAAATCAGCAGTTAAGTTTGTCCTGTCACATTCAGTTGTGCTGAGCAGATGCAACATGTCACTCTAAATCTGAAGAATTGTGTCTGCTTCTATTTATATTGGTTTATTTTGTACCAGACATCTCTTTCATGAGCAGACAGTGTTGGCTCGTATCGCAGTACAATGTCACGTGTTCTGCATAAATCCGTGTTGCCTTCTATTTTGAGCATTTTCGCTCCTCCTGAGAGACAAGTGTTTCACAAAGAGAGCGTGGACGGCCAGAGGTTTAAGTGAAAATGGTGTTTTCAGCTACGCTGGACCAGTGACGAGCACAAGTATAAGACAGGCCTACGGCGGTATGATACTCCTTTTGAATGAATTTGAAAACTATACGCTGTCTTTAATTAGTTCAAATGAAATCACTCCGAATGAGCGAAAGGCTGATTCTGAAGAGTCAATTCCAGATTTTTAAAAATCAAATTCAATTAGTGATTAAAAAATAGATATATGAGTAGCATTTATCCAGCGTGGGTGACTAAATACATTTACGTTCTGTAATGTTATTGAATTCAATCTTCACTCAAGCAAATATGGCAGTCTCCTTAACTGTGAAGCAAACACAAGAACGCTTGAAAGTAAATGCAACATTTTGTGCAAGGTTCATCCTCATCAATTTTTTTTCCTCTACACTAAAATTGTATCATATAAATATATAAATGTATAATTTCCTAATAGATATCTAATTTATAATACCTATAAATACATATAAATTACTGGCAACTAAAACGTCTTTTACGACCTTTGTGCTATTGGCATGGACCTATATCTTTAGTTATAGTATATTAATTATTTCTATTATATTATCTTTAATAGCCATGCATGCATTGCATTCCGGTGTTCCAGTCTCACAGCCTTTATCTAATAAGCATTATATAGCCAATATCTATCGACTGAATAAACTACCACTAGGGGTGAACCCATGATCCTGATCTTGATTTCAGTTTTTTTACATGCATGCCAACTAATAAATGCAAAAAAATAAATCCTGACAGAAAATGAATCATAGCGTAAAGGCACATTCATTTTCTTTCTTTTTTCATGTTGGTTATTTTACAGGTGCAGGATAGAGAGTAGAGGACGGGCCTTTAAAAGCAGAATGAGAAGTCAGTAAGAAACAATGAGATTGGCTTCCTGAATTTATGAGAAAAAGGTCTTTCACAGCCTCTAGGGGATACAATGAGCAGGGCCAACCGAGCACTGAGCCTGAAGATTTCATGCTGAGTTTCGGCTCACAACAGGAGCGGGGAGATTTTTATTTTATTTTTATTTATTTAATGGAAAAGAAGATTTGTGGAAAAGGTCGAAAGAAGTGAGTACATCTCATTCCATACCGCAATCCATCCACATGCAAGTGTGTCACCTCCACTCATCGGTGTTCAAAAGAACAATTACAAAAATTCCGTGGGCGGGGGAGCAAAAACATCCCCCCCCCCCCCCGTCTCAAAAATGTGTTTTGATATACTGCCAACGGATCTACACAATGCAGCTCCCATGCTAATTAGATCCTTCAATCCTTAATGGCGATTGGAGCAAACACATTCGCGACAAAGTGGGGCGATCACTACTACTGCGTGTCCCCTCATATTCCCCAGGGTTTTTTATTGCAGCTCCCGGGGATCAAACTGTCTCGGGGAGACTATAAAGGTGATTGCGGTGTTTATGAGAACTGATTTTCAATCAAGCAAAATGCGCCAGAGTGACTTTCCTCTTGAGCACAATTCAGCCCCTTCACCCGCCGAGCAATAATTGCAGCTCTTCTGAATAGGCTGTTTTCATGCTCTGTCTCTCTCTCTCTCTCTCTCTCTCTCTCTCTCTCTCGCTCTCTCTCTCTCTCAAGGTGCATCTCCCGCGTTTGTTGCGTTTCGCCATTTTGGATCAACTTCTTAACTGTGCGTCACTCAGAGGGAGGGTAGCGCAACACAATGGGATAAAAGCTACTTGGAGGAGGACAATGTCATTTTCCCCAGGCAAGGTTAACTCTCATTTTGTGCTCGGCGAGAATAAATAATTCATTCATCCACGAGGAGGCCGATATTTGGTTTTGGCAATGTTGCGTTATCTCTTAATGCGAGGAAGTGAGCGCGGCGGAGAGAAATAGTCCACACCTACTGTACTACCACCGACTCACACAACCAACCTGGCAACCAGTCATTTGCCTTCTAGCTTCATTAAAGTACCGCTCTGCCCCCCCCCCCAAAAAAAACACATTCATCCCATCTTCCTCGCTTCATTTTCATCAAAACATTGCCGATGAGGTCCTGAGCTCAATTAATCATCCCGGACCTGTTTCACAGCCTTCTTTGTATTCCACAGAGAGGCTGCTCAAAAAAGAGGTGAACAATCTCAAACTCACGGTGCCAAGGATTGAAAAAAGAAAACCCACTACATCCTGCCGCCATTGTCCAATCACGCTCCCGACAACATGGCACATTTGTTAAAGTTTGGATTTGGTAAAAATATCCAATATTGACCCATTTTTATTGCCTTTAGCCTAAAAACGAACCTTTTTAAGAGGAACAGCTCAGACAGGGTGATTATCTGCTCAAATTAAGCTTTGGACACGAGCTAACTGGCTCACTCCTACCTACCGTCGTAACCTTTCCTCACCTGGCAGCATTATAATAACCGTTTTTTCCACAGGAGCTCCTCCTGTGGGAGAATAGATGCTGCTATATCAGTTACTGGAGTAACAAGAAACACTCTGTCCAGTTACGTTAGGACAGGTACCGCGTCACATTTTCAATGCCGTTCTCGAAGTCTATGGTCTACGAGGTCTCACTGGCTCTCCACTGCGATACACACAAAAATAGCGACTTAGTGCCTTTAACATGTATCCTCATCCTCGCTGTTACGGCAAATATAGTCCAGTAATACAAAGTGAACCAGTATAACAAGAAGGACTCCTTTTGAAAGTTGGTATTGCACCGACATTTCAACACAGTAACTCAGGAGGTCACGGCTTAGGACATTGTTGTCAAATTAAATTTGTCTTTTAGTGCGTGCAAGAGTGGGACACTTTTTGACCTCTGCGTACTGCTGTATCATCCAGGTACAATATTCATTTGTTACCCAAGCGTCCGCATTTCGAGCTACGTCGTGCGACAGGAATTTCCCTACGACCGGTCCCGATATCGTTAATTGTCCGATAATTATTGCCCGTTCCCAATTATTCCCATGGTTTTTGGTCTTCTGATCGGTTTCTAATGGGAGGAACGGAGTACAACGGCTTGAGAGGCCGGGGCCGCTTGCCTAATTAGAATACATTTGTGGCTCTCTTATCTGTCCTTAGTCAACCTTGGCAATTTTTGACTGCGCTCCTTTAACTGCTCGCTCCTCCGAGGCACAGAAAACACCCATCTTTGTGTCAAATATCTGCTTGAAACACAAGACAAAGCCCTATCTACAGGCAGCTGGGAGCGTGCGAGGAGAGCAAATGATTCGGCTCCTCCGCACAGCTCGGCCCGTGATGCATCGTATCGCTCAGCATTCGGGAGACGCGAGACTCATTTTTGCGAACGGACTTGCTTAAATCATTCCTTGATGGTACAGGCTACATCTGGAATATTATCAGACTGAGGGCTCACCGCTGCCGAAATTCCTATAAGCCAAACTGTTTGTCATCAATAAGGTTGTTGTTGTTGTTGGTGGGGGTTTTTTCTCGCAACATGATGAGACAACACCTGAATCTCTCACCTATTATGGCCACTTACCCGAAATAGAAATATCAGTAACCCCCGCAGCTAGAGAGTTGAAGCCAGCGGTACAAGAACCCAAGACTATCACTTTGCCAGAAAAAAAACTAGATCGCCATCCACAAATGTACAATTTTGGCACATACTGTACATACTCAAAAACAATTAAAATCATAAAACATATAATAAATGAATACAGTAAATAATAAAATCTCCGTTCAACAAACTCATAATATGCCACTTACACATAACAAATCACGCATAGCGTCCTTGAAGGGTGAGATCAATGAGTCAGGCGAGAGCTTTCCAACAATGCAAGAAGAAGTAGTCCCCTAAGAAAGTATATTTATCAGGGAAGAAAGCCGGTTTCTGATCGGAGAGTGGAGCTCTCAGTGAATAGGAGTGTGCCTGCGCAGTTGTGGTTCGTGCACACCGTGGATGCGCTGGCCACCTTGCCATGCGACTCAGTGTTCGACAGCTGGTGGACGACAACTGCTGCTGCTGCATTATGCAAGCGAGGTAAACTCAACGCCTTTGAATGCATAACATCCGTAGTTGATCAAAGGCCCATTCGGAAATACAAAGAAAACAGATCTGACAAAGCGACCCATTTTAACACATGTCACCGAAAAATAAACACGCCGGTTGGAGTGCGTAGCTTATCGGATCACCGGGAGAACGGAGGCTGCAGGAGTGAACATTTTGAAGAATGCAAAGTGATAACACCAGCCGGTCACAACAGGAAGCAGCTTTTCGTCACTGACAAATGCACCAACCGTAGGCTTACTTGGCCACGGTGCTACACGATAAGACCGTGGCGAACGCATTGGACCAGCGAATCGGTTTCAACATTTTGCCGCTGACACATTGCGTTTTGTTGACCCCAGAAAGTCCAGATGTGAGGAAAAAAAACTCCTGTACAATCCTAGACTATGTTTTTATTCAATGTTCGCGATTTTAAAGACACGACGTCCTCCAGTGAGCCCACGTTCACTCACGCTCTTTTTTTCTCCCTCTAATGCATTTCTTGAGTCCACAGGAAAGGCAATTAGCAGAAAAAACAGCGGCGTGCACATTCACACTGCCCCAAAATCACCATTTGCACATCAAACAGCGTCCGCCTTCATTTGCATATAATACCACAAAGGTGCACCGATGTCAAATTGAAGCCTTCATTCCAATGCCGCATCTACGCTGTGTGTCCTCTGCCAGTAGATGAGCTGAGATGAGTGCACATGAGATGCAGGGAGCAAAGTAAAATAAAAAGAAGTGAGAGAAGTAATTGTATTTCTAAAGGACAGCGTAAAATAGGCCACGGAAGAGGTTTTGTAATCATATTGAATAATCACGGGGATGAAGGCTGCTTTGACATATTCATGTTCCTTTTATGGATCCTAAAGTTTTTTTTTTATGGCTATGACCTGGGCTCTGCTTCCCAGACTGTTCTCCATATTTGGGCAAAATCCAATTGAGATCAATGTCCCCCTAAAGTGGAAGCACGAGGAGGTGGAATTAGTCTCGAAAGTAGCCAATAATCCAAATACACTGAAACATTCAGATTGCACACTATTAAATCGCACTTACGATATGCAATGTTTAAATATAGGGGCCAAGACACAACAATTAACAACGTGCGAAAATAATGCCGCGATCTTGAGTGCAAAACGGCTCAGACGGCATCAAAGTGTGATAACAATACAACAATAATAGGTTAAAACATCAGTCCATAAAAATGAACAACTTCTCAATTCAACCTACACAGAAAACCCTTATCATTTTGATGGTATTTAATAGCATGAATGTTGAATTATACAGGAATAGCATTTTCTAACCAGTGGAAACATTGCCAGCCTAATCAAAGTACATCCGTTGCATCACTCCACAGAAATCTTGGTCATTAAAAACCTGGTTCAAGCACTCAGCTACTTTGCCTTCATCCAATCGGATGTATTCTTGGGAAAAAAGTCCGAGGTGAAAAAGGGTTTCATAATGTTCCGGTGCAGCCACACCGAAACTATCCGGCTAGTGTAAGACCCTAGTTTCGCCGCATGCATTATTCATGCACTCTCTCCCCTCAGAAGGACACATTAAATATTTGTTAACTTATAAAAGCATCATGCAACACTCTGCACCTCGGCACTATTAATTTTTCCCCGCTCGCGTCATTGTAAAGCTCCATCTGCTACACCACTGGTCCTATTAAGGACGAAGACGGCCGCAGCCCGAACGCTGGAGAGGAACAGTTAAACTTGAAAGACGGCGGAGAACACGAGGGAGAGACTCTTGAGCCACAAATAAATAAGGCGACTTTGTGCAGTCACTCTTGCGACATCTGAGCTCCCAGTGATGCTGTATATTGGCAGGAAGTGCACAACAAAAAGACACAAGCAGCGCGGGGACTCTGATGAGAGATTTTTGTATACTTTCCGTCGGTACCTCGGTTCATATCTTACTCTCGTGGAGGGACCGCTGAATCCAGTTTAAAACAAATTTATAAAAGCCAATGTTTTGTTACTGGCACACAATTTTCCGCTTTTTTGAAGAAAAACTATCCATAATCTTAGGATTAAAAGCATCCTTTGAGTCTTTTCATTTGTATTCTTTAAATAGTCCCAATAAATCATCTTTAATCAGTAAATACACCATGTTAGTAGTCTCACTCTGTGCACGTACATAGGCTAATTACATTGTATTATTAATAAGATTTTGTTTTTTTTTTTTTTTTCCTGCTGTGATTAATTGCATTCTATGGTGCCCCACAGAAACGACATTGTACTACAGATTCAAACTGTTTAGAGCTCTGCAACAAATAAACGTGAAAGAAAATGAGGAACTCGATCAGCTTTTGTTTACGGTATTATTTGTTTGTTTGTTAGGCAAAGATTAGGTCAGGAGCCATAACTCATGCTGAAACCTGCTTTTCCGGTCTTTTCTCTTTTTAAGTGCCCTCACCCCATCTACCAAATACCAGGGATCATCTATTTCGGACGTTCTTGATGTTCGAGAGGCTGGAAAATATATTTTTTTTATAAATCTCAGCGATGCACTTGCTGTCACGCATAAGTAAAGGAACCCTAATTCAGATCAGGAAGAGGGAGCATAAAACACTGCCAGCTACCGAGCAACGTGTCAAGCGAGAGTCTGAGGGCCGGTTGGCAACTGGACAGAAACGCTGGATTTTCTGGATGAGGCCTACGTGCAGATCACAGTCATGTTAACGGAGTTCTGCAGGAAACCACCTATCAAGGATGGTTTGCACGAGGGCAACCGTAATAACACCTAAAGCAGACTGGAGTAGCGGCCTAAAATAACGTAATGGAGATAATTGCGATGAAGAGGTTATTACCATATTTCTGAACGGCCCTGTCAGGGTCACCAAATTTTGACATGATAATCACCCGTGGTTCAGTATGTGCAAGCCTATCCTTTCATACGACTTTTTGGATGTGACTTGTGTCAATCCTGCTCTTGTGAACTCAAGGTTTCTATCATCTGTCTATATAAAGAATAATAAAAACAGATAAATAATTGTACGTTTTATCAAGGATTTCAAAAAAAAAACACACACACACACACACACAATAAAGAACCACCAGCAATAAAAGCCAGCATGTTTGTTGGCTAGAAATGAGATCCCGATCACAATGGCGCATAGGTCTCAACTCCAACACAGAATCTGCATAAATATTTTTCAAAGCATAAAAATTTCCTATTTAGTGGCTTTGTAATATGCAGCTGTTCTTTTCAAATCAAGTCCCCAGAAGAACTCACAGGGACACATCCAGAGGCACATGCAGCACCCCTGCAGGGCACAGGAAAAAGCCCTTAATGATTTAACAACACGCCCAAATACTAAATTGGAGACGGTGCTCTGATTCACGGCGTCTGACTCTTCAGAAGGTACAATGTCGTATTGGTTATTTTTTGGGGGTTTGATTGCCTTTTATTATCTAAAATTCAGCAGCTTTGTGACGCACGCCCAGGAAAAAACTCATTTGAAAGAGAAACAGGAAGGGTTTCAGCGTCAACGTTGTTATGCACCTTCCTGCAGTATAAAACTCCTCTTCTGGTCTGCTGTTTCACCTGGGGATACAATCAAGGCCGCCGTTACTTTTCAGACCTTTTAAAAAAAATCCCCTCACACTTAAAACATTAAGTGGATGAGCCACCGCATTGTGAAGTAATTTAACACTCCAGCTCCTTTCTTCTTTGCATAATTAACTCATCCAGCGTGTCTCTAATTAAGCAATCTGGATACGCCCATTAGGAACACGTAAAAAAAAAATAAACACTGCATGAATATCATCGCCTTTTTTTTTTTTTTTATATCAGATTTGATGGGGTATCAATTTCCATCTCCATGTTAATTGAAAATGTTCTAGAGATAAAAAAAAATAAAAAAAAGCAATATATTCTATGCCCACAAGACATGATTATCCTCGTGATTGAGCGTATCAGAAATGCGCATCGAGGCTTCGAAGGTGTCGGATGATCACGCGGCGCATTGTCAAGACAGAAACGGGGCGCCCAGGGTTTCAAAGAGCTATTAGTGCAGGGTCTGGTCCGTCATTGTGCCGTGGAAAGTCCACGGCGGACAAAGAAATAAAGGCCACTAAACAAACAGGGCCGGCTGTGGATGCCCGGAGGCTCATTAAAGCAGCCCTGCCTCTCTTTTTCTTAAAAAGCGCCGCTCCACTGGAAGAGCCACCCATAGAAACTACAAACTGACAGAATATTTCATTAGAAGCCCTGAATATTTCATTTGAATGCACGTCTTGGGATGCATTTCCTCCTTCCTCTGGTACGTTGGGAATTAGCCGCCGCAACAATTAAGCGCACAAATCTGCATATGAAGAGGAGACTGCAAAATCCGCTCTCGGTGAATGCAATGCCGGTTTGAGCAGGGTTAAACGCCGGATATAAAGGGCGCAGGTTCCGCGAATTCCTCGGCCTGGGTGCGATGCCGAGAGCCGTCGGCCGGCACGACAACACACCAAAATAACGCTCATTACAACCCTGGCTACTCCACACACCCCCCTCCAACGTCCTGTGGCCCATAGAAACCAACATCCAGCTCTCCCGGCCCGTCTGCCACTGCATCACCATGGCAACGGCGCTCTTGTTCACAACCATGTTTTTTTTATTTTTTTCCCCTCTACAGCTACATTTCCCGAAGGCTGGTTCACTCACCCCCCCCCCCCCCCCCAAAAAAAAAAAAGAAAACTATAAATTCAGGGCAGCATTGTGGTTATCAAGTTTGAAGTTTCAGCTTTTTCATGACATGTGCCAATGGCCTCAGTGAACGATCTGGATTGGATAAAGGCTTCAGGTGGGACTAATTAGATTTGATTCTTGCCATATTTAAATCAGGAAAGTCTCGAAAAATCGATATGATCTCAGTGGTATGCCTTGAAACACTTGGTTCACCAAAACAAATCACTTTCTGACAGCTCCAGAGGAAACGGACTCTTTGTCGGCCTCCAAAAATTCACAACCCTCCGCTTTTCTCCTTGAGAGACAATTAGAATGCCTAATCTGTTCTGCCACAACGAATACCGCAATACTGTAGTACACTGATGAACCGCTTATATGGATAAATAGAGTGCAGTTATTCCTTTATTACTGGAATGATATATAGAAGGGGGCTTGCTGTGCACACTCCCACACTGTGGTGATATCTTACTCCACTCACAGTGTTGTGGCTGAGTGATTTGTTGTGCCCTCCTGTACCTGCTCGGCTCTCGTTTCGGGACTTTTACAGTGTGTGTGTGTCGTCCCCGCTGTCTCGGAGCAGCAGCTCCTCTCTGCTACGTGACAGGGGTGTAATTTGTTCACCGGGACCGTTCAGACACGAAGGCAGAGCGGCTGCCGCACAGCTTGGTTATTTTACCTTTAAATCAGTAAACGGCTTAAGTTATGAATCTATATTCAGAGCAGCAGATATGATACGGAGTTCATCTGGCCTGTATTAAACCACCATTGGTCGAAGCGGTGTCCTCGTTGAAGTTGGTGTGTTGTTTTTCACTGAAAGAATTGTCTTTACCTGTATGCGATTATTCAATGTACATATTGAGTACCGCACACACATACATCGATTATGAGCACTTTCGTGTTCCATATACTCCTATCCACATTTACTCCATATTTCCTTCACTCAATTTTTTTTCTTCTTTTGCTTCTATATCTGGCATTCGTGGCTCAAGCGGCACACGACAAGCTGACATGATGACAGGCTTTGGGTTAGGGTTTTGTTGAAGGGTCACTGCTACAAAAATTGAAGTTGGCACTAAAGGGCTTTCAGGGACCCCGACCGCATTGGTTTTGGTCCCGCGTCATTCGGACATGGGGAAGTTGTCGAAAATGCGAGATCGTTCTCTGCGTCTTCACCGTTCGCCAACTTCCCGACGTCCAAGCAACACGGGACCAAGCCCAGTGCGTTCAGGGTCCCTGAAACCCCCCCCCCCCCCCCCCCCCAGGGGCCTCCCACCCACCCCCCCCCCCCCCCCCCCCCCCGTACCAACTTTCGTATTTTCTAGCAGGAACCATTCCCCAAAACTGTTCAAATTTAGTGATGATAACTGTTCTTTTTGTTAATGTAAGAGCTGCTAAAATTGACCAGCCAAAGGTTTCCCGGGAACACCATAGGAAGTGGGGGAAACGAATACAATACGAGGGTTAACTGCAGCATTGTAAGAAAAAAAAAACTAAAAATGAAACCCAGAAATCAAAATGGGAATGTCGGGAGAGACATGTATTCAAACTGCTCAGAGGGCCCAACAGACAGTGGATTCTGCTAATCGAAGGGTAAGTTTTGTTTCGCTAAACTTAAAAAGCCGATAAAGAAAGCGGGTTGAAGAATGTACACGAGACGAAAGCGACAAATGGCCTCTGCTTTAATAGGTGATATACCTCGCTTCATGGGTACGGCTAAATACTGAATAAATAACAGCTACTAATGGTTGCGTGCTTGGCCCTGACTGCTTTACTGTCGACTGTCATGAGCTTGCATTTATGGTAATTTTAAAACACACTGCTGTCCCCTTAACTTTCATTTACAATAGGGAGGGAACTAAATGCTCGCACCATCTGGCACCGTTCCTGTCCTCAAAGAGAAAACTCTGTCATTCACACGGAAGGCTTTTCATTAAAACCCGAACTGCCCAGCTACAGTTCAGGGATGCCACCGTCATTAGATTCTTCCTTTGCTGAATTCACACATCTGCGTGTATTGACAATTCAGTTTGGGATATTTAGACTTTTAAAAACTTCAACTCCAATTTATTTATTTTTTTTTTTTTTTCAACGATTAAGACGATGCGTTGCCTTCTCACAGAAAGTGTACCAACACTGAACACTGAACGCAGTAGCACATCATTCTATTCTAAAAGTTAGGCTCTGAAAAGAATAGCCTTTTCATTGGCGCGTGCTAAAGCATTTTACGAACGGCGCGTCTAGGAAGCCAAGGCGAGCCGTTGCGCAACAGTTGTGCTTGTGCAGGCGGATATCGCGATAAATAACGCGCGCTCCAATGTGTCTCGCCGGACTTGGCGTGACAGCTGGCCGCAGCGCGTGAAACTGCAGCGCAACTTGACGGCGCTTCTGGTGTCAGGGGGAGACGGCGGCGTCTCGGGGGGGGGGGGGGGGGGGAAATCTGGTATCTGAGGGCGGCCTCGGAGAGGCGACGCGCGGAGGCAGAGAGGGCCTTATCATGTCGGAGCCTGAAATATTTATTCCAGATCACAGGCGCTCGCAGTTGCTGCAGCTCAAGTGTGACGTGGCTGAAAAGCACCGCGAGCCATTCATGATTCAGTGAAAGATCAAGCGGTATCGTTCTCGTCCCCAGCCTGTTTGTAAAGTCAAACAAAGACTCTCGGGTAATTAATCACCTCGCTCACTTCGCTCGCATTTTTTCTTGTTTTTTTTTTTCCCTCCCCCGGCTCGTTCACCCAACGTGTTGTTTCAACCGAAGGCGGCCATCTTAAGTGAATTCTTATTAGCCACCTAAAAATAGACTCCCCGGGATTCAGGGGTCTCGGCTGCCTCTAATCTGACAAGCACAGAGGGAGCATCGCGGCCAGCCAGCTGCCGGAGCCTCCATGTCGAACATAAGGAATGTGGGCATTATGTAAATCTCATGTGGGATATTAGGAGCTGTTGTGAAAGCTGCCTCGCCGGTCATCAGCACGGGCCAATCAATATGAGGAGACAGCTACTCTGCGTCTCATGTTTCACTCAATGTACACATTACGATTGCCGCCCTGGGTGTTGATGGTATCATCATCATTTTTTTTTTTTTTTTTTCCCCAGAAAAAAATGTTCCATACGCATCATCGTTCCCCATAAATGTACGCGGTGAGATTCACCTTTTGGAACTTTAAGATATGAACGTAAAGGCGGATTTTTTCACGAGATCGCTGTGCATTTAAACCGAGGCTGAACTTAGGATTGTTACGGCTTTACGGCGTTTGATGGTTTTTTTTATGATCCTGTTGTCGTCATTCTTTTTCCATTTTTTTCCCCTTCCCCCCCCCCCCCGCCATTTGCTTTTACGACTGCATTTTTGTAAACGTCTCAAACCACTTGCAGTTTTGCCCCTGCAGCCAGCACAGTAAAATACTATGGAAACCAACTGCATGCCCTTTATGTACTATACATCTGCTCATTTACTACTTGGTGTATACGATCCTTTTCACTCTCCCCGGAGTCCCAGCATGCTCCGCTGTGACACACATGACGATGATGTAGGGATGCTTGACTCAGTGATTTACTACGATGCCGATTTCTTGCCGTCCCCCCCAGACCCCCCTTTTTTTTTTGCCACCATTACACAGACTAAATTAAAACACATTTACCAAAAGCTATGGCGGCAACAATTTCCACAACCAATTACACAGAGACTTGACTCCGCTTCGGCTGGACTATTGCGAGGCCTTCTCCACACACAGTCCGGCATGGATGTCCGTTTTTACCAGGTTTATCGACGACAGCTTTGGGAATAAACTGTCTTTGAATGTAACCTGTCTCTTCGCATTCCCTTCAGTCCTGAGGGGCGAGTTTCAGTGTCTGCAGTGCAACGACCTGGATTCCAGTCCACTGGGAGGAAGGTGGGGATGCAGGATAACAAAATGCACAGGGGACCTCGGAGAGGGACGGCTTTAACATATGCACCAATTACAGTGAGCACAGCGTGCATCCTTTTCCAAACACTGCTGAGCGCGCCACACACCCTCTGAGAAATCATCTGCCTCGGTACACAGATCCCCATTCGACACCCACATATGCATGCATATTATCAGGAGCGCACACACACGACATAAAAAATAAAGCTGCTTTTTGTGTAATAACAAGACGCATTGTCATTTTCTTCCTTCACAGCAAAAACGGAATTGTAATGAATGTCTGTTTTCTATTAAATTTTACGCTCACCCTCTGTTTCATGAAATTCTGTGCACTTTCATCTTTGTGAGTCTGTGCGATGTACACCCGAAACACTACACAATCAAACAGGCATATCTTCGCTTAAATGTCAAAGTCGTTCTTCGTAATGCTGCAATCCCTTTTTCTCGGCTCAGTCCGACAATGACAGAAATGTAATGGGAAAAAAGATATGTGGTAGAATTAGACTTAATCGAGTTTTTTTGATAAGGTAAATGAAAAGAAAAATTGAATACAATAAATCAGCGTGATGGCTACATAAATCATCGTCTAATTATAACCTAAGCGGCCAATGAGACACAGGAAGGCAAACCAAGAACATGTACACATGGATGGAAAGTTGAGAGAAAAGGTGATCTCATGGTATATAATATATACAATAATCTAGAGACTTCGGGGACATACTGTATGTTGCCACGTACTAGATATATTCTCACAAATAGAGCCGATTCATGTGTCTATGGAAAAATGTTTCAAACAAAGCTGCTGCTGCCCCACCCAGGGACAATGATAATCTGCCCAGCAACTCCTTGGATGGTGTAAAAGGAATCATCCCGTTTAACCGGTTAAAGCACAAATAATCGTTTCACCACATCAGCTTCTCCGATTTAAGAGATGTGCCGTTCTGACCTCCCAGTCACAGATCAAAAAACAGAGGTGCCTTAATTACATTTTCAAATCCGGTATCAAGTTGCGGGAGAATAACTGCGGCGGGGGCGACTCTGGGACCCCCTGCGCATTCCCAGCACATCAAACTGTTCTTTATACACTGAAATCATTCTCACTCTCAGATTGTATAGGGTCGGATGCACCCTGAGCCCCTCCGAAGATTTCACACCACCTTTCCTTGAAGCATGACTCGAGACACAATTTCCTCTAGATAGACAAAATCACATTTGAGGTTTTACAAATGGAATAGCTGCACAGGTCGTGAACTTAGCTTGGAACAGACTGTTTAACATTTTACAGCGGCAAATGATTTAGTAAATTGTAAGCAAAGTACAAGTGTTGCAATAGACATTAGGATATTTTCAGTTTTCGGTTGTGTGATCAAATAGAATGTGCCTACCTTTCACTAAATGAATGAGTAGTTGTATTTGATAAATTCCCTGAATGTACCATGACTCACTGCCCACAGTGTGCTGCCTCAGCACATAATGACAGGAATGATGCGTGTGTGGCAAACAGAGGGTGGTGAGCAATGGTGATGGCTGAATTGCGCCATGCTTTTCCAACAAGACTAATGAAATCCGCTGTGATTCCATTTCCAATAGTATTTCCACCAATATTAAAAAAATAATATATATTCCAATAGTATTTCCACCAATATTAAAAAATATATATATATATATATATATATATTTTTTTTTTTTTGTTGTTGCTGTCATTCACATGTCACTCTTCTCCTCTGCCCCCGTGGTTTCACACTCCATGTGCGAGACTTCGCTCCTCTGCACACATGAAGCAGAGCAGACGGGGGTTCGACTTGTTACAGCGAGAGCAACAAAAGGTTCCCCCGCAAGTGTTACAAACTCTGATGGAACAAAAATGGACCGACGACAACCCTATGAGTCAGCCAGAAAATAGGGCCAAAATTTTTTATTGCGCGCACCATCGGGAAACAGTGATGAAGAATGCTTGCTGCACTTGAAATACCCCAACTCATACTGTTCAGGTTATATATCAAAGTGAATAAAAATGCACAAGAAGAACACATGGAAAAAAAAAAAAACACATTCATTCAAAAGGAAGACGGGGGCTGAATAATAATTGCTATTTACAGACTGTCAGGGAAACGTGAAAAGCTCCCAAGCCCAACTGGCCCTACACCGAGTCGCACACTGATGGAAATCCAGACCAGAACCATTTCTTGCCAAAGAAAGCTATGTCAGCCTGTCAACGCCCGCCTCGGCATCCGTGACTTGACAGTGACCATGTAGGTCAACATCGCCTGACAGGGCTGCGCGCCGCCGAGGCACCTCACAGCACCTGCAGACGGATCCGCGCACGAACCCCGTCAACCGTCGAACGTTCAACACAGCCGCAGGCAGAGATCAGGAAGACCTCGGCGGACGACGGCCCGGCTGCTCCGTCCCCGCAGCGTCGCGGAAGAAACATCGCAGGCTACATTAGTCGGCGACGGGAAAAGGTGGCGGGGGGACCGCCGGCGTCCATCCACATTTCAAGTGTGACCCGCTGAGGCCCACTGTTTTGCGTGGCATCGGGAAATGAAGGCATCGGTCCGCGGGTATAATGAGCTCTTGTTTTGCACTGAAGGCCATTCAAGGCGCCTAAAACCTTTTCACTCATTTACATCCACACTCATCCGGTGCTCCTACGCAGCGGCATCCGCTCTATCCCACCTTATTCATACTCGCGCAGCTCTCACAAGCGATTCGTGGTTTAGCGCCTTTCCCCGCCCGCCGACGGGAGGAGCCGGGGATGGAACCGCTGGGTACCCGCTCTGGCTCCGAGGCCGCACAACTCACAGACGTGCGAGGCAATCCCGCTGACAGATTTCAGCACTCACTGTGGCTCCTTTTGGTTGGCAGGTTCATAAACGCAAGAATTGTTTAGCATGAGGAAGAGCCACAATACACTGGCCGTAAGGCAGGAGTTCCTAATTACCGCCATGTGGGGCCCCGCGTATCATCAGCAGCAATTTTTTGGCGCGGCAAATATTCCCACAGCAGCCTTTGATGTAATTACTTTCCAAACAGCTCCCCTCTAGCCAATATCCTGTTCTAAATTCATGGCTCGGCTTGTTTGCAACGTCACTGGAACACACACATTTTTCATCGGTTGCCCTGTAGAGCGGAGAGACGCCGCGGCTTCACTGACACCGGGGAGAAAAGAGCCAAAAAACGGCGCGCCGCAGATAAATGAGGGCGCGCCGGCGAAAGCAATTATCCAAGAAAAACCTAGTTTCAATCTTAAAAGTTGTTTCAACATCGGGTTGGATTGGTGCAACGCAAGTAGCCAAGACTTGTGGCAGTAAGCACATTCGGTGAGCAAAGGGGACGGGAATTTGGGCAAAATTCAAATGAGTCGTCAAGACACTGCCGAGAGAAGGCCACGAATGTCACCTTCCGTGGCCCATGAACCGTAGGAACGCATTGCTGTGCCAATCCATCTACCAGCTGTTGGACGCGGAGGCGTGACAACTTTGACCCGCCGCGGGCACCGCAAGAGGGGCCGGGGGGCCTCGCCGGAGTCCGCCGGAGATTCATCTTCAAGGCGGCGTGGATGTGTTCCAAATATCGGAGCGATCCATCTCACGGTTCCCGGTCACCCGACCCCCTGCCCCCCGAAAAAAAAAAACTGCCGGTGGTGCAAGTGAGACGATCCACCGCGGTCTTACATGAATACAGGTCTATTCAAATAGTTCTTCCCCACCACACCAAACCAACTCGGTGTGATTAAAAAATTAATCTGCAGCACAAAATCAACGACGAATACAATGAACTGTCGGGACAGAGTGTCATTTTGTCACTCCCGTGCTGGTGTAGCGTACAAAGACGACAACAAGCCTCAAACTTTATGTTCTTGACGCGGCAGTGACTCTCAGTAAGGGGGAGTTTACGCGACTGAAATAAATGTCTCTCTGTGAACTGGGGCAGTGGCCTGTGCTCCGCATGCCGATGTCGTAAGACATTGTCGCGTGAATAAATTCACACGGAAATATATATATATTTTTTTCCCATGTCTAATATTTATGGTTTTAATATATATATATATATATAACATATAAGTGTCACTGCGATGTAAAATTATGTTTTGGATGAGCCTATTAGTGACCTCAGTTTGCAACGAGGTCATCGACCATGAACGAAAATGCTAAAAGCATTTTTTTCCCCCCCCCTCCCCCCCCCCCCCCGCCAGCAGCCAGGCTAAGATTATGTCACGTGTGACGCCTGGCGGCGAGCTCCCTGCCACGCACTCTGAAAGAAAGATCACAAACTAGGGGGGATTTTTCAAATGACTGTGACCTTTGAACTCGGGGCCTCCGCAAATGCATCACCATCTTCATAATGACTCGGTGAAACTCGACTTGTCCCAGATTTGGGCCGGGGTGAAAAGGGGGAGGGGGGGGGGGAGTTGGGATGCATTACGACTCACGTAACTTGACAAATTGTGCTTCAAGGTTTTCTATTTATATCGTTCTCATCTCACAGGGCAGGCAAGAATCTTCCCAATTCCCTTGCCATTTGCCAGAGGCTTAGCGTGACATATTGCTAATCTGGTTATTATGCAATTCATCAGCCGTCTTCTCTTTTACAGCCATGCGTGGATATTAATGCAGGTTTCCTATGTGCCTAGCTGCAATAACACTGCAAGGAGCTAATGAGCAGCTGCTACGACCGCGGCAATACGTCCCGAGTCACTTCGGGGGGAACTCTTGTTGCAACAACTTGTTAGTCCAAGTCACTCCATTAAACTAACCAAATTATGTTTTTGTTAATGATTCGGAGGGCCCTTCTCAGGCTGTGGAACCCATGGATTGGGAAAACAAAACGAGGAGGCGGGAGGTGTCGTCGGAGTCGACCGATGGACGGCAAATACCTCGGGTGGGGGGGAGGGGGGGGGGTTTTCGGGACCTCGGCGGCAAAAAAAACTAAAGGCTCACGTCGCCGGTGCCCTGAATGCATCCAGGCATTTCAGCGAAAGGATTCATTACGGCCTCTGGCATCTCCCATCATATGAGGTATGGCCACGGCTAAAAGAGGAAACAGTTTTTTTTTTGGCGCCCACAAGGTGAGCAGGGGCTTGGTGGGGATGACAGATCCAGCGTGGCCTGGAGCAAACATCGTCCTGAGCCGGGGACGGCCATCATTGTCATCATTGTCGGAGACTAATTAAGTGTGCCCTGTCATCAAACACACGTAAATCAGACCTTTCATGCCATTCGAGGGCCTTGCTTAAACGCCGGGTGGTAAGAATGGGGTCCTCTGATTTAATGGGCGCCCCGAGTTGAAGGGGATATAAGTCTTGATAATGATGGCCAAGTGCGGCGTATTGATCACCGCTCCCTCTGGTGTCGGTGCGGGTTAGGGCAGCCAGGAAAGAAATTGAACTGGGATTTCTCGGCCGGGTCGAGCAAACGCACGCGCGGAGTCGAGGTGGTCAACATGACTATGGTGTTTGTTTAAGACCGCGGTGGTTCACTTCGTCATTTCTGCCAGTCGCCCACTCAGTTGTCCGTCCGACCGCCAGCATGGAAATAGATTGTACTCACGAAAGAGAGTTTTTTCTTCCAAGGGGTGGAGAGGGAGAGAGAGAGAGAGAGAGAGAGAGAGAAAAAAAAAACTAACTTTGGCTCACTTGCGGATGACAGCTGTCGCGGAAATATATGCACATGTAGAACTGCGTTCTCTGTGAGGCAGGTCTGTGACTTGTAACTCTTTCATTGTGGGAAGGATGAAACATTCGGCACGTAGCCGACGGCAATTACTGAATTATCGGGGAACTTTTCCAGGCGCAGTCCGCCGCCGTTCTTCACACGGTTCCCATCCTCGCCACCACTTCCTCATGAAAGCGCTAAATGCTGGCAGAGGCTGCGCTGGGAAATTGTTGAGACTTCCTCTAATTGCAAGACAACAGCAGCAAAAGTTTGACAGTTGGCGCTTTGGCATTTTCCCCATCGTTATGAAACATTAAATATCCATCATATGCGAGTCGGGGGATCGTCGGGCCCCCGTGTCATTAAGATTTCGGTTAATTATCATGGCCCATTGGGTCCAGCATCTCCCGCAATGTGCTGCGGCCCCCTGTCCATTATACACTGCGCGATTAGCGGCACACTCCGCCTCGCCGCCATGGCAGCCTTTGCTCTTGGAAACATGTTGATAATTACCACGTGACGGTCATTTCCAAAACGCCGCCGATGGAAAGCTCTCGTTAGTGTGCCTGCTTTTGAAACCGAGAATATAATTGCCTTCCCCTGCACTTCTTACTGCATTGGAGTACGAGTGTTTTTAAAAAAATCAGGGTTCAACGATCATGCATCTTTATCCAATGCCAATCTACTGTGTGGGCGTTTTTTTTGTTTTTTTTCCAAAAGAGGAAGCATGAAATAGCATTGTTTTGCAGAACTGTGTGATTCAAAATCAACTCAACAGTATCAGTCAATCGGTCACGTCCAGGAACACGAAATCCACACAAGGATTTCAGAAAAAGAAAGACCGGCGCACACCTCAGGCACATCGCACAGAGAAGGATCTCTCTCCCGATGGCGTCCTTTCCTGGATTCACAATTATCCTAAACACAGGAGAACACAGTCGGTCGGGGGCGCGAGGAAACACGGGAAATAAAGTGACTACTCCGGATGCATAGAGTGTGGCTATACCACAGAGGTACGGAGGTCAGTCCAAACACACACGTACACACACACAGACGGTGGTCTCTCCCATATAAAGGAATGGCTGGGTATTCTGGGAAATACACTTCTTCTGAGCTTGAGGTGGGAGGATGAGTAACACAAGTAGAAAACGCAATTTCTGGAGAAAGTGTGGTGGGGCGGCTGGCGTCTGCACAAGTCCGAGTTAAACCGAGTTTCTGGCTCGAATGCGATGAAGGGAGCAGTCGAAAATGTACGGAGCATTGGAAAGGTATAAAAAGGAGCCGAAGAGCGTAAACGGCTGCATTTATAACCTAAATGATGCAACGGCTATAACTCAGGGCAGGTTTAGGAAGAAAAAAAAAAGAAAAGATTCCTACGGCGCACAGAGTTGCAGACAGTCAAAATCCCTCCGTCCTATTTTCTTCCAGGCCAAACTTTTAACTGTGACCTTTTTTGCTCTTTACCCAAACAAAACTCATTTCACGCTTTTTACGCATAAAGAAGGCCCGACTCTAATCTTTGTATTCAGCATGGCGGGGGGCTCCTGTGGCTGTCATCATTAATTCATCAGGAATTAATCAAATATGAACCAAACACACCATGACTGACTCCTCGCCGCTCGTTTTTTGGGGGGGAAGCTTTCCCGTAATTTGCAGCGGGGGTCAGAGGAGAGCTGGAGTGTTTTCATCACCAAATACAGCTGTCAACACCCAAATAAAACTTAAATCACCTCTGTGCTTTTTTTTCCCCAGCTCGAGGTGGGAGGGGGGGGGGGGGGGGGTCGCGCAGAAAAATGTCAACGACCACTTCTGTGTGATAATCCAAAGAAGTATATCTGGGAGCACAAACGGCAAATGAATAATTTGGCAGAAATCGCAAGTGTCCCCACCCCTAACCCCGCCTCCACACAGAGCCTAATCTTTCATTGAACAACCCGAAAAACACAACTGAATGTGTGCATCTTTATTTGTAACATTCAGAGGGACCAATCATTATCTTTTAATTACTAGTACCCGGTAGTAGGGCCCATTAAAGGAGAGTAATTAATCCAACACTCTGGCAAGGGAGGGGATCCGCTGTACAAACAACTAGTTCATTGAAACCGATTTTGAGCCGTAATATTTACACATGAGGAGGCACTGAATAACAAATTAATGATGCAAGCGAGCGTGGCAGAGCCCACCGCGGAAGGTACTCGCCGTATTAACGCTACACCATACTTTGTCAGGCAGCACTTTTTTTTTTTTTTTTTGGCAATTCCCCCCCACTCCTATCCTTCTCCATTGCAAGAAAAAAAACAAAAAACGGAGGCTACCGACAAGACAAAGCAAAATAAATAAATAACCGAAATGAAAATGCCTAATAACCAAATGAACAACACGCCTTGTGTGCCACACCTCTGTCCGTGTGCAAAATAAACGCTATTTATAACCCTTGTTAACATATTAATGTGTGCTCTAGCCATGTTGATGATTGATTGATTAACATGTCCAATTAAATCACTGTCAAAGTAGCGTTGGCTGCTCTGATATTCCAAACAGTCCAATTACAGACTCTAATTGAGCGGACCCACTCAGCCCTCAAGGACAACAGGAGAAGACCACAGAGGAATGCTTTCACTGTGTGCCATCGCAAGCCGTCGTCGGTGTTTAGGCTAAATGTACAGTCCCCCTGGTATAGTCGATTGAAAAAATAAATTAATAAATAAAATAACTTACAGGGTGCATGGGCGGTTGGGCGGGCGGGCAAGCAGGCACCAGGACAGCTACACGTCCAAAATCCAGGGAAAACAAAAAAAGGTCACAGGGAACACCACGTGAGATCACAACAACTCGGAAACACAGTGCAAGGGCCGCCACAGGACACCACATCTCCACACAGAGCCAGGGAAACTGACCACATACGCAGGGGAGGGAGCAACGAGACACAGGTGCGGGTGAAAAGGCACAGGTGGAACCAATGAGGGGGCGGGACAGACAATCACACCGGAGGCAGGAAGCCAGACTTTTCGGGGGACAATTTGTCCCATCTCACGTATGACGTATAGAAATGACGTGCGTCTCGTGAGGTATGCCAAACGATAGTCGTCTTCACCACTCCCTGCATTGGCTGGTTCAAATTTCAGCCAAGTTCAGTGTCACATTGCACATTGGAGGAGTACACCGCGGTATCGATTTGCCACGTCGATATTGCACATCCATTTTAATACATCACCAATGGACATCTCACTATAGATTTCACACAGACCTAAGATTTGGTGGGGAATAATCCTGTGTCATGTGTCGCTCACTGTCAAAAAAGAAAAAAAAAAAAACGACCCCGTGGAAGACTGAGAGACACCGCGCTCCGGCCTTATTTGGTTCTCAGTTTGCCAATGTGCATTGGCTCCTCGATTTAAAGGTTGTCATTCTTATTTATTGCTTCACCTATCCCATTAAAATCACAAACTACTAAGGGAGTGAGACTACCCTTCAACATAATATGACAATAACAATAAAAATATGTACACTCTCTTTATGAGAGTGAAAAGCAAAAAAAAAAAAAAAAAAAACGACAACGCTGAACAACAGGCACGACTAATTACACGGCTTTGCAAAAAAAAAATTTTATTTTTTATTTCTGCCTCAGGAAATGGGAACACATCGTCGCCAAACGAAGGGGGTTTGGAGATTCGACAGTGCTGCGGTGATTCGTCGGCGGCGGTCCCCGCGAGACCCTCACCGTCACGGCCGACACCAACACAGGAGAGGACTCATCTGCATCCAGGAGAGAGCGGGCGGAGCGCCATGTTCCAAATTGCCTTTGAGTTATCCCCTCAATAAGTTCGAATCAGACAGCTGCCGTTTCCTCCACTGTAAACAAATGTGATTACAGTAGATGTGACGGATGGGGGGGGGGGCGGGTGAGGCAGCTTCTGCATGCTCAGGACCAGCCTGAGATTCTGTCGAGCAGAACACTTTAATCAGGGACGGCCTAGCCAAGCACATCTCAACGAGCCTGACCAGGCGCACGCTTTCCTGTTGTTTTCCCAAGGTTTGGGGGCCGCCGATTGGCCTTGGCACCTTCCTGAGGAAGTGGTTTTCGGTGGGCGAATGGAATCTGGCGTGACATCACGTCAGCCTGATTAAAGGCAAAGAGATTCCAAATAGCATTTGGGTTTCAAATCAAATATGCAGCCGCGGCGTCAAATCAAACCTGCGACTTCCCTGGGCCCCGACCCGGGACCCGGCCATTACTTACCTGCTCCACACTGCTCTTTTTGTGATTGATCATTATTTAGGAATTGTACAAACCGGGAGCAGATTGGGACAAGGGCAAACCCCCGCGCGTATATTCAATATTCCAAATTGGACAGCACAGGAGAGAAAGGACACTGCGGCTCTTACACAATATACTGCGCGGGGGGGGGCGGGTGAGGCAGCTTCTGCATGCTCAGGACCAGCCTGAGATTCTGTCGAGCAGAACACTTTAATCAGGGACGGCCTAGCCAAGCACATCTCAACGAGCCTGACCAGGCGCACGCTTTCCTGTTGTTTTCCCAAGGTTTGGGGGCCGCCGATTGGCCTTGGCACCTTCCTGAGGAAGTGGTTTTCAGTGGGCGAATGGAATCTGGCGTGACATCACGTCAGCCTGATTAAAGGCAAAGAGATTCCAAATAGCATTTGGGTTTCAAATCAAATATGCAGCCGCGGCGTCAATTCAAACCTGCAACTTCCCCGGGCCCCGACCCGGGACCCGGCCATTACTTACCTGCTCCACACTGCTCTTTTCGTGATTGATCATTATTTAGGAATTGTACAAACCGGGAGGAGCCGTATTTTGCTGCGCTCCGAATACCGACTCCAGGACACAGAGACGAAACACCGTTTAAGATTTCAATTCAAAACTTCTGACAATAACATTGGAACTGCAGAGACTCAGCGAAAGACAAATGGCAATTGTACAAAACAAAAGCGCCGAAAACAGAAACACTTTTTTTTTTTTCTGGTATACAAAAGACAAAACTCTGTTTCTGGCTTGGTTGTGCGTATATATATATATATATATATTTATATATGTGTGTGTATGCATATTATTCAAAGACTCTGCGTCGCTCCAAATCTGGCGGTTTTTCGGGGGCCCTCTGATGTGCTCTCTGGTCCGTGACCTCTACGTTAAAGTTCTGGTAAAGTTTGGGCGACTCAAACTAAAGTAATGGACGTACTACCTTCACGGTTCAAAGAAACGAAATGCTTATTTGGTCCACGCAAACCTCGGTCTCCAGCGTCAAAGTCAGGCACACAACCTTCCCAGCTTCCCCCCCCCCCCCCCCCCCCCCCCATGCTTATTTGGTCCACGCAAACCTCGGTCTCCAGCGTCAAAGTCAGGCACACAACCTTCCCAGCTTCCCCCCCACCCGCCCCCCTCCCCTGGAACTGGGTCCAGCCTTTGCCTCTGAGGGAGAACGGTCATTATTTGCATGACCACAACAAACAGCTCATGCAGTGAAAAACAATCTGAGCCGCCGCTCTGTATTAAGGAAGCAATCCAAATGCGAGTATTGGACAGTACAGAAAGACACATTTTCGGGCGCGCAGAGCCAATGCCGCCAAGAAGCAGCAGCAGCAGCGGTGGATTTTCCACCACCGTCTTCTGTGGCTCCGCAGAGCCTCCTCAGATTGGCTCTCATGTCATTTGCGTTGACGAAAAAAAAAGAGCAGAAAATTCAACCAAAGATGGACGGCGTTTACCTGATTGGGCGTGGTCGGACGTCCCCGCTCGGCGTGATCCCAGATACGCAGAAATGGATGAAGGCGGGGGGGGGGGGCGCGTCGTCAACTGGACCAAGAGGTTTGTGTTGGGACATTAATACGCAGAAATGGATGAAGGCGGGGGGGGGGGGCGCGTCGTCAACTGGACCAAGAGGTTTGTGTTGGGACATTAAATATGTAAATATGAAGGTGAGGTTTGGGGAGTGTCAGAAAACATGCATGATGCATTGAAGGGGCTAATTATTGATTAAGATTCTGTGGCAGTACGATGCGAAATACGCGGCGCATGGTCGAACATGTCGCGTCGACGCTGCGGTAGTGTTACTCTTGTTGTTATTATTATTTTTTTGTTGACACTGCCTGACCTTTCCTGTTTTGTTGGACCTGGACGTGGTCATCGCTTAAAAAAAGGTATTTTCTTTGCTGTTTCCGAAAAAAAAAAAAAAAAAAAGAAAGAAAGAGAATCCCATGCCAACCTGTGAACTCCTGCACACTGCCAGCGAATGTGCGTGCGCCAAATATTTGAGCAGGCCCTCGACAGGTTTTTTTTTTTTGCTTCTGTGACGTTTCTTTTCTTCGTTTTCTATCCCGCCACGACCGCACCCTACTTTCCGTCGAAACTAGACGGGCTTGAAACACGGAAGGTGAGGGACGCACGGGTTTTTCCAGCATTGGGATAACAACGGGGGCTCCGCGAATCGCAAACAAAAGAGGCAAATATTTTCGATCGCTTTTTTTTTTGACATCTGTCGGACTTGAGATGCATTTCCCTTTTGAACAAATGGCAAGACCACTGTTTGATGGCGCCGCTCGATACAGGGTTCGCCTTAGTCCACCAGCCGCATCTGAGAGTCTCTTCTTAAAGAATCTCGACACACCTTCCCTCGCTCTGCGTAAGTGAACAAACCCAGAACACCTCCGCAGGGAAGAACCCAGGATGCATATTGATCACATGGCCGTTCGGAGCAGGCTCCGAAACCGAAAGTTTAGACAAACTCGAAACTCACGGAAGGATATTTCAACTGCTTTAAACTTCTCTCTCTCTCCTTCTTTTTTTTTTTCCTTCTCCCCCTCTCTTTACCCACGGCTTATGATCTTAGGTGAACTTGGAGTGGAATCGAAAGGCGTAGCCCTTCAACCCTACACTACGACGGCCCGGTATTGCTCCCGCCTCCGTGCCGATGTCATTTCTGATTTCTTTTCACATCAGATCCAAGAGGCAAAGGAAACCCCGTGGGCACGCAACGACACGTGAAACCAAATAAGGAATCGAAAAAGGGGTTCCTCGGTACAAGACCCCGACATGCCTTGCACAGGGGACGGCGAGGAAAAGACTCTCAACAGCGCGAGGAAGTGAAAGGACAGCTTTTTTTTTTGCAACTGCTGTGGGCCCGAAGAGTTCCAACACTCATCCTGGATTGGGATGGAGTTCCACGGGCCGAGTGAATGCACGCATGAATGCCCAAACATTTTCAAAAACCGTGTGATTACTATTATTACCCGCTTCTACACCAAATCAGTCTGCCGCTCTCTCTCTTGTCACCTCCTGGCCTCAACGATCTCCTCCGCAAGGGATTTCCATTTCCTGTCGTTTGTTTCCGTTCTGGCCTCGGCCCGCCCGTCACTCTCTGCCCACCAGATGTGATCAGACTGATATACATCCCAGTCTACCCCCCCACCCCGGGCCCGGCCCGGCCCACTCATTCGCCTGTTCCCAGTTTCATCACTCTCCCCTGCCAGTGCTGAAATCCGCCATATTTCGAAGCCAGACCCTCTGCATTTCTTCGGGTGCCTTTCACCATCTGCCTGCAACCTGCGCGGGGGGGCGGCATCCTGTTTCTCTGTACCCGCCTGCCGGCCCGCAAGTCCGCGCGTTTACCTTCCTTCCGTCACTGCATTTCCCAACTATCAAGCTTTCGAAATCCCGCATTTGTTTGGCGCCATCTCCTACTTTTTTTTTCTTTCGTTGCTCCGTCTGTTTCATGTTTTGCTCCGGCGTATGCATACTAAATGCGTGATCGCGCCTCCTCAGGAGAAAAAAAAAACACATTGTTAAAAAAACGCTGGCAGTGTTCTCTACTAAAGCGGCGAACAAACCCGGCAGATCGTCAAAGTGACGCAGGGACGCGCGCGGAGAGCAAAATGCCCAGCAAGTGTTCGCACGCCGTGCTCACATCCACAGTGAGCGAGCCCTGGCCACAGCCCAAGCTATTTACATGCACCTTGATAACTCGTGATAGAGTATGCCCCGTTTCCATGAATAAACCAATTACACAGTGGTCTTCAATCCTGGTGCAGGAGCTGGCCTCCTTTTCTTTTTTTTTTTTTTTTTTTCTTTCTTCACAACCGTCTATTTTAATTGCATTCACTTGCCGTTCCTGGTGTGAATCAGTCCCTGATTGGACTGCCGGAGTGAAACAAGCAGAGCCTATTTGGGCCGAGAGCCACCGAAACCACAGGTGTCCCGTCCAAAACGGAAAAAATGGGAAAAGCCGCCCGGTGCCTCCTCTCTGTTCGACCGCAGCTCACTGTGGTCGTCAGCGCAGAGGTGACTCGTGCGCTAGTGAAATTATGGAAGAGGTGTACATACTAAGAGTACCTGTTCCACTAAAAGGGAGGGGGGGGGGGGGGACTACAGGGGCACTTTTGCCAGAGAGCACGGTGCAGTTAGTGCGTGCTAAAAATCTAAGGAGCACAGCTGGCCGTGTTTGAGCGACTACTTTACCAGGACCTCATATTCAAATCAAGTCAAACGCAGAGGAGCAGAAGCGCTAATTTAAATCTATTGGCGTGTTTGAACCCAGCCGGGGTACGAGAGCCGTGTGGAGTGGGAGCATCGCTCCGTTTTGTTTTGCCGTGAGTGGCCTTTTTTTTTGGTTTTTATTTGTGTTGAAAAATGGCAGCGCCGATGTTCTCGCTTGGCCCCCCCCCCCCCGACTGAGCTGTTGGCAAAATAATACAAAAAATTGGGCCTGGCTTTTTTTTGAGTGGATTTGACTGCCGTTTGTTCAGTCTGTGCTTTGAGCCCCAAACAGCCGACAGATGCGTTCACAATAACGCCATGTACCGAGTCAGTGTGTGATCAAACCGCGCGGGGAACCCTAGCTGCCTCTCCTCCGCCTCCCGTCTCTGTACATTCACGGAATTTTAAACTTGGGAAGCGCCGGGACCGCGGGGCACTCTGAACCAGGAAATGGCTGGCGCGCACCTGCCCATGCTCTCAGCAGGTGAATCTGAAATATGGAACAAAATTGAAATCAACCGTCATTTCACAGACCGACATTTGATATATCATTTTTAATTTGAAGTGGTGCTTTAATTTCGCTCATGCTTTAGCCCCCAGGATTTCCTGTGGACTTTTAAATTCCCAAGCTCAGAACTTGGCAAACAGAAAATCACTGCAAAACTACTGAAAATGTTAACCTTTACTGATTGATTCCTGGAAACACATACGATGACATATATATCATAGTGGTCCAGGTTTCCGACTGACTGTAACTAATCGATTCCCCAGTTTACTTCAAATACATATTAATAAGACCGGATCCCGCAAAATGATTCGAATCTTGTAAGTTTGCCTTAAAAGTAACAGCAGCCGTGACATTAGAGTTAGTATGATTTACAGCATCACCCCATGGAGCCTCAGGGAAGGCAGATTTTTTTGGGGGGGGAGGGGGGGGGGGGGTAATGGCTCATTATTTTCTAATCTTATATGTGATATATTCAGGACTGTTCCATCTTTGAAAAGATGGTTTATGTGTGTGTAATGGTGTCTGAGGCAACTCCACACCCTGCCAAGTGTTTTATATTGATAGATAAATAAAGATGCGGACATTAGCATCTCAAACATTTATCCTCTTTGACCCCCGGGTCTGTGAGAGGTGACATTAAGTGCGATCAATTACGTACGTGAAGCGAGACGAAATGAAGCGACGAACTTGAAGGCTCGTTAGATGAGAGCAGATTCATTTTGGACGCCTTCGTGTATCCGGACACATTTACACTGTAAAGTGAAGTTTAGTAAGGCAACTCACTGTCCACTCAAATCAAATACGTATCCTGAAAAGTCAGTCTTTTTAGTAAGGCATCAGAACCTATTCGACCTTTTCACAATGGGTTCTATTTTTGTTTAAGGTTTAGTTTGAGCATTTTTACACTTTAAAAAGGAAACGTTCTGTTGATTTTGTTTTTTTCTCTTTTTTTGATTTCCAGGTGATTCCAGGTCCCTTTGCATTTGCATTCAAATCGCAATTTGTACTTAAGGAATAAGAGAGGCTTAACATACTTTAAATTAAGAGGAGTTGGCTTTTGCTGTATTTTGTCTAATGGTTTTAAGGCGTTTTTACTTCCAAGCACCCAGACTCTCGACTCATGAACCAATTTCCACCTCCGCCCCATCTTCCTCTTCGGTAAGTATTTGCCGACAATTCAGTTATAGGGGGACCACCGGCTCCAGCGCTCACCGTCAGAAGAAGGAGAAAAAATCTTCAAGACCGGCATTTTCTTCCTTAAATCCCAAGACATTTATTATTATTTTTTTTTTCCCCAGTCCCTGAATGAGAGGAGGAGCGCTTCTCGCAGAGAGGCCAACCAAATAAACCCCTCTTTGGGCCGTGAGCCACTAATCTGTAATTTAATTTCAGGCGGGTGTCTGGGCCGCGAGGACACACAGCAAGGTCAAGGGCTACTGTACCCAGAGCCCTGCACACTTGCGCACAGCCTGGGGTTTGATCAAGAGTCTCATCGAGCTTAGGAAGAGGACGTGGTATGAGGAGGAATTTCCGCACTACTTATATAATACAGACTTGACGCGAGACGGGTATTTCGCATGTGGCGGCGACAAACACTCGCAGAGGAAATTCCATTATTCACCACAAGTAAAAATGTTTGGGATGACTGAGCACGTGCAAACAGAGCGGGATTAGCCCTAAAATAGGGGTTCGCGTCTCACTGGGAACAATTGGACTTGTGGGTGTTCATGTGCATGTAAATGAAATATTTGTGTTACATTAAGCGTGATTCAGGTTTTACTCATTATGCAGTATTGACTATTTGGCGGGTGAATCAACGAACGGCAAACGCGGCTCATCCCCTGGGTGAAGAAAGGTGCGCGATGAACCTTATTCTGATGAGACACGTCTCTTTTAATGTAAATAGGCACTGGGTAATCTGACAAAAAAGGGCTTTGGCATTCATACATGGACATATGGCGCGGGCGACTTGCTCGAGTACCGGAAAAAAAAATGCAGCTATGAAACAAACCTGTACAGTCCCCGTTCAGGGACGAAGATAAAAAAAACATTCCATTGCGGCGGCAGCAAAAGTAAGCCGAGCGAAGTCTGTGTTCATTAAAAACAATTTCTTAACGTATATATAAGGCTGTCGGGTCGGCAACAAGAAAACGAGGGAGGGCGTATCCCGCGCGCCATTTTGCAGTTTGCCCGAGCTTAGCTGGCGTTCAATTTCAATTCCCTCACGTTACCGAACATCGGAAGAAAGAGGCACGCGCTGACAGGTACGAGTGACTCCGACGACAGATGCTAATTAGCGAGTAGCGGGGGTAACTCTCTCGCTCTCTCTCTCTCTGGCAGAGAGTCGTCGAGGGCGACCGAGGCGGGCTCATTTCTTTGCGCGTCCCGCACTTCACAGCCCGAAGTGAGAGGACCCTGTCACTTCCTGGAGCGTTCACACACTGCTCCTCTTTTGCATACCGCAATATAGGCACGACCCACTCAGAAGGGGGGTGGGGGGGTGGGGGTGTTGGAGGGGACACAAAAATAACGGCGCATGATGTGTTTACGTGTTCTGATGGAAAATGGAGGGAAAGTCTTCGAAAAGAAGATGATGGACTCATCTCCCGCTCAGCGAGGGCTTTGACATTCTGCAAGGGGACGCTGGGAAATAGTCTCCAGGTTGATGGATAGGTGGACTGGGATTACCCGCCAGGCTCATCTCCTCCTCGCCGCCTGGGCCCCCCCCCCGACTCCTGGAAATAGACACAAAAAGCACAATTCATACAATGTCGGGATGTTCGCCTGCGAAAGGAGGTTATTAGCTTTGAGGAAGAAAATGAATAAATGAAACCCCCGGCGCGGCGGGTCACAATAATAACCAGGCGCGCGAACCCCATAACCCGAGCAGACAGCAGAGTTAATCCAGCTGATAAAACATGACGGGACTGCTGATCATTTATTTTTATTTATTTTTTGCTCTTTGTTGTTATTAGTAATAGTGACAGAGAAAGAAATAGAGAAAAAAAAAAACAAACAAGCAAACTGAGCAGGAGGAGGAGGATGCACCGACCCTTCGAGCGACCTCTCTCTCTCTCGCTCGCTCTCTCTCTCTCTCTCTCTCTCTCTCTCTCTCTCTCTCTCTCTCTCTCTCTCTCTCTCTCTCGCTCTCACACCCTCACCTACGCTTCTGGACCTCTGATGCTCTCCCCTCCTCTCCCTGCGGACCACCCCGCCACCACCACAGCGAAAGAAATTGTTCTGCCCGCGTCATTAAACAGTTTGAATTAACTTGGGTGGAATTTAATTATGTCACACACGGAGCTCTTCTACTCGGGAGCTTCTAAAAGCAATGCAGTTGAGATGCAGAGGAGAGTCGGGTCCCCCCCCCCCCCCCATCACATTATTCAAGAAAATCTTTGATAACTGCGTGCAAATGAGATGTATACAGGGGGCTGGTTTTAAGCGACAGTTTCCTGGTGAGATATGCTACCGTAAATATACCCTGTGAGGAGCTAATAATCGGCCTCGTGGCAATGACGTTCCTTCTTCCGCTCTCCCTTTGTTCCATGAAGACTTTGCCGTTTTGTCTAGAACTGTGGTGAATCCACTTTGGATTTTGGTCTACTCGAGTCTGAGCTCGCGGTATTCGCACGTTTGAAGCACTCACTGTGTCTACGCTAATATTTCCATCACAGGAAATACGAAAATAGTTGCGTTAGCGAGCGTCTCCTACCTCCTGCTTGACACTCATTATCATGCCTTCATTACATTTTTGAACACATGACAGGCTGGAGTGATGTAGACAAGTCCTAAATGAAGCCCCTGGGGGGGCATTGCCAGCAGCTTCGAAATGTCAAAGCGGAAAAGTGATAGCGTTAAAAAAGTCTGTCATGACTAAATGATCGGAGTCCCTGTGAAGCCGTCTGGCTTCCATTTGCTTGCCGCCGGAAAGCAATCCAACGTGTCCACTTACCCGGGGGGGGGGGGGGGGGGGGGGGGGGGGGGGCAGACATTGGATGAACGTGTGAAGCTGAGTTCATTGAGTGTTTTTTCCCCGAAAATAACAGGAACAACCTTTAAAACTCCAATCGAAAGTGATGAAAAAGCAAACTCCAACTTAAGTCTTTGACAGACAGACAGACAGCCTCTCTCTCTCTCTCTCCGCCCCCCTGTTCTCTTTCTCTCTCCAGAACCAGCCACGGCAGGCCATGAGAGCTCATCCACTCCAACACCTGAGACACGAGCTGATGGACAGATTCATTTACAGCGAGTTCACGAGTTTGCACCCTAATTTCACTCGGGCTATAGGAGACTGTTCGCGTGAGAGGTACAACGCGGCAATAGATGCCAACTAATGAACCCCTTTGCAAATCCACACCGTGCCAGTTTCTTTCCTAATTTACATTGAAATGTACGGACCATATCTCACTCTCTCCGTCGGTAACTTCACACTTCGCCCTTTTTTTTTTTGTTTACATCTGGAGCCCCACTAAGGAACAGCAGGCCTGCTGCTTTTTTTCTATTATTTTTTTTTAAATTGTATTTATTTATTTTTTGTTTACACAGACGGAAACAACAACTACCCCCAAAGTAACTATCAAAGAGCAATATCAGACAACGGGACTATAAAAATAAGTGTTGGCGAACAACCTTGGAGAAGTGTTCAGGATAATGAGAAAGTAGTTTAACCTTGGTGATGGGGGAGGGGGGGGGGGGGGGGGGGGGGGGGGGGGGGCGGGGGGGGGGCAGACATTGGATGAACGTGTGAAGCTGAGTTCATTGAGTGTTTTTTCCCCGAAAATAACAGGAACAACCTTTAAAACTCGAATCGAAAGTGATGAAAAAGCAAACTCCAACTTAAGTCTTTGACAGACAGACAGCCTCTCTCTCTCTCTCTCTCTCTCCTTCCCTCTCCGCCCCCCTGTTCTCTTTCTCTCTCCAGAACCAGCCACGGCAGGCCATGAGAGCTCATCCACTCCAACACCTGAGACACGAGCTGATGGACAGATTCATTTACAGCGAGTTCACGAGTTTGCACCCTAATTTCACTCGGGCTATAGGAGACTGTTCGCGTGAGAGGTACAACGCGGCAATAGATGCCAACTAATGAACCCCTTTGCAAATCCACACCGTGCCAGTTTCTTTCCTAATTTACATTGAAATGTACGGACCATATCTCACTCTCTCCGTCGGTAACTTCACACTTCGCCCTTTTTTTTTGGTTTACATCTGGAGCCCCACTAAGGAACAGCAGGCCTGCTGCTTTTTTCTATATATTTTTTTAAATTGTATTCTTTTTTTTTTGTTTACACAGACGGAAACAACAACTACCCCCAAAGTAACTATCAAAGAGCAATATCAGACAACGGGACTATAAAAATAAGTGTTGGCGAAAAACCTTGGAGAAGTGTTCAGGATAATGAGAAAGTAGTTTAACCTTGGTGATACTTAAGGATCATAACCGGATGATCAAACGCACCACCACGATGTAAATACGCAGGAATGGATGTTGGCGTTCTCAAGGACTTTTTCTGATCTGCTTTCATGGATGCATTAAAACATTTCAACAAAGTAGAGGGCTGCAGAAGAAATAGGATCCCACGGGTGCCGCAGGACACCCAAAGTGAAATGTGGGAGGTGTTTAAATAGCAGTTAGTATCATCAGCTGGGGAAGAAATAGGAGAGGCCTATTATTATTAGACTTAACCATGCATGTAAACAAGTAAATTGTGCAGGCGCATGCCTCCAAATACGCCGCCAAATAGTTTAGTGCTGCGTTGTGTCTTTGTCTATCTCTGACCAACCCAACGTTTCTCAAATTTCTTTTGTCAGATATTAAAAAAAACATTTAGGAACAAATGACTGCATTAGGGAGCCTGATGTGTATCGTGCTGTTGTTGTAGCATCGGAGTAACTTTTTCATTTATGCCTCTTTCCAGGTTATGTCTTCTAGAGCTGGATTACTGTAGATGTAAGTTGACACCAAGAGCAGTGTGTTTTTCTTTGTGAGGAGATTGATACCATTCCAATGTAGGATAAACAAAAAGCTGAAAAATCGCTTTAATTGAGATACATCAATTTTTTTTTTTTTTTTTTTAATCTTGACATAAAAACGATTTAAAATAGACCTTGTTGCAGTCTTACAGCGGCTCATTGGCTGAAATCCTTTTGGCCATTGCAGCAGATACGTGGCCTAACCTGAATTTTCCTCAAAAAATGTAATATTTTGGCCACGTGTAGAACGACGACCAGTTGTTTTACACTTAGTTTCTTGAAAACGAGATATAAAAGGAAAGACTGTCGCTGGATACAGCTATAGGCCTTTTGGTACTGCCTAGCTGCAGTTTTATAGGGAATGTGCACACACGACAGTGCTCTTAATCTACTCATCCATTTCTCATAAATAAAATGAATTGGTGTTTTTCTAAGTAATAATCTGAGTTTTTTTTTCCCCATTGCAGGAGGGGAAAAGACACTTATTGTGTACATACACAGAAATGTGTAGAAATCTTTGCTGGAGCAGGCCCACGTGGGACTGACAAAGAAAAGAAATCTCCCGTTACCACTTATTCTTCCACCGCTCTGCCGTTATTTCAGAGCAGCAGAAAAAAAAAACCCCACCACCACACTTTATCAACCTTCAGCGGCTCGTTTTCTGTGGTTGAGGTACCCCACCCTTGACCTCTCTCCAAAACCAGCCTGCAAGCCCCCCCGGTGTTAATTATAAGACTTTTCCCCCAGAGCCCTGGTTGGACGTGGAAGTGCATTAATCTTGATTCTTCACTTCAGTCTAAAGGATCGTTTGAAGAGACTCCTGTGGTAAAGCCCAGAGGCGAGGTGACTCAGTCAGCACCGGGAGAAAGGTAGAGGAGGGTGGTAAACAAACGAAAGAGTCACCGTTTATTCTGTGCTCGCACGGAGATGCAGGACACCTCGACATTTACCCTGTACCACTGATGGTCTCAGCACGATAATCTGGATGAATATTTAGAGTCGCGCAGGGTGACGCGCCATGACCATCATCCACCTGCGTCGAGATTTATTTATTTGCTGATCCAGCGTGAAGGTGACCGTCACCTCATATGCTGAACTGAGCCGAGCTGAGGGACTGTGGCATGTTTACGTCTCTGAGTTTGCATTCGGTCGAAGCCGGTTTTTTTTGTTTTAACATATTCCATAGACTCCGACGTTGTTGCATCATTTAAACGATGTAAAATAACACAGTTTGACAATGTGTAAAAAAAAAAAATGCTTGCTACCTATCTTACAGCAATACCCAATTGCTGCCTGATGCACAATTACTGAAACCCGACCGTGTCTCTGCACTTCTGTTGTTGCCAATGTCACAGACTGTAAAATAGAGGGAAGGAAATGACACAGACAATCGTGTAACTGCTTTAAAAAAAAAAAATAAAAAAAACACTGCAGACTGGAGGCAGCAATGAAAACGGCTTTAAGTGACAATGTGTGACCGGCCTGTTTTTTTTATTTTTTATTTTAATAATGTCTTAAATAAGCAAAAAATTATGAAATGTTAATTATTCCCTCATTAGCTGCGTGTGGCACAATAGTAATGCTATCCGGTGCTTTAGCTCTTCAGTTACATAACAACAGGAGTTGTTTCGAAAACATTCTGACAAAGTCGGTATCGTTAAGTGGCACGGTCCTCTTTAGCTCAGTGGTTAATTTACTGCAACAGTAAGCAAAGAAGAAAAGTTAGGCGGCCCGCAGAGACGTACGTGTTTTAACTTCCTCTATCTGAGCATTTGGAACTTCACAATACTGTGTGCACGCTTCAGAAAGCCGCACATAAAAGTCATCCCGCCATTCAATAAACAACATGTTTAGCATATTCCCGTCACAGCGGGAGGAATGCTCGGTGTTTAGGTTTGTGCCATCTGTAAATTCTCTGGTGCCGAACATATTGTCTTTGATAGCCGTCCTTTTGTACACAATACGCAGCAATCCATTTAGAAAATGCCAGCTCCCTACTTGTGACGGGACTAATTTAGAATTAAAAGAACTGTATTTCAGGCATTGTCGGTGGATGCTAAGTGCGACATTTCAAACCTGCAAAAGTTCAGAGAGCCCGGAGGGAGACCCTGATGCCAAATAAAAGAGCACAAAGGCTTTGAGTTTGATGATGATGGTCAAAAAGTGTCGTACTGTTGGGCAACTGACAGCAAGGGGAATGAGCAAGGAAACGAAGTGATGCTAATATGCTATAACAAAAGCCATAAACAACAAATTAAGCCGACCATGTCGTTACTATGGAGCTCTTAGTTGCCCATAACAACAATGCACAACACACGTGTGCCTCGGGGTCACGGGGTGACACAGTGCAGCTTTATGCTTTTTGCATTCCATTTTTTTATCTTTCCACCTGATCTCAACACACACTCTCTCATCTGCGTCACGAGTAATCTCTGGTAGTTCATTGAGCCCAAAGGCCAAGGTTGGTTTCACTGAAGGCTCCTGTGCTTTCCCGGCAAAAACAGGGGGAAAGAGGTGGAGGCGGCCCTCTGTCGGGAGGCAAACAGAGCAAAACTATTACGTTGTTCATTAGTTGTCATTGATCAGTGATACAGTTCGCGGTGCACCTCCTACCACAGCTCACACATTGCCACTTTCATGTCCCAAAAAATGAATCTAAAAGGTAAGGAAGTGGAGCCGGTGCAGCATTTTCCCTGTTATATTTAGATTTTTATTTACTGCACTATTATGATGTGGATGGATGTTTGCCAGGGGGTTTTTATTTTCCAACGGTATGCAGAGGCTGCCGCGCAGCCCACTTGTCCATGCCACAGTTTTGGGATATCAATATGAGCCACTATATTCCGTTATTGGCTTCCCCTCAGAGGCTATCATCGCTGCCACCTATTCCATCACAGGTGATGCATTGAACCATGAGTCTGCAAGGTATGAAAATGCTGATAAATGGTTGAGACAAAAGCATAAATAATGCAGAGATCCGAGATGCGGGGACACCGAGTCAAGCGCCACTTCAAGACTCCACGCGCCTCCCCAGGAAAAAAAAAAAGGAGTCCACAGTAAGTGTCCTGTCGGACATCATCAGTGTCGGCCACACACCGCGCAGGGGAATTAGAAAAGGTACCTTCTGTCCTTCCCAACAACTAAAAAATACCAGATCTCCGAGAGCACCTGGCTGCAGTCGGCTTTTTTTTTAAAAACACACTTTGACTACTTTTCAAACTTCAACCCCCACACGTTCCTCTCTTCCACAACCTTTGATAAAAGACTCCCCATATATATGCACTGTCCACTTAAAAAAACATGACAGAGTAAACGCAGAGCCATTACTGCTTAAAAATATATAACAATGAGATACATTCTTCGCATGACAGTCGAGAGTTTAAGTGAATATATAGTACTGAATTAAATCAATATTTCACAGCTCCGCCGAAGGAGCCGGGAAAGTGCCATTATGTAGCACTAATTGCACCTATAGGGCCTATCTTAAAAAATGTAATCTGTGCTCTCATTGGAATTCATGGAGAGCCCTCAGGTAGATGACCGGGTGGTTCAAGCTGCTCCTCGTATTAATTTTTTCTCTATTCAGTTCATGTCTGCCTTTGAATATTTATCCTCTTCTTATTTGCAGCCATCTCTGGCTTGGGCCAAAGTTCTGATCAACGCCATTCCTCATTACCCCCTTTGTACATATAAAAAGGAGCGAGACTTTGTAGATCGCCGTAAATTGGGAGCCCAGGTCTCACGATCGTATGCGTAAATTCTCCTAAGAATTTATTTAAGGTTTTAGATCCGCCAAATGCCTTTTAAATCTGTTGTACGAATAGTCTATTTAACTCCAGTGCCCAAAGAGCAATAATACTGGATATTGCGTTTTTTTTTCTCCAGTTGTTGCTGGAACAGCTATATTCGGACAGTGTGGTTACACAACTGTGACTCACACAGTCCCATGCAGCATCATGTTAGCTTTTGAACAAATGTGGATTTTGACCCATATTCGTGACACCGACTTAACTCTGCTGGGTCAGTATGGAGACAGGGATGGAGAACTGTAACCAATCATTTTTCACCATCATGGCTTGCGTACTCCACTCTTTCATCTCAAGAAAAAATTGTGTTTACAATCTCTCTTTCCTATAAGTCGCTAGAGCTGTTTGCATAATGGTCAGCGTGTGACATTTGTTTGAACATAATATTTTGGTTGGTAGCCGTTTAATAGCTTATCTGTGCTCGCCTGCTCAATGATGAAATGATGTTTGAGTGGCTGAGCGTATGTCACGAAAGTACCCGTGTATCGATCATGCAAAGGTTTATGAAAACAAAGTGCGCCCCCTGACTCTTCAACAGCTTAATTAAATGCAGGAGCTGGCTTTATTAAATAAGATATGCTACACTCTGCATAAATCCATTAATTGATAGGAAAAACTGCCACACAAATATTAGAATAATTGATCCAGGATGACTCAGCAGCGGACACGTCTACGGGCTGGGGGACATTACCCAGCAGTAACGGTCTCGCTGAAGGTCAGTGGATACAACCGTAATGACTAACGTCCTCTCTTCGGGTCCTTCTGGCCAGACTTTATTTTGGCTAGTTACAGGAAATTACTTTTCGCACCTTCCATCACCTTCCACTCACTCTACGTGCTGAGGCTTTATGACAACGACCAGAGTATAATAAAAACAAGTCGTAACTGTCCATCCCTGCGATTAAAGGTAATCGCACTGCGGGACGAAGAACTGTTGGTGATGAAAGTAAGAGTGAGAGTAAGAGGAGGCAGATTGAAGATCAAATACAGTGTGGGTCCACACAATATGCTAATGTCAGATAGTAGTGAGTGTAAGTGTGACTCATAGACAGTGGTGTGACTGAGTAGGATCATTCGGTTTATTTTATTTATTTTACTCTACCCTACCTCCTCCACCGTAAATGTGCGAGTATACACAAACACGGACACTCAAAAAAAAAAGAGCATGTCAAATCTGTTATGACTCTGACTTGCTGTAATGTCTTTGGAATAAAGGGACTTCCAGTACAGGTTTCCCCTTATCTGCCACCTGAAGTATGAACAGCAATAAATACTAACCAATAAATATCTACATTAATCACATCCTGTCTAATTTTTGACAAAAGACAGACTGCAGCTTTGCAGTCTTGTTATCTCTCCAGCCCCAAAACCCATCAGTTGGACTCAAATGAAAATTGATGGAGTGTCTCGAAATGTCTCAAGAATATCACCAAGCAATATCAAAGCATCTATGTCACAACAAAAAAGGAACATCTATTTTTCTTCCGTTGAACACAACAAAAAAAATATCCTCCGCCCTAAATGTCTGGTCTTTGTTGGTTACGGATGACTTTTAGAAGAACACGAGCTGCATTCAGTGAGGGAGATTGAGCCGGACAAAGGTTGGCTGTGGCTCAGTGAACATGGGAGTGTCCCATCTCTGTCGATAAGGTTCATAGGGTCCAACACAGCCAGCACCCGAGGCCCCAAAACAGCGGGAAAGGCCTGCCTGCCCGCCACTGTATCACTGCTGCCCTTCCAGGGCCAGGTAACCCAGCGGCTTGAGAGCTAACCACCAAAGATTCAACCCTAATACACAATGCTTCACCAGCTTCTTGAACGTGAAGAGATACTGCTCATCGGCATGAAGATGATACACCAAAACAAGTGAGAATACTCAAACGGCACTACCATAACTAAATACTAGGATTTATACCATCATCCCCCTCACACCACCATCAGGGTGGTGAGCGTAACTGTCCATGGTGCTTAAACGTCTATTCAGCTCTCTAATAATTCCTATACTATATTTCCCCATAAAACTGCAGCATACGATAAAACAATACTGCAAATGCTACGTACATAAGCACATAGTATTTATAGCAGGGGCTGCTGCAGATGAAATGAAATGTATGTGCCAGAAACCTTTTTGTGTCCGGGTAGCCCGAAGGCATACTTAGCTGGATGCGATCAATCCTGATGCCCGAAAAACCCGCGTTCAATTGAGCTCATTATATATCAAATGCTGCTGCAGCCTGAGACCGTACGTGTGGCCCTCCGTGCACCGAGACTGACAGGCTGACACAATGCCAACTCCAGAGCAAGACTCAAACACAGGGTCAAAGTCCGAAGTTTGCCCACACAAAAAGGGGTCGGTGCACGGTAGGGCAGAAAACTGGCCAAGGTGCAAAAAATGGGAGACGAAGCTCAAAAACCAATAAATACGCTGGATTCTTTCTGGGAAAACAAGCCTGGGACCATGGAATCAGACCAACTGGCAAGAGAAAAATGGAAACACACAGTATATACTGTATACTATATACAGTATATATATATATATATACTGGGAAGGGAACCGGAGGACACAAGCAGACATAAGTGCAACACATTAAAGAAGGCGGGGAAAACATATGGAAGTGAATGAACCTGAGAATAGATGAAGATGGACGAGTACCAAAATAAAACTAAAGTTGAGTCCTACTCAGGCAAAGACGACCATGTCAAATCCATCTCCCACTCTGCCCACTTTGCACAGAAACGTAATCAAAAATCAGGTCTTGTGTGACTCAGTTCTGCCACCCAGCCCTTGGTAACCCAAGCCATGGTAATCTTTTGCTCCATCTCCTGCGGCGCCCTTCTGGCGGGCCTCCCTTCGTGCGCAGCGGAAACCCTTAGAGCCGGTCAAGAATGTGGCGACGTTTGCGGTCGTCAATCAGCTCAAATGCCACGGTTGCCAGAATCGTAATACAAGTCACTAGCGCTTGCCTACTTCTGGGTATGCGCCTATCTACATGAACTCACACCGCCCCCCACTGTTCTTGTGCTTGGTCCCTTGATAGTGGAGCAAACTTCCGGATACTAGCAGTACACTCTCTCTCTCTCTCTCTGTCGCTCTCTCTCTCTCTTAAATAACCTATTGAAGTCCCCTGAACACTAATGCCCATGTGTTGCGCCCTGCTGTACTTCATCATTTGCTCATGCTATGAATTAACGCTGATCATGGAGCACACGGTATGTCTTCACTCTGACAAACGCTCGCTCATCGAACACCACGTTAAACTTGTTTGTTGCACATATATCCAACTGCAAAACAAAGTGAACATTGGGTAGTGCAAGCATGTTTAATGATGTTGTTAACTCTAGTTTTGTGCCTAAATATACACATAAGGTTTCGAGACGGGCCACAAATAGCAAAGGCACGTTGCTTAAATCCAGCTGAAGGATCCTATTAACCTCATTATGTAAGAATTAGTGCAAACACCAAAACGGTCTACTGCAGCCTCTCACAGTCTGAAGCTGGCACTCTGAAAACTTCACGAGGATGTGGATATGCATAATTCCATACAGGAGGAGAGAAAGGAAAGGCAGCACCGCTTTCACCCATTGTTTACCATAAATCGTAGCCTCCAAGACGTCCTCGGAGTTCATGATTACACGATGTATGAATGAACTACTTTCATCATCAGCTGGTGACCCTGTGATTCCTGAAATCCAAACGTCAAGACGTCTCAGAGCCCAGACTATCTGGTGAATTAATGCAGCCGAGCCTCATTACCGCAGCACTTACCCGTAGCCTCCAGAGACAATGTGTCCTCCCAGAGCATTACTGCGGAGGATCCCGGGCAATTGTAGACACAAAAAATGGTGTGACACCTTTGCAACCATACGAGCTCAGATGTTTTTTTGTTTTTTTGTTTTCTTTAAAAGGTACTCACCTCTATTCTCTTGGCCTTAACTTTTCAATGGTGTCATAGCTGAGGAGAAGAGAGAGAAAAAATAGAATGAATACGCGAAGGAGGGGTAAGTTATTTTGATCCAATCCAAGTTCGGTCAAATTCTGTTCATATCGCCACGTGTTCTGTGAGCTGTTCTGTGTTCAGTGTGTGCGCTCCAAATGAGATCTAGTTTTCGTACACCGCCCTGGGCGTTTTATTTGGGGAAAAAAAAGAAACTGGACAACCCAAACAGGTGAACACAACTGCTTTGTTCTGTTCCTTCTTTTTTTGAGTAGAAGTAGAAGAAGAGTAGAATTGGGACCCGAGCCAAGGCTCTGAATTGAAAACAACATGTTTCCATCGGAACAGCAATAAACATTGTAGACTAACACAAAACCATGCCCTACTCGTCATTCATTCCCCAACATCCCTTACCCACACCATTAATCTAAAAATACTGTATCGCCGACAGATCTATAACTTTCATGTCCGCTGTCTCATGGACTAAAGCGTGGATCAGGCCCCGTGGCTGTTATCACGTCCCCACCGCCTTCGGCATCCCTCCCCCTCCCCTGCTCCCTCTCTGTGCACCAACCTTGCCATGGCTAACAGGAAGCAGAGGGCATAGCGCTTTATTTAATTAGTCACAGCAGCTGAGTGCTCATGTGGAACCAAACGGGGGAGGCCGACTGGGGTAGTGAGATGGATAGGCACTCTCCCACCGGACCTTGGCTGTACCATCAGAGGAGCACAGATTACATGACAGAAGGGGAAAATGGGTTGGGCGGACGATGGGAGGGGGGGGGGGGGTGGGGGGGGTGGAAGAAGAAAGGGGGGGCGCGGATGGCAGAAGAATGTAAATGGCGCCTAGACAGGTGGAATCATCCCAGAAAAAAAACTCCCCTCCACTCCCAGTATGCCAATCCTTTCACAAAAGCCACTTCTTTTGTAATTTCAGTGGGACTAAGCCGTGGTGATGCACGGCCTTGAGTCGTTGGAACGCCAAAGCTGTGACAACACTCCTTATTCCAAATGATTTAGGAGCTGCTTTTTTTCCTCTATCTGTTCAGACAACGATCAGGTGCCCTTTCCCTCACAGACCAGCAGATAACCTTTGAGAGGTTGCAGAAGTTGCACAGTGCGCCGCACATTCTTGATGAGTTGCTTTTCCAACTTTCTCCAAACACTGCCAATCCCATCTTTGCAATGAACACATTTTCACTTTGAAGATGTGAAAAAGAGAAAAAACGAAAAAAAACAAAACAAAACAAAAAAAAAAAACCCAGGAAATATCCACTTGAACAAAATAAGAGACACTCTTCTGCTGTGTGAGAAATATATGATTCTTAGTGTCCTATTATTAATATTATTATTATTATTATCAAAGCATTGCTACTTGGCCTTCAACAAAGGAACAGCATCTCTGTGGGTTCACCCTTCGAGAAAAACACAGTAGTAAACAGGGCGCTCTACTGCATGGTGCTGAACCAGCAAGGAGCGCGAGTGCTGCGCGAGCAATAGTGAGCAGCGAGCTCTTTTAATTAGCACTCTTGAAGTTATCCGGTGACCCACATCTAATAATGAAGGCAACATGAATGTTCTATTTACATATGTTTAGTCAGTAATGTGCGACCGTTGGGAGAGCGCAGTGGCTGAGTGTGCGGTGCCAGTGAAAAAGGACGGACACGTCAGACAGAGTCTTCGAGACCCCTTGAATTCAAAGCGTAGTAATGAGGGAGGTTATATTGGTAACCCGCAGGTTACGGTGGTGTCGTAGGAATACTGTGAGCTACTTTTTAATAAGCCTTTGCTCCTGCAATGACACATAATCCAAGAAAATGTTCAGTAATCACCGGAGCGAATTTGCATTTGTGAATGGGTCCCTGAAAACCAATTTGTACATTTTTAATTTCCAGGGGGCATCGTCAATGGTCATTGCCAATGGCCTAACAAGCAATAAGACCAAACCTTGGCACATTTTGGGAGGGAACGGTTGTGACTGGCTCGTCCAGTTTCTGCACTGATCAGCGTGAATGGGAGGGGGACCAAACCCATCGGTGAGGGTCCTCTGATTGGTCCAGTTTTTTAAGGCTAACTTGAAATAATAAATGATGTCAGTCCCTTGATTCATTTGTAGTTGTCTCCAGTCATCCTACTCCCCACAATGCAAATGTGTGGTTATATTAGACATGTACAACTATTTCCTATCTATAGATTTATATGGTGTGTGTGTATAATGATCCAAGATTGAACAAAAAAAAACATATAGCTGTACTCCATACTGAGGACGCCACACTTTTATTTTAACTGTGAGGCTTAAGGTGGGTATTCTGTTCCCCATTCATTAAGGGGTGTTTTCAATGTCATGTGAATAAACTCAATACATAAACAGGCGGGAAATAATTAAAGTACAGAGGTCACTCAATTTATGATACTGCTGCTTTAGTTTCCATCTGTGTGCTCAGGAATAACCTCTGAACACCCTTCAATATTCTAAAAGTCAACACAGTATTTTGGCTGACGAGCTATAGGCTGGATTTAAGACCGAGGAGTGAGAAGACATTGGAGGGTGGGGCTACGTTATCAGCTTCTGAAGGCCAGATATACCCTAAACGTCCACCTTCATGGAACCTTGCTTCGGTTGAGAAGGGTTAATAATGCCGTTTTTCACGCGGCGCTCCCCATTTTAAGAGGGCGTGTCAAATCGTTCTTTCCCGACAATTCGTTTTCTGTGAGAGAACTGGGTCACTGACTCCCGCTTTCTTCCGGGGCCTGGCGCATTTGACTCCTGAAATCGGAGGGGAAAGAGAGAGATAGGGGGGGGGGGGGGGGGGGGGGGGGGGAGGGGGGGGGGGGGGGGGGGGGGCAGTGCACACGAACCCAAACCAAATTCTGACGGGAGGAGCTGCACTCGCGCGACTGCCGTCCCCTTCCTGCCACATTACGGACGAAGGCTGTGAGAGCTGTACACACTGCACATCTCTGCCTGCGGATGTGCGCGAGAAAGCGAAAGCACACATCTCTGTGTGTTGTGTGTGGCCTTTGGCGTGCGCGACACAACTCGAGTGATGTGAATACCTGTTGGGCGCGTGCGTGTGTGTCGTGTGTGAAGGGGGTTGCTCTGGACTTTGACATTGCCTAAATAAATGAATCCAGAATTTGAGCGCCACTGTTTGCTGAACATTATTTGCCTCTGCTGTAAAGGCAACAAAAGGGATGCGCCCAGGGTCCACCTGGTTATCACCGGATTATTGTGCCAACCGGGCTGCCTCTGAAGGGCGGGGGCTCTTCTTTTGGACAATTCATTAAGATAACATACAAACGCGGCTCCCCATCATTCTGGGTTTATTAAAGCGGGGCTCATTTGGGCTCCTTTGTCTCACGCAGGAACCCCTCTGCCTTTGTCGGCGCAATTGGAGCCAGATGGCAAAACAAAAGCGGGCCCGTCTGAAGTGCTTATTGAGCGATCTCTGAAGGCGGAGCCATTAGCTTGACTTCAGCGGCTCCCTGCCCACCGCGTCCACCTGGATCAACCAGGTGCACGGACAATGGCGGAGAGCGAGTCGCTGTCTCGTCACCGCCGTCTCCGAGGTCTATTCGCCTTTTCTTTTTTTCTTTTGGTTGCCAGCCCCCACCCCCCCTTTTTTTTTTTTAGCTAAAGCTGAACTATTACGTCTCGCAGGTTGAGGGTTGGCTGACCCCGCGCCTGGCTGCACAGATCTCGCTGAAACATTCATGAGCGAGGCATTAGAGAATAAAAGTCATTGTCCCTGCGTCACTCCCAGACTCCCCTTCACCTCTCAGCTTATTAAAATCACATGGTATTAACTTTGCCGTTCGCAGAAAGACTAAATAATTCAATCAGACTAAAGAAGGAGTCAAATGGATAACTGTAATGACATTAACGCTTCAGGGGAGAAACTGCTCGGGACCGGGAGGCGTCGTCGGCGAGGCTGGGTGGGCGGGAGGGGCTCGTTCTGCTCTCTAATGGCAAAATTAATTCCGGACCCATAAGGTCATATTCGACCAAGGCAAAATATCACATCGCCCCCATCAATAAGCACACAGACGTATTTGTGCCGATTCTACGGCACCCTGGCAAAGGTAAAAAACAAAACTGAAAACTTCCAGATGCCTGGAATCCCAAAATTTGAAGGGGAGTATTGAAGGGATAATTCAACATTTCATAGGTTAGGCTTACTGGTCTTCTGTGCCAATTTGCATATGTGAAGATTGAACTGACTTATATTTGGATAAGTCAGAAGCATGTTGGTGGAAGCAGAGGGGAAACTACACAGAGCTACACAAGCATCGGGCTCAGTGATCAGAATCATCCGAGCGTGAGACATGGCCGGTTCTAGATTGTTGGCATTTTGTGAAACCTGTTATCGTTAAATTTACGGACACGATAGATTCTACATTTACAGCTTTGGGGGGTAATGTATAATGCAAAACAGCTCGTTGGCATCACTAAATTAGTTTCTCTCCCTTCCTTCTGCTTCTTCAACACTTATACACACACACACCCACCCAGACACACACACCCACCCAGACACACACACACACACACACACACAGCAGAATGGGCTACGCCATTGGGCTGCTGTGTTTAAACGGACTTGACAATGGTCTTGTTTTTTCACGGGCCCTCATCTTCCATCAGCGTTTTTTCGCTCACAAATCCGAAAACGAACTCCACATTCCACATGAGTTGCTCGGTCCCCACTGTACTGCCAACTCAAACAAGCTTTGCTAATCTGCGGTTGATTCTCACTGTAGTTTGCATTCATTCTTTATTTTTGATGAAAATCAGTTAAGATGCATGACCAGATGAAGTTTCCAATCAGTTTAGGCGACAAGTTAAGAATTCATTGGCCTGTTCACGGGCTAAGAAGTCTGGTCGGGCGGCAACACCGATTGGCTGATTGGCACTAATGATTGGTGGTCGTCAGGGGATAAAAAATGCGCCGGTGCCTGTGACTGGCAGCGTTTATAGCCGCTCGTGATTGCGCTGCCCAGCGTACCGGGAAAGATGAACCGTATTCCAATGTTTGAGAGTCAGTTTTATCTAAGGGCCCTTAAAGTCGAACAGGCGGATTTTTCCCCAACCCCGCGGGTGCATGGACTGACCTGTCTTCGAGTCGTCTTCTTCCAGCTCCTTGGCCTCTTCAGCTGTGGGAGGACAGAGAAGCCATTATCAGCGGGAGCCGCGGCACAAAGGCAGACACACAATGTAGTCACTTCATCACAGGCCCATGGTGAGCCCATCCTTTCACAGCTCAGAGGACACAGGCTGTGATGAGAGAGCCTATATGACGACAAAGCTCAACACAATGGTGCCAGAACCCCCCCCCCCCCCCCCCCCCCCCCCCCCCCCCCCCCCCCCCCCCCCCCCCCCACACACACACACACACACAAAGAGCCATACCCATCCCCTTAACCTCCTATCCAGCCCTTCCACAAAGACAGTCATCACATTAGGCTTTAGCTGCTGGCTCTCTGAAAACCCACTGTCAACAGAGTTAGGGAGGCATCCCACTGATGGCTGTCACACTTACATACACACATGCTACACATGTGCGTGTACACACACACGCACGCACGACCGCACGCGCACACACCCACACCCACACCCACACAGTATAAACTAAAAATAGTTCTGGGACAGAAAATCCAAGTGGCTGATATTTATTCCCTCACACCCTTTTCACTGCAATTCAACTCGAGATTCTCTACTTCGTTTCAGATATATGGGATTAAACTGATAATTGAACAAAATTAAATGTCAAGGCAACACAATTGGTTGGTTTATATTCCTGTACAATTGCCTGATGTGGCTCGAATTTGACAGCAGACAGCACAATCCTCCGGGGAAATTAGGCAAAAAGATACTTATTATTACAGCAGCAGAACGTGCTGAGCCTCCAGATTCAAACCGCATACGCAAGCCCGCATATGCATCTACCCACATCGCAGCCTATTTTTGCTTTACGCTGTATTTTTGACAGACTTCAGGAGGAAAAACACTGCACTGTATATGGCCACACGCTACAGCACGTTATGGTTAGCCGGCCAAAAACTCTGGCATCAGTCCTTCAATTTCATTTCAATTCATTTCATTTTAATCTGCAGACTGGTAACCGAGTGGACGCTTTGTCGGCGTCTTTTCAAACGTATGACTTGGATACGGTTTTGTGTTTAAAAAATAAATACATACATACTACTACTTCGAGTGTTCACAATTGTGCTGTGACAGCCGTAAACACATGGGTGAGCCCTTTTACCTTCACCACTTCATCCGACGCCTCCCTGTCAAACAAACACACCGGGGGACGGGCGACAGGAGAGGGAGGCTCAGTTAAAGAGGAGCCTTAAAGTCAGGTGCGAGGCCGAGGGCATCCACGGGGCAGGGAGTGACAACTGCTTCCCTTGTACATTGAGAATGTTTCAATTTTATGCCCCTTTGGCCGCGACCCAAATGCGTGGGGGGGGGGTGTAGAAAGAAAGGAGGTTCGGCGGCGGCTTAAGTGTAAAAGCTTGGACAGACCACAAATAAGATGAGTGTCAGGGGACAGACGCGGCGAATCGCTGAAGCCAGAAGAGTGCTACTGTTTCTCATCACCCTCCCTTCCTCCTCTGCGTGCTCCTCAACTTTCCCATAACACTGCTGTGACACTCTGAGTGATTCAAGACAGAGCAAAAAAATTAAATAAAAATCTACCCCCAGTGAATACATTGATTAGATAGCCTAATTAATGCGTTCTCCCACCCCGGAAACAACATTCTTCCTTCTTCTCCTTTTTTGAACCTTTGCGCATATTAAGTCACACTGTAAGTCTTAATGACAGCAGCTGCGTAGTTATTTTTTTTTTTAATCGTTTTCTCTGCCTTCAAATAAACAACGCCTACGACGAGGCAAGAAACAATCCGGCTCATTAAAAAAAGGGATACACCACGAACGAGCTTTCTTTGGGCAAATTTCAGAGATGAGGGGATTTTGCAAATGTCTGTTTTTTTTTTTTTAAGACCAGTGTTTGACATAATCGTAATATACAGTAAGCCTGTGAGCCTCTTATTTCACGCCTTCCCTGTGAACACGTCGTCATTCAATCTGTCCATTTGAAAAGAGGGTGAACCTGAGGGTTAAACCCAGTGAAACATGGCACCACTGTGGGAAGGGAAGAAAGAGGAGAGAAAAAAAAAAAAAAAAAAAAAAAAAACACCTCGGGGGGGAACCCTGCCATCATTCCTTCCTTATGACTTTCATCCGTCACACGGGAGGAAATCTGTCTCATGTCACCTACACATGATCTCCAGAGTAAGTCTGATCAAATCATATGCTTATCTAAATTTAAAATGAGCGTTGGAGAAATGGAACAGCGGCCCCGATATTAGGTTGTTGGAAGCCTGGTCACAGTGGTTATGTAATGAAGGATGAAGGAGAGGGATGAAAGAAAACGCGCGCACGCACGCACGCACGCACACCCGAAAGAACGAAGCCGTGCGTGTTGGTGCTGAGACAAGCACACAAACCTGCCCCGGGAACTGAGCCGCAACACCACAAAATGCTCCTCTCTGTTACCGTACGCCGCGCTGGTGCTCCACATACACCACGACAGGCAAGAAAAATGACTTACACACTTCCTGACCCTTGCACCCTCGCTACCCAGACACGGTGGAAGAGAGAGTCCACTTCAATCAGGCCACAGCCGGGGAACACCATTAAAAGATAAGACAAGTGCAATTAGGTTGCACTTCCCTGCTTCCGAAATCCCCCCCCCCCCAGCCCCGCGCGCACGATACAGGGGATATAAAGCGGCGTTCTCCATCTTCGCGTTCCTGCTGGGGAAAAAAACACCAGTGTGAAAACATTGCTGAAGGGGGGGGGGGCAGTGTTGGAGCTGCAGGGCAGGAAGTGAAGAAAAAAGAACCCTGCCACCCTGTGAGCCCTTTGCCCCGTGGGAGAGAAAAAAAAAAAAAAAAAAAAAAAGCATTATATCCCTCTCTTTCCTTTTCATTTGATTTTCATATGTTCCACAGAGCTATTTACTCTTTCCTGCAAGATTGTGTCACTTCCATATTTATTTTTAAACCTCTGGGCCCTGGTGCAGACACTGGCTGACCTTTATTTAAATGTCTCCTCCACTCTGAGCGGATCTCATTACAGCGGAGCTGGTGGCTTTGCGCTATCTATCTCGATCCCAACTTTTTTTTTTTTCCGCCCCCCCCCCCCTCTTCGCACTTGCGGCGGTCCTCGGCTACTCCGCAATGCTAATAACAGAGCCCGATAAATGATGTCCCCCCTCTCTCTGACGCAGATGCGTGTCCCGCCATCTGAGGTCCTGCCGATACACGCATTAAGCGGAACTCCCTCTGGATTCTCAAGGCTCCTTGCGCAGTTCACAACCCATCAGGGCTTTCTGCTCGCTGGTCCCGCTGCACCTCCTACATGATCCAGGCAACGCGTCACAATTATGAATATCATTTACCGGCTTGGCCCCTGCGCATGTGAAGCATGAGGAGTCATTCTGAATCTTAATACAAAGTGTTGAAAGGGCCTGACAGCATGATAGGTACTGATGGCTAACATAGCCCAATTACGCCTTTGATTGGCCTTGAGATCCAAGTCCTACATTGCCCCTAATGAGGGCAAGGCAGCCCCGGGAACATGCCTTTGTGTAACTGTTGGGATGAAACACAGAATTTTCCAGAGAAATGTCACCAATGAATCACATTCCTGATGAGAATACATTTTACGCCGGTGCAGAATGTGCAGAGTCACCCCCCCCGTCTACCTTCTCTCCTGGCCTCCTCGCAGCTCTCCTTGATCTTCCTGCGGCAGACAGCAGCCAGGGCGATGAGCAGCACCAGCAGACACACGGCCAGGCCCACGGTAACCCACAGAGCCACCGGGGGGAAGGCGATGTTCTGACCTGAAGCAAAGGGCAGACAAGGGGGAAGCCTCATTATTCAAACTCGCCGAGCTAAAATAAGAGCCAGAGACTGTCCTCGCTGTATCCATCACCATTATTTCCAGCGGTGTACAATTTCGCTGTTGAATTCTTAATCGTCAGTGCCTCGCGTGATGACGTGACATCGCCATCATCAACATCATCAACATCAACATCAACATCAACATCAACATCAACATCAACATCATCATCATCATCATCATCATCATCATCATCATCATCATCATCATCGTCATCGTCATCGTCGTTGCCCTCGTCACATTCATCGTCACATCCCCTCAATATTAGGCTTAACCTTCACAAACAGCGGAACTGTGTGAGAAAATACACACCAGTGTTAACCTTTCCTCTTCTCTAAACTTAGTAAGCTCTTCTTTTACTGGTGTCCAATTAGGACTCTTGCGTGTCTCAACCCGAGTCCAGATGGCAAATAGCTCGCCAGGCTCATAAGACTGTGTTGTCGTTTCACTCCAACAGCATTGGCAAAGCTTTAAGAGGATGTTGGCGCTAACTACCCCACCCCCTGCCTTCTGCTACACATTGCTCAGATATGCAAATTCTTAATTCATTCTTGTGATATCATTATTTCTTAAAATGAATGAAATGATGATATTACTTATTACTCACTTGATTATTACTGTATAGGTACGTATGCATACGTTAAGTATAAAGTGTGTTTGCATTGTGTATATATGCATATATGAAACCATACACATGTGTATATAGATATGAATATCTATATACAGATATGTGTATATAATACCCATCAACGTGAACGTATCAACGTAACGTATATGAAATAAAAAAAATAGCAGGACAAAAAAGATATCAGAGACACAACCGATTTCTCTGGGGTATTCAAACTGAACAGAGGGAAAAGAAGAGAAAACAGCGGCGCAGAGCCACTAAATAGCTGTGAGACTGGCTTCAGCACAAACAGATCAGAGAAAGAGAGAGAGAGAGACAAAAAGGGAAAAGGAAAAAGAAAAAAATGACTGACGTTGGGAAAAGGAAATGATGAAGCATCTGTAAGAACTTGGCATCAGCTACGACAACAGTCAGATAGGCAACAATACGGCCCTGCCAAGATGGAGGGTAAACAGAAACATCAATTCTCAGATGGAAATCCGGCCCATCTGACGCAGGAGGAACAAATGTAACCGATTGTTCCACACAAAAAAAAGTGAGTCCTTCCGCTGCTTCGGTGCAGACTGAGAAACTCTCAACAATTATTGGTTATACGTGAGAAAGTTTCAATTTGTACGAGCCTCTGGTTTATGGCCAAATATCTGTGAAACTAATTACTTCAGAAGCCCCGAGAGTGTATTTCGTGCTAATTGGCAAATGTTACCGCGCCGAAATGCGACACTAAGACCGTGGGTGATGGTAAATCCTTGCGAGCACGTTAGTGTGTTGACGTAAGCCGTAAGCTCAGAGCACTGCTGGGCCTAAATACGGACCCGCTGAGCTACCGGCGCGGCTGCAGTCTCGCAATTTGCCACCTTTTGCCACCTAATACCAATCCTTGGTAACTTCATTTGGGTCAAAGGCTGCTAACCCATAACAATAATCACGACAGAATTCGAATTAGATTTAGAATTGCGCATCGTCCCACACAAACATGCACAAGCAAACACACAAGTCGGGGGAAATTTGACCTCTGCATTTGACCCATCTGTGGGGCGTGCGAGGCCACAGAGCTGTGGACAGCTGAGAGCGTCCGGGGAGCAGATGGGGTTAGTGCCTTGCTCAAGGGCATTAGAGGTGACGGCTCTTTTCGTTGGTGGCGGGGGTTCGTGCATCCTTCCGGATGGAGACCAGCGACCCTCTGGCCCGATGCATGTCTCCTTCACCACTACGCCAACTCCCCCCAAATTAGTGACATTAGTGACATTAGGCAGTTAGATATGCTACATATGTATATGACTCTTTCATTTTAAGGTCACTTTTTGTTAACCATACCTATTCCAAGAAGAGTCTCGAGAAACAAAAGTCCCCGAAAAAAGAATCTCCGGCACAGCCGCTGCGAAAACGGGATAAACAAGCAAATGTCACAGAGTGAGGATAAAAATCTGGAAAGTCAATCCTGTCATTTTGATGAAGCTGCGTGTGCCTCCCCGGGCTAGTCATGAGTGATGATGCTGCGGCTGGCTGTCCACCGAGCCCTTCACTCGGGCTATATTTAAAGAATGACCACGGGAGAGCCTCTTTGTAGCAACAGGGAAACTACACAGGAACGTACGGGGGGGAGGGGGGGGGATAATCATACACGAGCTGTTCATGACTCGTAAAAAGCCAGAAAAGTAACAGATGCTTTTCTGTCTTTTTTGGTGGCCATCAAAGAAGATGCGGCCTTCTTTGCGTCTTATTGTCTTTTTTTCCCCTCATTCTCTTTTTTATTCTCACACCTTTCTCAACCACATTCTCCCTCCCTCAAGGCAGACTGATAAAGACAAATGCCATAGTCGGCTATCAGTGCTACGCCGGGGCCCAAAGGGCCGCAGGATCATATTTTTCTTTTTCTCTTGTTTGATGATGTGATTTTGTTTTCTCCAGAAATAGATTTCTCTCTAATGGCTCTGTTTACCTACCGTCTCTCCCCCCCCCCCTTTTTTTTCCCCCCTATTCCCTCCGCGCGGGGCCGAGGATGGAGTGCTTTGGGCTGCACTGTCACATTACTGAGAGTCTGCAGACTCGAGAGCGGCACCTAACGGGGCACTTTCTTTTCTTTGTTTTTTTTTACACATTTTCTGTGAATGTGTAGCTCTCATTGAAGTACACATTTAAAGTTGAGTCAATTAATTTGGAACACCGACTTTGCAGCCGGCGCCCCGCACAGAGGAAAGTTCGCCGGCAGTAAGGTGATATGAAAATCAAATGAGACAATCGTAACAATAACAGAACCCCACGCACGCCAGGGTACCCGTCTGTATTTACCATCCTTCCACACTCGGCGTTGGGGGACATCAATCACATAGATACGGTTGGTGCTTTTTAAGAAATGTGTTTTTATTGGATTGTATATATTGGGTGTGTGTGGGAGTAATGCTTGGTAACATTTTTATGTTGGCAGTGTCACTATTTTCCAGGAGTCCTTCCACGCTGCTCTGCTGCGACATCACAAATCAAATTAAAAGTCTCTAAGCCGAACATCACCTTCTGTATTCGCACCCTATTTTTAAATTCCTGGAATACTTTGCCATTTACCAGATACCAATTTCCTCCTCGTATCCTTTTAATTCAGTTATAAAATGCCATTGTCATTGAGCTTTGGCCCCAAGAACAGGCTCAATCTACAAGCTGCCTGAACACGTAGAGGTCACATCCGTCTGGGAGACATAGATTCAGTGGGCGGACACAATTACAGTAACACCCGCCCAATATAATACGCATCCAATATAACACCTTACATAAAATCTTCCGGGTTGTGTGGATGTGAGGCACTGAGTCAACACTATGGCAGATTTAGAGGCCATTAAATGGTGCTAGAGTATCATTTACTATCATAGTGTACGTATACTGCGACGCAATATCGGGTCCATCTCGCGGCGTCTTTCGCGGCCCAAGATCTCACAAAGAAATCGATCCAATGAAACTGATCCTACCGGTCGCGACAAATGTACCTTCAATTAGGATTTGACGCGCTTTTACACCGGTGATTTTGACCGCACCTTGAGCTCATCCTTTGCTGCTGCTTTTAACGCAAGGTGCTGTTTCCCCGAAGGTATGTTGTACGCGATAGGAGGCCACAGCAGGCTCCTGGGGTAAAAATAGACATTTAATGGGGGCAGCCAGGAGTATGATGAAACACCACGTCCATGTGGAGACGCTAACGCAGGATGCACCGCCGGTTGGGGAATGAGGCTCCCTCACTCTCTGGGAGACACTATAGGGGACTCGACAGGGGCCGGCTCGGGTATTGTTCGGGCTTCAGGTGAACGGGGGAGCCAAGGTTCGCCGGCATTTAATACAGGCCCGAGTGTTTCCTTCCAGCAGGCTCGGTGGAATAAAGTGCTCCTCAGACTCCCTCGCCTGTCACGTCGGTGCCGCGACGTGAAGGCGGCGCAGATCAAAGCTTGCTTTCTCTCCAACTGTCACCCCCGTTCTTACCGGCCGAGAGGAAACCCAGTCTCTCAAGGTGTGACCGAAGCAAGAATAATGTCCTTTGACAAAGGGATGGCTCCGGGCGAAAGAGGAGAGGAAAAAAAAAAGGCCTCGGGGCTCATTGTAGACGAGCTGGAGGGATGAGGGGAGGAACAGTCAACGAAGTTTTTTTTTGTATGTAATCGTCAGAATTAACAACCTGGCCTTATCTTAGTTGGTTGTGGGGGGAGGGGGGAGGGAGACCGGGGAGTGTGATCACAGAGGAGTGAGCCGGACCGGGGGGGAAGCCCAGGGGGGCAGCAGCATTAGGGCCCGGGCCAGCTGTAGGGCTTCCAGAGCCCTGAGAGCCAGAGCCAGGACTGGCATAACTGAAATGGGCTTATATATAACTCTCTAACAATGAGTCACACGGCAGAGATAAAGACATTCATCCCCACAATACAGTAAGGCCCGGGTAGAAACGGTAAAGTGAACGAGATATAAAAACTGAGCGGGACAAAACAGGAGCTCAGCGCTTAAATCACATTGGCCCAAACACTGGCGAGGTGATTGATGCGCCCCAGCCCAGCGAGCGCCGATTTCAACTTCTTTATTCAGTTTCTGCATCGCACTGGTATCCTCGCAGGAAGAGAGAGATTGGCAGAAACAATAACAACGGCGCTAATGGAAAGAAGATGGCCCCGGTGACAGAGGACAGGGATTAGCCCGGATGAAAAACACGGGCATGAATATCAGCATCGCATTCGAAGGAATGACTTTGAATTTGTCTCGGCCTCTGTTTCAATTACCGTCCCCCCCCCCCCCCCCCCTTTTTTTTTATTATTATCAACCTCGCAGGTGTCCATCACAAAACACCTACAACCCCCTCGCCGCTCACCGCGCCCCCGCACGACCAAAGGTTTGTGACCGCGCAGCGACGACAGCTGTTTGAGGTAGGCCACTCGCCGAGGAGAGAACTCTCCGCAAACTGAGATGGATTGCGACATCTTTTTTTTGCACCGTCCGCCTGTTTCTCTCTCAGCCTTCTGTCCTCTTTTTGCATTTCAATAAATCGCTTTTCAGCGACACGCAACCTATCTTCCCCTACGGCGTGCAGAGACGCAATGGGCTCAACTCCAACGACGTATGGCACCCATTTACTTCCACAATTTTTTACCCTCCCCTTGACACCGTGGGCTCGTGGCAAACGCGTGCAGTGTATGATGCACATTAAACCAGATTAATAGCTCCGCATTTACGGGAGAAAAAAAAAGAGGTTCTCAGTGTACTCTATTTTTTTTTTTTCTCTCACCGGGAGAACTATTAAAAGCCATCTGGTCGGAGAGGGAGAAGTGGTGGAGGGTAAGTGAGAGATTAAGGTAGATCGTGAGTCTGGGAAAGGTGGAGGAATGGGTGAGTGACCGAACGAAGCCAGGAGGTGAGGGAAAAGGGGTTGAGGGGTGAAAGACGGATGACATCACAGCTCCTGGAAGTGAAGCCAAAGCATCTCGATCCTCCTCCGCTGGGAGGATGCAGGTAAAGGGTCATATACCCCATCCCGTCTATGTTGGGGGGATGGGGTCCATAGAGGAGGTGGGTGGCCATAAAGACGGGCTTGTAGGTTTGCCCTGCATTGCACTGGTAACTGAATGCAACTCCTAGTTTAAAATGTCTATAACATTGTAAGAATTGTCGCATACCCATAAGTCCTAAAGCCCTAATGTCTAAGGGCTGAGTGTTCAATGTTCCAAAACCCACCGGGGAAGTATAGAAGTATATGCAAGCATACTATATATGTTATCTCATTGTGAATGCATGTTTATTCACACGTTTAAACAAATATAAAATACACACCACAGCACGTCAACAAAAAATGCAGGAAACATCTTTTTGGCTAAAAACCGCATGCATTTTCCATGGATTTCCTACACTTCATAGGACGTAAAACTAAAGGGTACTCGCTGTATAATCTCAGTGACTGTGCCGGGAACATTCGGAACACTTCCGACCAAACGTACAATGACAGTCCCCGATGTTTCCGGGAGAGGGCCTCGGTAAGTCAGAGGCACATTCGAAGGGATGATTTGAAATCTTGCTGGGATAAGCCAGGGGCAAGGTTAGTGTGAATTTTTCCTCATCTTTAAAAGCTGGAGGTAATCCCATACCCAGTAGACTGGCTAATGAACTGAATACATAGCTCTGAGCCGACTGCATGGCTGTCGTGTTAACAAGACAGATAGAGTTGGGCAGCGTAAATCGGAAATAAACTTCACACCGGTGGAGAAACGTGCCCCGATGCGGATTCGGCCACGCCATTTATCCTGGTACAGAGTGGATTTTAAATGTCACGTCAAAGTGCACCGCCGGCGTCCGCTTACTGCATGTTAAAGAGCGCCGGGCACAAGCTTCCCCTTTCACACTCAAGCAAACGCACATTTGCGCGCCAGGAACGGGGCGGGTGAGGAAACGGAGGCAGACAGCCCCGGTGGAGACGGCGAGCAAACCGCGAGGAAACAATGTCGGCAAGTATGAGAGATGTTTTGCGAATGCGCTCCAGCTGTGAGACAAGCGGCACTGCCACCGGTGTACAAAGAAGTGAATAAAAAAATAAAAAAACGCAACGCAGCGTACAACGTTCGCCAGAGAGCGCGTCCCAGCGACGACACAAGTTTGGCTGTGCGGAGGCATGGTGAAAACGTCAGGGTTCGCGCTACATAAAACAGACTCGCAAATACTTCACCCTGGGCAAAATGAAATTGTACTGCAGCTGTTGTAAGAAAGTGAAGCGAATGTCTCACACACACAAAGTGTCAGCTGTGCCGTGGCACCAGGTGTAATACTCCTCTACAAAACTGCTGCAAACTGTTTTCATAGTTAATAAACCACACCAGTAACATCAGGCAGTAAATTGTTACCATCCCAAAGTGTGGTCGTGCATTGGAATCTAATCGTTTGGGAATTTTGAGAGCAACTGGGAGAGAGACGACAGTGGACGGCCGTATTGTCACACAACAGGTCTGCTCACCTCATCTGAGGCCAGCTCTCTCTCTCTCTCTCCCTCCCTCTCTCTCTCTCTCTCTCTCTCTCAACAGGCTCCGTGTCCCTCCCAGCTTCAATTAAAAACTCCTCTGATGTCTAGTAACTGACGGAGACTCCATCACTTCCACACATCCCTCTCTACTCAGAGTGGCATTAAGATGTTGGAGGCAGAGTGGACTATTGATTTTCTCTTTCACTCTCCCCCCCCCCCCCCCTCCCTCCCTCCCACCCTCCCTCCCTCCCTCCCCTCCCCCCAATTCTGGTCTCTCCACTTCTTCACCAGACCCTCTAAGTAATGCAGCCGGAACCTGGGTCCAATAATCAGTTTACAAACTTTGCGTTTGCCCACGTTCCTTTAATTGGCTTTTAAACAAGAGCCCCCCGCCTGCGAGACGCCGAGGATGTGTCGGGGAGAATCACTAGCGACAGCCATCAGTTCCAAAGCAGGGCACCGGGCCGCTTGATAATGCAAAGCGAAGGATCCAAGAGCAGAGCGACAAGGACAAATAAGTATGAGAGGACTAAAGAGACGTTTTAAAAGAGAGGGGCCCGCATTGATCCTGCCAAACGAAACCCAAACTTCATTCTACATTGATCTACTGGAGCTGCTTTTTTTAAAATACTGCACTGGCAAAAAGTGAAGCTGCTTTTTTTTTTTTTTTTTTGTGCCTCTAAAAGAAGAAGTGGTGATGCTTTTAAACTGGAAAAACCTTGACAAAGCGGTTGTTTATGGTAAACGTCGCGGCAAACCGTTTCCCCGCACGTCCGCGCCCCACCCTCGCAGGTCGACATTAGCATTCCTTTGCGGTTGTGTGTTACTGGCCACTGCACACGTTCAAAAGTTCAATATTCACACCGCTTTGGGCTCTTTTTCTTCCTCTCCAAGCAGCCCCTGGGAGAAATATCCTGCTCTTTAGCTGCTAAATGCCTCACTGCTCGCAAGGTAGTGGAGAGCGCTGTCAGCCTGCCATTTAGTGCTGGTCAAGTAGCCTACAGTGGGTTTATCAGAGCCTTTAAAAAAAAAAAAAAAGAAAAAAACGCTGCTGCTTGATTGAAATGACGAGAGAGCGGGGAGACTGCACCAAACGGAGGCGCATCAAAACAAGGAGCCCAGGAAGGAGGCTCTCTGAGGTTTTACCACGGGCCACTTCTTTTCATATTGCATTTATTATTTGAATGCCACTGTCAATATACACAAATAGGGATATATATATATATATATATATATATATGCAGCTTGAAATCCAGAGACCGCTCGTGGCATCAACGCAATAACTCGGCGTTCATGATCAACACCGTACATGGAAGCATTAACTGGGCTCATTACACACGCGACATTTAAATGACACAACATTATTAGGTCCCTTGACTGCAGGAAAACTCCGCCGTGCACATTTCAGACGTTCACCGGGCGAAGAACAGAGTGCAGCTTCAAACTCTCTGCCGTGCTTCTGAGGAGCTCACACCTATTGCTAAAACAACTCCTGGGTTGCGTCAGTAGAGTGCAAAGTGGGTGAGAAACAACATCCGGGGAGGTGAAGTCGAAACGCGATCCTTGACCGAGCCGTCCCTCTAAGTGTCCATTGAAGTCCGGTGCACACCCGGTGGTTGCGTTGACTTTTTTTTGTCCTCGACCAAACAATCCCGGGCCCTCGCATCATCCTTTGTCATCCTTTGTGGTAGTTACAGGAGGACGTCGTCTGTCCGGTGCGTCGCCGTTGACGCTGCGTTACATAACTTCGCCGGGCATTGTTTCCAAAGCGTCTGCGTTTGATTTCGGAGGAAGCTAAGCCGTAGTTGCGATCCACAGGAGCAGCGGCTGCTTACAGGGTAACATCTCGGAATACGACATGACAGGATATAAGCTCAGCGCTATATCACAAAAGCAAAGCAACTTTCCATCTGAAACATTAAAGAGCCGCCTGGACCTCTTCAAAGAGCGCGAGTCCTTAGTATGCTTCTCCCACTGCAGTATTACTAGGAGAATATATGATGACAGGTTTTTTTTTATTTTTTTATTTATTTTTTTAAAGACATGTCTCTGTATGTCTTTGCCTAGGGCTCTCATTATAAAACAGCATTTCTCATTTTCCTCTGCCGCAGTCTTTGGTGCTTACTGGAGAGACAGATGAATATTCTCGAATAAGCGGGCCGGGCTCCGACTTTGGAGCAGGTCGGCACGTCTCCTGCAAGCTGCACCAAAAGCGAACCTCTTCCACGTGACGATGTTGCCCAGTTTGAATGTAAACAAAGACATTGGTAGACTGTTGAAGACACGGTGATGCTGTTGTCTGAGGTCGGGTTCAGAATGAAGCCCCCTGGTGTCTTGCTCCAGGACATTTTCTCCCTTTTCTGGCTTTTTTTTTCTCCTTATTCTTCTTTGGAACTTGTCCAACACTCATCAGCTCCGTTTCAAAAGACACAACAGTGCTTTCATTGATTCAGAGTGTTTTTTTCCGAGGATCCACTATGCTTGTTTGCGGCAGTGGACAGGACATGTGGGAGGACAAGGCCATAAACGCAAGGAAAAGCTTAACGCCAAACACCAGCCTGGTTCCTACTGTCCCACGCTCTTTTATTATAACTTAAGCAGGCCCATTAGCAGTTGTAACATCAGTATCTTTAACAAGGGCCCTGTTACATTTGGCTGGGTATTGTTTTCACACTGACTTCCTCACAATCCTGACTACTATCCTAAATAAATGAATGCAGAATGCAATCGGTAATTCCCCCCGTCAGAACAATTGACTAAAGTACGCTTTTCAAAGATTTTTCGATTTTTACACACTGAACTGTCTTAACCATGTCCGCTCAGGGATAAGCTGGTTCAATAGGTATATCTCCTCTTTAGTCAATAATTGAGTGTCAAACATAAGAAAGTTCCTTCACTAACTTCCATTCGACCGGCTGGTAAAATACTTTATGACCCAAAATCGCCACTTAAATCTGTTAAGGGCATCCTTATTTATAAGCGTAACGACTTTGAAAATGGAACATTTATATCACATTTACACTAAATCTTTACTGCCGTCATTTTTACAAAAGCAAAAAGCTGCTTGGGGCTACGCTTTGACAGTTCTTTTAGAAGAGACCCTAACAATGTCTTTAAGCTGTTCCGAAATCACTGTCGAGTACTGCTTCGCATGGCGTATTGCTTAAATATGCTTCGTCTCCTTCCAGCAATGTTAAAATAGGATATCTTGGACAAAGTGAGAATAAAAAAACAGTGTAAATCTCTCTCTGTCTCTCTCTCGGTGGAATATAGCTCATCACAGCGACGCAACTTGTGCATAGCAAAGTTATTTAGCCCGTGAAAACGCTCAGCCGCTGGCTGAGAGAGAAGCCGGGGACTATAAGTTCAAAACAACGTCCCACAAGGGTTAGCACTTTCCACAAAGCCAATACATTATGACAAAAAAAGGCTAGCTAATGCCCAAATAAGGACATTTATCCTCAAATTTACTATGTCTACACTGTGGGCTTAGAGCCATGTAAATGGGCTTTTAGAAAGTCTCAGGGAGACTTACACTGGGAGAGTAAAAAATAAATCGTATTGTTATTTCTGCCAAAAATGCTTATTTTTTCCCCTTCTGGCTGGAAGCCTCGAATAGATAAAGGTAGAGCAAAGGGGCAGAAAAAAAAAAAAAAAAAAAAAAGCAGTGTGTGTTTGCATGTCCACGTTTGTGCGGGACGATGCGCAATTCTAATTCTTATTCTAATTCTAAAAAAAAAAAAAAAAAAAAAAAAAATGGAAATGGAAATTGAAATGAGAGACTAATCAAATGTACATTTTTGAAACGTCTTTCATAGGAGGGAACATTCCGCAGGGCTGCAGGCTGGTGTTTAATTGTGCTTGAGCAAGGCATTCACCTTGAAACGTCCCCCAAAAAAAAAAAAAAAAAAAAAAAAAATGGAAATGGAAATTGAAATGAGAGACTAATCAAATGTAAATTTTTGAAACGTCTTTCATAGGAGGGAACATTCCGCAGGGCTGCAGGCTGGTGTTTAATTGTGCTTGAGCAAGGCATTCACCTTGAAACGTCCCCCGTGGAGCAGAACAGTTCATAGAAAGCCAACACTCCCGAACAGGGCCACTGCCATCAGGAATGCGAAAAATATTTAGCGCTTTCTGGCAAAAAAAAACAACAAAAAAAACGTCTTTTTAATTTGGGTCGCAGCTTTCATACCCCGCTCTTCCGACGAATCCAGTGATGACTGGAAAACGATAATGTCCAGGTCCAATTTGGACATTCCGAAACACGCGGGGACACAATGACATTGGATTTGTGCGACGGCAAATGAGGCCAAATGTGTGCAATTATTACTAAACTGGCAGCTGAATAACGCACATGCTACAGACGAGATGAAACTTCTCCAAGGCAATTAGCGTGTGACGCGCCATGCCGTTCTTCACCCGGTAACAAAAGAGATCCCTTCATCCTGACGAGGAGTGCCTCGATGACGGGGAGACCTTGAGACTAACGTAAAATCGAGTTTGTCCTCTTTTTAATCATATTTTGACACCGTAACGACGCACATTGCCGTTGTCTCCGAAGCTGCCTGCCGCTGGCTTTAAAATATTTGATAAGAAGTAAATACTGGGATGAACATTATTTAAGGCATTCCGCTGGAATCAGTGGCAGATTTACAACGTGCCGGATAACAACTTGAATCCTATTTTACTCTGTAACCTTGACAGCTTCCCTGCCTGCTTCTGGAGTACCGGCACTAATTCTTCTCGCGGCACACAATACCAAACAGGACACCCTTACTTTCATCTCTGGATGTGAGTCATCACTCTGCTGAAGCAGCACATATTTCAGACCTATTACTACTCACATCAACGTGCCCACAATGTCACCACATTTTGTCACGTGGCGTTATTGAGATGCAGTGGAATATCGAAATCCAAGGGCACCACTTGTCAGCCCGGGCGGCTTCGTTACGTAGCAGGTGTGTGCACCCACAAATGAATCTGTGGGGAGCGTGATCGAGAGACATCATTGAACATCACGCAGCCTTATTAAAGGTATAGAGCGCAGTACGGTCATAAATCTCAGCTCGACACAACATGCACTGTGTTTGGGTGAGTTGGGGAAACGGGCTTATTTGCCAGATTGGCAAGGGAAATTGGGTAACATATTACTTCTGGTTACATGAAGTTATGAACACAAATATCAGCGGGATGTCAAAATACTCATATCTTGGCAACCGGGTGCACAGCAGGCCGCTTCGCAAAATGCCCCAACTACTCCTGCAAATAGTATTTAATGTACCAGACAGTTAGAGTGGTTCTATCTATTTCAAAAAAATCCGTCTCTAGCCCGGTTCAGCCAAAACACTTGGTTCCACAACGCAGCCCTGGTCGTCTGAAACACTTTCAGCAGGGTATTCAGCATAACCCTGTTTGGATCGCTCCCCGCCCTCTAACAACCGCGACGTTCCGAACGGCCATCACTCTTCATCTGGTGGAATAAGTGGCTGAGAGCATTAAGAGAGATACATTATAGATATGACAGACACTCGGGTCACTGAGCTGTCTCCGCCGCAGAGAGTTGCACTTTCTGCGGAAAATGACACACGCGAGCGGGGCCTGAGTGACGAAATTAAACGCGGTTGACAATGTCAATAAGGTCAGCGGAGCGGGCTGTGCTTCCCTGCCGACGGTTCGTCTGTGACTCGCTGCAAGACGTCGGGCTCCGAGGGAGGCAGGCGCGGCGGCGGGGGTCCGAGCCTGAGGGAGGATGTGAATGCGGGCTGAGAGGGGTGCCGGGCCACGGGCAGGCCGCCGTCCATTCGGACTGGCGTCAGGATGTGCAGCACGGCTCAATCCCGGACATTCATGTGAGACCCGACACTGGGGGATGAAACAAACGGCTCCGTGATGGGTGTGTTTCTGATCGAGCGGTGAGTCATGGGTTGTGTACGGTCAATTTTTGCACGCGGAGCCGCCGCTGTGGCGCAAGGCGGAGGCCCCCCCCCCCCTCTTGAAACGTCTTTCCTCCGGGACGCCGCCACACTCCGTCCCGTCCCTAACATCCATTTCACTCTGGCTAATCAATTACTGGTCTCTGGAGCTAACGAAAAAAGAAAGGGAGCCACCTATCCAGAGACTAAGCTAAATCTCTCGACGCCGCCTAATTGAAAAACACATTATGGCGCTAGACAATGCTCTTTGTGTGTAGCCAGCCACTAATTTGGGCCGTTTGCGCGCACGGAACAAAGCAATTCACTGAGGTTGCAAACACCCTCGGCAGGACAATAATTCACGGCGTTATCAGGTGCAGGAGTACAAATAAACGGTTCCTGAATAATTAAATAAACCAACTTTGAAGGCGTGCCAGGCCGCTCGTTGGTGGCTATTCTGCCAGTGACTCGGAAAGGCTGAAACTAATATGATTTGATATCGCGATGCCAATACTGATGCCAGACCTCCCGAAACCAATCCCTCTTACCGGATTTAGAGGGAGCCGTGCAAAATGTACACCGCCGGGGCCACAAAGCCGGTCCCGATGACAGTCCTTGCTGCGAGTCCAAATCAGAATGAACCTGATCAATAACAAAAGAGGGCTTTTGTGCATTTACTGCCATCATAAATACAGTGTCCTGAAAAAAGAAAAAGCGGGGAAGGACGGAGAGGACAGACACGTTCCTACAAGGCTAGGGGGCTGACATAAAGATGTCAGGCTGCTGTTTGTGGGAAGGTGGTGGGTTGGTGGATCACATTTTTAAAGAAATGATAGACACTCAGAAGAGAGCAATAAACTCACTGTGTGTGTGTGTGTGTGTGTGCGCGTGTGTGTGCGTGTGCGCGTGTGCGTGTGCTGGAACACAAATGCATTTAATCACAAAGGCACGCACATTATGTTCACGCGTACGCGTGCATGCTCACACACAGGTTGATGGATTTTTTTTTCCTGTATGTGGAAAAAAAAAGATTTTGACACCCTAACAGTGAAGGAAAAAAAAAAAAACAGGCTTTAAAGCCAACAATTCAAGATGGCAGAGTGGAGAGGAGGCTAGAATAAACCCCGGCACAAAGGAGAGGAGCCAATTTTATCTTCCTGATTGTACCGTTTCAGCAGAGCGGCACGTAGACCCGAAACTGCCCACAACTGAATCCAACCCCACAATCCCTCAGAGGCGTTAACAGTAAGACGGGGAGCATGACAAATAACTTTGGCTGGGGCCATAATACAGGGATAAAATGCTCTATAGTGAAGGCACAGAGGAGGCGGTTCAGACCTCTCCGGGAACTGGCAACGGCAAGTGGCCTGAGTTAATAACCCCGATAGGAATGAATGTGCTTACAATGGTGCCATTTCTGCCTACCTGAATTTATTTGAGATTGCCTACATTACTTCATCTGTCTATTTGGTTGTTTTTTCCCCCTGGCCGGGTTCCCTGATAAGACAGAGCACGCATTCAGCAAAGGAGAGGAAGCCCGTTTGTGCACTGGACACTAATTAATACAGCGCTCCGTCGGGAAAGTTGCCTGCTTGCTGCTCTACTGGCAACAAATTCATTTATACTGCTGTTTTCTGTTTCTCCGAAGGCTCTGTTAATTGCATTTAAATTGGTCCTCATTCAGCAGAGGACAAAGACAGGCGCGGCGGTTTGTTATGGGAGCTGCGAGCAAAAAAACGCGATGTCGGGCAAGGCGCAACCCGAGCGTTGATTGACGGCGCTTTCGAAAGTAGACCCGACCAGAGCAAGGCGCGAACATGCTCGTAAAATATGTCAAAAATGATGATAATGCAATTGCACAGTGGCCCTAACGAGAGAAACCGAACAAGTAGATCTGTGCATTCTTCTGCTGGCCCCTTTGGCAAAAGCCGGGACCGAAAGGATCTTTAATCTAATTTAGGACATAAAAAAAAAAAGAAATAAAAGCCAACATAATATTTTCAGAGATTCTATTGGATTAAAAAAGAACACATGCTATATTGGATGAGACAATGTTGAGGGGAAAAACACCTACTTCTCAGAAACAAACTCAAAATGAGCAATTTATAGCTCCAGTAAGCGCGGCAGGTAGCTATTTAGGTGGCATCGCGCTGTCAGGATCGAGCTCTGAAGACATAATAACATAGCCAAGCAAAGGGGGCAAGAAACAAGCTGACACACAATCTAATGAAAGAAGAAGAAGAAAAAAAAAAAAAGCGTAATGAACAGCTTAATACTCTCACACAGACCACCTACCATTAGCACCGGTGTTATATTCCATCTGTAATATAAAGGTCAATGTTTATATAGCAATTAAAGATGTTTTTTAACCTTGATTCATCCTGCGAATGGTTTAGCAGGGATGTGCTTCACAGTAAACATTCCCCTTGGGGAAATATGCCCCACAAAAACAGAAGCATCATGCCCGGAGTAGAATAAGTTGGCTCCGGAACAGGCTGCGCAAGGAACTGGAAGGTCGCGGGGAAGCTTGAAGGATAGGACTGTAAATGGAGCAAATCTGTGAGCGAACATGGTATAGAGCAGGGGTCTTTTCGGACCCCAAAAGCGATGGAGAGATAGAAAAGGGATATATACGTAAACGTGTGTTTTACATGTGACTGGGCCTAGTGCCATGTCTAAACATAGCTGCACTGTTATTGTGCATTCAACACTAAGCTATTCAATGAATACACAGGTTAATATTTTAATGATTGGTTGAAAAATATATATGTATATTGATATATATATATATATATATATATATATATATATATAAATATATAAATATAAAAGAGTGTCTCATCAACCAAAAATTTCGGGACCCCCCCTTGCGGTAAGAGATGTTGAAGGCCTGTGGTATACCATACGTCTTCAACAGGGGGTACCCCCTACTGCATATATACTGCAGAGGACACAGTTGGAGAGGATTGTTTTTTGTACTATTACACAGGGGGATAAATATGGAATTAGTGATTGTGTGTATATAGATTCGGGCATGTGAAATACTAGCTGAAAAAGAAAGGGCTGGATGAGGAGCCATGGCAGTTGGTTAATAATAATAATAATAATAATAATAATAATAATAATAATAATAATAATAATAATAATAATAATAATAATAATAGGGAATTGAGTCAAATAATAATTATTAATTATTAATAATAATAATTGAAATAGTTGTTAAAGCAACGGATTTTGTCAAGTTATCTCTATATCTTGGCGTCCAGAATGACTCTAAAGGCTGTTGGAAAACACACTAGCTTTTTAGATTTACAGATGCTGCCAATCTGATGTCACCATCTGCAAGGATATTATCATCAATGCTGTTGACCACTTTCTTTTTTACTTAACTTACACGATAGTAATATGCTGTAATATCTGCTGAAGAAAAAGACTGGCAAAAGACAACCTCCAAGTCCTTTGTCCTCATGGACTACCATTCCTTTACAGAGGTAAGGATGGGGGAAATAATTGTTTCTTATTAAAAAAAAAAATAGGCCCATTTAGTCATAAACACAGGCAAGCCAGGGCTCTTTTAAAGGGGAACTCAGCTGAATTAACACATGAAAGTCTGTTTACAGGCTTTGTGGAGTGTGAAGAGCTGTGTGAAGTCTGATAAATAGGTTTGGAATGAGGATTTTGAAAGAAGTGAGCTTACCAGACCTCTGAAGCCTGCTCCCCATCGCTGCTCGGGGCTAGAGGCTGGAGGCCATGATAGTCACCACAAGCACAACATATGGAAATCACTGACACAAGCCTTAGTCAATCAAGTGTCATTGTGAGTGAGAGCACTGGCAATTTTGGAGTTTTTACAATTAAAAAGAACACACACGTGAAAAAGGACCGTTTTCTCGATCCATTTATCCGGTGTCTGGTCTTGAGGTTTAAAAATACAGATAGCCGGACTTGTCAATGGTCAAACCTTCAACCTAAAGGCAAAAACGGAGCTTCTAAAAAAAAAAAAAAAAAAGATTTTATCTTTTTATATATGGAATATGTGAGGAAAGGATGCGCCTCCCGAAAACAAAGCGCGAGGAGCGCGTGCCAGTATCGCACAGGCGGGACAGCGGCGGGCGGGCGAACCCGGACGCCGTTGCTCAGCACAGAGCCGCAGCAAGCCGAGGAGTGCCAGGAGAAATTCAGCTGAAAGACTCCTCCGCCATGAGGGGGGATCTCACCCTCCCTCCCCCCGTCGGCCAGTTCATCTCCTGCCTGTCAGGCCACCGTGCCACAACTCTGAGCTCGGCAAACGTTTTGCGTCTCCATCTCGCTTCCTGTCAAACACTTCTCACCCTGCCTAGATCCCCCCCCCCCCCCCCCCCCCACTTCTCCCCCTGCCTAGACCCCCCCCCCCCCCCCCGACCCCGTCTCCCTCTCTATCTTCCGACCTCCTCTCTCTATCTCCTCCTATCCCCGGCTCCATCTATCTCCATCCGCACGCTGTTCTCCATAAATGCTGCGCCAGCAGAGTGGCGCCGGAGAAGTGGCGCCGTACTCATTGAGGGAGTAAGCAGACGGAGAGGGGGGGGGGTACTTGGTGACGGGCCCGGAAACCCAGCCATCAGACACAACACACGCTGCAGTAGATGGGATGCATAGCCAAAGCCCCGCATTCAGAGGAGGATCAGTAAAAAAATATATATACACAGTAGAATGTAGGCCCTTGATCCTGCCAAACTCTGAAAACACAAGTCTTTTTAAGGAGTACAAAGTGGCGGGGTATTGGTTGAGCGTGAGACGTTGTTAGCCGGAGGGGGTGGCGAGGAGGAGAGGAGGGGCAGTACCCGGGCCCACAGGGGCTTGCCCAGCAGACAGGCCACGGTCCATTTGAGGACCGCGGCCGCTCCTTTCCATCATTCGACTCTTCATTTAATACCAGCTGTTTCTTTGCCCCCCCCCCACCCCCCTCCCTCCGCCCCCACTAAGCCTTGCTGCACTTGGCCACATCTATCAATATCTCAGCAACACACAACAAATGAAAAAAAACTAAAAAACACACCGTCCGTTCCAGAGCTCTGCTGCCAAACTGACCGGCACTCCGGTGGGTGTGTTTACGAAAATAACCGCCTCCGCCACGGTGCCTGGGCAACGGTGTGAGTCCGCTGTTGACATTTGGGACGCCGCCGACAAGGTGGCGGCCGGAAAAAAGAGGTGCCGGATCAACGTGGACGACTTAACACGGACTCTCAAAGTGCACGCTCGCGCCAGCGCTTCACTCAGTGCGGGTAAAGGGTTCGTTTTGGCAAAATTAACCTCGTCAAACTCCTGCTCTGCCCGGGGGAACGTTTGTATTACAATTGTAATTTTCCCAATCAGAGACGGAGGAGAGTGTGAAATGTTAACATGATTGTCACCTCAACGCCGCCCCCCCATCATCCCTTTTTTATATTCTCCTACTCCTTCGCCTCACTCTCATAGTCCATTTCAAATTTTAAGCAAATTTCAACCCTCCTTATAATAGGATTCTCCGGTGCCTGAGTGTGATGCGCGCGGCGGTGTGTGCACAGCAAAGTGTGTTCACTGTATCAACACGCGCGCGCGCGCGAGGCACACTCCAGCGGAAGAGTTCTGCCAGGTCAAAATTAATTACGGAGGCTGTTAAGCACACACCAGCTGTTGTAAACAAACGCAAATACCTTTTCCTTTCAAACAAGCCTCCCCGTATCACGCCGCGCAAAACACTGTAGATCTTGTGCGTGTTTACCAGCGACTTGGGCCGTCGTCAAGCTGTGCGCCTACTGAGAAATGACCCTTATTGATTGCACACCAACTTTCTAGAAATCCAAATCACCAATGTTTCAAATGTGAGTTCCTGTGTGGATTCTGCTTCCTTTTCTGTCTCTCTTTCAGTATTCACTGCATCACACGTTTACAGCACTGTTGCCCTTTAGCCAGACCTCTTTGTTTTTCCAGTCTTGGTGGTTTTATTTTAGCTGGATATGGTCGGATCGGTTATCTTATTCCTTTGAGGTTTGTGAACAGCAGGACCATGACACTCAAGAGCAACGAAACAAAAACGCCAATCGAAAGCCTAAAGCAACTCAAATGTAAATATCGTCCTTCCCTCGTAGTCTCCTTCTTTTACTGTGACATGTTGAAAAGATGTGGAAGCAACTGCGAAGGGAACCGAACAGGACGGTTAAGAAGTATTGCTTTAACTGTATGATTTCTTACTTCAATGGCAGAGGGGGAAAAAAGTCAAAATGGAAATAAACCCCATTTGTTGAGGTGAAATAGGAGAAACCTGACATGAAATGTAATAAAAAAACAATAATATCCGTGTCAACCAAACCTGCCATAATGAATCAATTGAGAAAGGGGAAAAAAAAAGATGTGAAATAGCAGTCACAGACCACTTTAACACAGCTGCCTCTCGGTAGTATTTCATTCTCACCATGTGTTTAATACCTTTCCACTCCCCCAGTGGTACAGCTGAACGGGTTATCTGTGCCGTTTTGAAAGTGGCCGACCAACCCGTTAGGAAGACCACCCTCCCTCAGCCGTCCGGCAAGCCCTGCCAATCGGCCATCCTGTTTCCAGACAGCACCGTTATTTCCCAGCCCAGTGGAGCAGCACTCCGCGACCTCTGCCGCGACCTCCGCCTCCACAGCTCCGGATCAGGCTGCGGCCCGGAGAGAGCGGGCTCGGGCCACCTCAACTTATTTATGAGCCATTTTACACAGTGCTGCTCCCATTAGAGACCCCGCCTCGGCTCACCTTACACGGCTCCTCTCCTTGCACTTAACGCACACGGTGCACCAGCGGGGCCGGGAGGGGGGGTCGGGCACGGCTGGTGTACGGGTGGGCCATTAGATCTATCACTAGGGGGCTGTCACACGCCCGGCTCGAGATTACATCATTCAGAGAATGGCAAACATGTCAAACTACTTCTTAATGAGCAGGTTTCCTGCATATGGCCACTAGGACACCAATAACTCCATCTTGCACTTTTCTTTTTTTTTTTCTCTCCTCTTTTTTACGGTTTTGCCTTTTGAAACGTGATAAATAGACATTTTATTATCAGCCACTAATAATCGGGGATGGGTTATATTTATAGCACCATAATTGGACACTTCATTGTTTCCCATTCATTGCTTTGGAGCTGAACGTTGACATAAAAAGAGGAAGAAAAAAGGGGAGTCTCCACAGTCTAAAACTCAAATAATGATAGATCAATTCATGAAAGTATGCAAGGCTTGAGATGATTAACTGTGAGTGAAAAAAAATATCTGTCTGCGCTGGTTAACATCGAAGCACTTCGTGTATATTATCGTTAAATGCCTCTGCGCTGGAGGACGTAACCATGGTGACCCCGTGGACCTAAACACGTGAAAGCTATTTCCACGGGGAGGATGAAGAGCCACACCCACCTGTGATGCTGACGTAGGCGTAGCCTTCCTCGCCCAGCAGGGGGTTGATCAGTCGGCAGCTGTAGGTGCTGTTGGGCTCCAGCACGACCGTCAGCACACTGGTCATGGCGAACAGGCCTTCCTCGTTGGCCACCACGGAAGTGGTGATGTTCTCCGTGAGGTTGCGTCCGCCCCCGTCCTGCCAGATCACGTCGGCCTCGGGGAATCCATCGTAGGCCACGCAGGTCAGGGCCACCTCGTCGCCCGGCCGCAGGTTGGATTCAGGCTGCAGAGTCACCACGGGCTTGGAGTAGGGGGCTGAGAGTAAGAGGAGAAGGAAGGGGTGAGGGGTGGGGGGAGAATTCAGGAAGGGAGGAAAAATTGGTATTTGTGGATGAGTACGGGGAGAGGAAAAGGGGAGCAGCAGATACATACTGAATTTACTTAGGTTCTCTGCAGCAGGAGTCACCCTGGGTACTGTTTGAAATGATTTCCATTAAATTCTTAATTACACTGAGAGAGCTTAGCATAACACGGTGCCCAAGATCTCGCAGACGCGGTCATCAGGCATCAGTGGAACACTCGGTTGCTGCAACTCTCCACACACACACACACACACACACACAAACACACCAAAACACCGAGCCACTCCCGGATACCAAACGCAGCGCCAGGCCGGAGGCAGAGGTTGGAAAGGCCTGGGAGAAGAAAAAACTGGCATGCGCCCAGCGTATGGTGGGGGGAAAGAGCTAGAAAAAAAGATTTGTGGGGAAGCGTCAGGCGGGGCTGACATCACACTTCTCTTATCCCCAGAGCTGTAACACACGTACAGAGGTGGCGAAAAAGAAGAAGAAAAAAAAAAAAAAGAGGCCGCTGCATCCCCAGAGCAAGAAACAATCAGTGCGGAGCAAACAATTGGGCGGAGCCGAGAATGAGATGAAATACATTTGTCTGAGCTGCTTCTTGAAACGTGGACTCTCGACACAGAGACAGCTTTAGCATGGCACACACTTCCCCGTGTACCGCTGACTGACAGGCATATTTCCACGGAGGGCTACTACCTTTTTCTTCCACCATCGCACGAGGTCTACAGGCCTAACTGTAAAAAAAAAAAAAAAGACAGCTAAAAATAAAACGGCCATAAATAGGATGGATAAAAATGGAGTCAATTTGTCACTGTTGGAGACATTGTTTTCCTTCTCCCTGGCCAGGGGAAAACAAATATTATTCATTAACGCCGCCTAATGCGCATCCATCCTCTGAGAATACAGAAACAATCTCAGCGCAGATAGAAATGTGAGGAGGAGGAGGAGGATGAGAAGCGCACAGTATCATTATAAATAAATAAAAGGCTCTCAGCTGCGACGGTGGGGATGTTGTCGCACAGCAGAGGAGGAGAGGCGAGCGAGGGCCGATTGACCGTTACAACAGCTAATAATCAAAGTCAGCACATATTGACCATGACAGAGACCACAATTAGCACTTATTGACCAAAACCACTGCTCAGCAGCCCCGAGGAAACTGTTTATCACCTGCTTACATCTTGCGAGAAGAAATTACCCGAAATCACCATCGACATTAGGAAAAGGCACATTGTTAGTGCATATGTGCGAATAAGCACTGGGGTCAAATGACTTTCACCACAATCAATTTGTAAGCGGTAAGTGAAAAAAATATCCAAACGCAAGCGAATGAAGCGGCGTTATTCATTCCTCAAGTACGGGAGCGGACAAATTATTGTAGCAGCCTCTATTTGTTTTTGTTTAGGAGTTCAATTCATCTGAAATTATTTTGATTAACATTTTTTTGGAGGGGGGGGCGGGGTTAAAGGGATCAATTTAGGCTGTATCAGCGAGTAGGAGACATTTTCACCAGAGTTACAAACTGGGGTTTGTGAAGAAAAGTAGGAAAATATGTGGGCTTTCATTGGCCACGCAGCCTCTGAACAAAGGATGCTGTCAGGCTTCATCATGGAGAGTGTAGGATTAAGAATTATCAGAGCTTGACCTAAAATGGAGACCTCAAAAAATGTTTGTTTTTTTTTATCTTAAAAGCTTAACTTAACTACAATATAGGATTCCTTCCAACATAAAAGGACATTCATCTGAAAAAATACATCTAATTGATTATTGATTCATCTAAATTACTGTTATTGTTAAATTCATCTTTGAATAATATCTCAGACAACTGTGGGTCTTTGATTGTTTCTGTGTTTCTTTGTTTCTGCTTTCTAAAAGCAAATTCAAGTGCATATTGATTATTAATGGGGAGTAATATATAAATGCTGTCGTTTTCACAATTGTAAAGCAGATTAACAGCATTGGAACGTCAAGCTAAAACTAGATCGCAGCCCCCTCGTTGGTGAAGGGTTGATTGATTCTTTTTGTGTTGTTGTGTTTCAGGGATACTGCCACGGAGCGTGATGGCCCCTGTGCACGTTTGTTTCCACACGTGTCAGGTGCAGTTTCACTCACCGGCCACCAGCAGCAGCAGAGAGGCGCTGCCGTAGTCCTGCACCCGGACGAAGCAGGTGTAGCTGCCCTCGTCCGCCACCACCACCCTGCTCAGGAGGAGCGACGTGTTGCCCCGGCCCAGCTGGGCGGGGAACAGGCCGGTGCGGTTGACGAAGCTCTCGGCCTGGTCGGCCAGGTGGTCGCGTCCCTCCCAGTAGCTGTGCACGTTGCGTTTGGTGTCCGTCAGCTGCCAGAAGACGCTCAGGTCGGACAGGTTGAAGGGGCTGGTGTGGTTGAAGGAGCAGTTGAGCGTGGCGTCCCGGCCGTGCAGCGCCACCACCGGTTGCACCGGCACTCGCACCTCCAACACAGCTACGAGACAGGAGACGGTGCATGTGAGTGGCGTGGAGAAATAGAAAAGGGGGGGGAAACAATGTTTTTATTATCTACTGAGAGTGACATCTTCCTTAATGCTAGGAAATGTCAGGTAAGCTGCCAACAAAAGAAAAAAAAAATCTAAAATTTCCCTCCAACCATTTAAACTCGGAGGCCTTTGCGCTTGTCAATCATCTATGTCAAACATAACCCGTTTGCCAGCGAGACTAAAATAGACCATAAGCGGTATTAGTAAATACTGGGTGCTTCTTGATTTCACATAAACATACAGTATTCACTGAATCCCAGCGTTGATTTTGCGTGCTGTGTTCAAGGGTGACTGACACCTACTCCGACGTGAATGTTTTGTGAAAGGAAAATCAATGCGGCACTTCGAAATATACGCCGTTGCTGCTTCGGAAGCATGCACGGCAGCAGGCAGCGGGTGAGGCGGGATGAAGAAGGGGGGGGGGGATCTGGAGGTAAGCATGAGGACTTTGTTTGTGTTCCTATAGGCTTTGCCTTCTGGCGATGGCTCAGTGCGCTGAAACCCAGAGAGGGAAGCAACAACATCTGTACAGCTTTCGTTCAATCGTTAGTTAAATCTAAGGAAGAAGAAAAAAAATCTGGCGAGGGGCGGGGAATAGCGGCAGCAAAACTCTTGTGTGTGTGTGTGTGTTTGTGTGTGCGTGCGTTTTTAGTGGGAATGAAAAGTGACACTTGGGAATGTTTTGTGAAAGGAAAATCAATGCGGCACTTCGAAATATACGCCGTTGCTGCTTCGGAAGCATGCACGGCAGCAGGCAGCGGGTGAGGCGGGATGAAGAAGGGGGGGGGGGATCTGGAGGTAAGCATGAGGACTTTGTTTGTGTTCCTATAGGCTTTGCCTTCTGGCGATGGCTCAGTGCGCTGAAACCCAGAGAGGGAAGCAACAACATCTGTACAGCTTTCGTTCAATCGTTAGTTAAATCTAAAGAAGAAGAAAAAAAATCTGGCGAGGGGCGGGGAATAGCGGCAGCAAAACTCGTGTGTGTGTGTGTGTGTGTGTGCGTGCGTGCGTTTTTAGTGGGAATGAAAAGTGACACTTGGAAAAAATAAAAATAAAATGCAGATTTTTCACTGCATCTGTGCTTGACGCGTGCGTGGGCGCGTGCGTGTGCGTGTGTGTTGTTTGTCTAGACTAGGCCAAGAGCAGAGAGTACACTGCATAATCATTCTGGATTAGTAGCCATCGCGGGCCATTCAGAGTACATCCATAGTATTCTCGAGAGTCAGCATTCTCCATTGATCCCCGTCTGCTGTTATACAACGCCGAGACACTCATCAGCATCACAGGGAAGGGGGGGGGGGGGGGGGGGGGGGGGGGGGGGGGGGGGGGGGGGGGGGGGAGCCACTCGGCCCCCGGAGCAACACTCTCTACTTTCTGCTCAGTTTCTCTAATTGTTATAATCACAGTGGCATTTTAGCCTCCTCGCCCCCTTTGAGCGGTGTCTCTCGCACAGCCAACATCGATGTTGAATCACTTTGCCATGAAGGAGGTTTGACTGCTGCAGAGGTGCAATAATTACTTCCCCTATTAACAACAAACAAGTCTTTCATCTGCCAGGGCTCACGTACGGACGGGTATTGCTTCGTCGAGGCAGACCTATTTATTTATTTTCTTCAATCACATTCAGCCAATCCCGGGCGAGGCGGGATTGGCCCTCCGCTTCACACCGCCCCGACCCCGCCCCCTTCCCCTCCCTCCCACCGACCCGCTCCACTGCAGGAACATTGCCACCTACCGCCCAAACTCGCCAGAGTGGGACACAAGGCACCTCAGGTTGCTACCGAACGCACTGCACTCAGTGTGAGGTTCTTAACCGGAGTGCGGGGGCCTCAATTGCTCTTTAAAAAAAAACAAAATTGTATATAATCGTTGTAATAGTAATGGAAATGCTGGGCGATCAAAATAAGAGAGAAAAGTGGTTGCACTGCTTTGATAGTCACGTGTTGTGGGTTCATGGTTCACGGTGCCAGCCAGACCACCACGGTGTAACTGAAAAGCTGTGTGGGTTGTGTTTTTTTTTTTCTTTCTTTCTTTTTCTTCTTCCTGTCACCCCGTTTTCAGCCAACATTCCCCGAGCCGCACGACAGCACAGAGGAGGTTATCAGGGCAAAGGGATGGCATTTTCCCACCCTCGGTGCGGATTACGGAGCAACATTTCTGGAGTGTGTATTTTGGCTGTCTTTGGAGGTGGCCCAGCCTGCGCGGTAATGAATAGGTGGCTGGTGTTTTTTTTTTGTTGTTTTGAAGGAGCGTAGGGGTCAGTGACAGGCCTCTCCGAGACGTGCATGTTTGAAGGAGGAGGTGGAGGAGGAGGAGGAGGAGGAGGAGGAGGAGAGAGAGCAATTAAATCACTCCCCAAGCAGCCCGGGATGACTCACACCGCTGAGTTCATCCAGGAAGGGGGATGGGGAGAAAAAAGAGAGCGAGAGAGAGAGAGAGAGAGCGAGAGAGAGAGAGAGAGAGAGAGAAGGGAGTCAAGCTCACATATACAGATAATATCTGGAAACAAGCCAGGGACGAGGCTGTGGAGGAGAGTAATCCCTCAACCCGGACCAAAGCCATGTCAGAGAGGAAACAGAGATAGAAACTCTCCTTTGTATTCTACATCTCAGACTCGCTCTCCAACTTTCACTCGCTGCTTCTCTGACCGGTGACCCACCACTCGGCCCTAAAGGCCCGGGGGGGCCGCAGCGCCTCATGCAAAACCTCATGCGGAGGCATATTGGAGAGAGGACACAAGGGAAAGGGGAAGGTTTTCATTTTTTTTTTTTTTTCTTCACATCCCACTCAGGGGAGAGGACACGGACAGGAGGCAGGCTGACGTCATGGAAAAAAAGACGCATCCGATGTGCCTGAAACTCCACGAGCCAAAGTGAATCACACGGCACGCTCGGCTGTTTCTGATCTGGCTCTCGCTCACACACGAGCGGCGCGCTGTGCACAATAGCCGACTTGTTTGATCGGCCCTCCTTAAGGTCTGCTCTCGACGTGGACATAAAAAAAAAACACACACACACACACACAACCAAACATGAATTGTACAAAGACTCAAGTGTAAGCGGTGGAGGTCGCAGATTATAACGTCAGAGGTCTTCGGTGGGCGGGCAGGGGGGGGGGGGGGGGGGGGGGGGGGGGGGGGGGGGGGGGGGGGGTCGCTGAGCGGAGATCTGGCCTCTCCCTGCTTCCTCTGGATAAAGAGGTGCTGAGGAGCCACAGAGGGGCAGGCTGGGAGATGGATAGCCGACTTGTTTGATCGGCCCTCCTTAAGGTCTGCTCTCGACGTGGACATAAAAAAAAAACACACACACACACACACAACCAAACATGAATTGTACAAAGACTCAAGTGTAAGCGGTGGAGGTCGCAGATTATAACGTCAGAGGTCTTCGGTGGGCGGGCAGGGCCCATCAAGGTCTCTCTTGGGGAGGGGTGGGTGTGGGGGGGGGGGGTCGCTGAGCGGAGATCTGGCCTCTCCCTGCTTCCTCTGGATAAAGAGGTGCTGAGGAGCCACAGAGGGGCAGGCTGGGAGATGGCAGGCGCGTGGGGATTTACACACTGCACTTTGTGTTTATGGGCCTCAGCTCTGTTTGAGTGCCTGCGAGACAGAGACGGGCACTTTCACAGCCGACATGAAATAAACTCATTACAGCCCTCTGCGAGCGCTGGCGACGGGCCCCCGCTCGGCAGCGAGGCTGGCCCGCAAGGAGAAGCTGCGAAGTGATCTTCGGAGCGCTGGCCTCACTCTGTTCTCGGGACTACGCGCCACCTCGTCACCATCCAAACCTCCTCTTCCCGTCCTTTGCCTCACAGGTGTGCAAGCTGCAGCGCTTTTTTTTCCCCCCCCCCCCCCCCAAATAGTGAGCCGATGTTTCGGCTGGCACCCGGGGGCTGAGCGTGACACTGAGAGATGGCGTGGGATGCAAGCAGCCAGCAAATAGGAGGATCACAGCCCGTGCAGGGCGATGCGTGACACTGTTGGTAAATAGAACCCAGTGGTATTTCACACTCCCCTCCCCTTGGCAGATACAGATACAGTAGGTGAGTGCACACGCACACCCGCAGACACAGTACGTGCGCAGACCAAGTGCGTGGGCCGGAAACCGGTTCCATCCAGCTCCCGGCTGATTATTGATGTTGTACCCGTGTCGGTTAAGCAATCGATCGTTTCGTCGAAAACTACTGGTGCAGGGCCCGGCTTACTTGGCCAGTGGGCCATTCATGAAAACAATCAAATACATGTTGATTGTTCACAGGACAAGCAGCGTTTTACATATTAAAACATCATCATATTTGTACATCGAGGAGAGAGAAAGTTAAGACAAGCAGTTTAAACTTTGACATATTATATCCTTCGTGTCTGTGAACTCCAAATTTGAAAAAAAAAACAAAAAAAAAAATTTTTGATCCAACTCATGAAATGGCATACCAGATGGACATTGTGCATTCCGCGAGGTTTGGGCAGAAATACCACTGTTAGGGGCTAACTGAGAATACAGATGCGAGGCAGACGGAGTGGATAATGCTGACACATTTCATGTCTACAGAGCAAGAGGGGTTGATACTGAAATTAAACCAATTTAATAGTGGGAACTTGAGGGGGAAAAAAAAAGTGTGTGAAATAGCTTTTCCCAAAGGCTGGAGTCCCTCTTTTGATCATCCTTAATTTCACCACCTGAACCGCAGCATGGTCCAGTGGTAGTGAGTGGCATCAAGCCGTCGATCATCACAGAACCCAGCCAATCAGCTCATCCCTTCTCCAAAAACGGATCGCACTCGTGCCAAAAAAAGATCGATTCCGCGGTTGTTAGTTTTATTGTTGATAGTGTATACATTTTTCATGGTTTTGATAGCCATCAAACACAAACGACATCCACATGTTCCCATCAATCAACCACACAAACATGCACTTTCATTCAGAAACAGACACACAAAGGCCCGAGAGGGAATTGATATTCCACACCTGTGTGACACACTGACAGCTCCACAGCAACACTCCGTCTGAGGAATTGGACACGAGGCGCGCCGACAACACAATGGCGACGCTGTTACAAAGCTGCTCTGGAGCAGAGAGGTTGCCATTAGCATGACCGGAGCGAGTACACAAGTGGCTGTGGCCCCTGCGCTCACCTCTGACACACACCAAAAGAGAAGCACACTTTGTTGTGCCGATTACTCAGTGCTAGAGCTATCCGCAAGGATTATTTTTGCAAATCACTGTCACAAGACTCCGTTCGGATGTGCACACGCATGCACGCACACAAACATACACAGATTTAAACATGCAATTCGATACCCAGGCCTTTCAGTTCATTAAACAACGCAACACAACCACCCCCCCCATCCCATTTCAGTTCAATACCATTCAGCCACACACAGATTAACACTCTTCCATAGAGGTAATTATGGCGGTGGATTAATAACTGAATAAAGCTATTTACGCAATCAGTGGAGCTATTTGTTAAGAGTGCCGTGTCCGGAGGAAGGAATGGGTTACTATGATTTCATATATGAGGAAATGCACCGGAGGGCAAATTGCAGGAGCAATATTGACACAGCAAGAGTAAACAGGTGCAATACCAACAGACTGCAATGACAGTGTGCTCCATCCAGCAGACCAGAAATAGACTTTTACGACACTGCCCTCCTCTGTTGTGCCACGGGACTGCAGCTCAGGGCATTCTCATCCTGGCCAATTTTGCGTCAACTGAACATTAGAGGCGGTCTACTCAGAGGATCTGTGAGCCCCTTACATACAGATTATTCTTTTGATCTATCCAAATACTGTTAAAGTCTGAAGGGAGAGCTGTTTTTTTTTTTTTTTACGTCAGGAGCCGACGTCAATGAATAGACCGCGTATGATCTGGTTGGGATGTCAGCATAAATATCTGACAAATACGAGTCTTTGTCTTGACCAGCGGGTAAAACAATCTCGGTGAAAGAGCCACAACGCGGATAAGATGAAATGTGACTCTGCAGAGCCTTCTGCAGCGTAGCGGGGGGTCACTTTCTACATTAAACACAATCTCTTCCTTTCCCCGATGTTTGGTCCAGGAAATCATCATGGAGAGTGAGTGGCCTCACTCAGGGAGGGAATACACGTGACGGCAGATAGGAAGGACCACGACGTGCTTATTTCCAGCAATGTCATAAATCCAGATGGAAATCACTCCTGTGCTATTGTTGTTGTGAGTTCCTCTCTCTCTCTTTTTTCTTCATCTCGCCCTGTCTTGCATGCTTCAGAGACGTATGCAACCTCATATCCTGTCAACAACCTGTTAATGGGCTCCGGCGCTGGGATAATAGCGCGGGCTGAAGAGCCGTGAACAGATAAGCCGCACGCCGCGGAGAAGGAGTGTCCCTGACGGGCGGGAGGCTACGGACGGAATAAGAGACGAGCTGGGGAAGGCGGACCGGTGAGCACCGGGTCCACGGGATCCGATCTGATTTTGGGTGCAGCTCATTTTCTCCATGGCTACAGAGGAGGCAGAGGCGGATCTCCCCTATTCATAGTTTCCAGCCCCTTGGAAGGGGCGGCGGCGCCAAGCAGGGGTCACCGAGCCGTACGTCGACTGGATGACCACGCCGACGTGACCATGACATCATCGCCTCGGCAACGTCCGGGCGGTAGGCGTCTCCCCGGGGTCGCTTCCTCAGCGATGCCCGCGATGCTTTCCAGGCACAGATCAGCATCCGCTCAAATCCCATTCATCACGGCCCACTAGACACACAACGGACCCGCACGCCGCCTAAAGGCCCCTTCAACCCCCCCTCCAGAACTGCCACCCCTGCATATTACCCATATCAATTTTTTAACGATCCCACAGGGCAGGCTTTTTAGGACTTGTTGAAATAATCATGAGGCGCTTGTTGTAATGCACTCTGTTCAGTCGGGGCGGGGGAAAAGGACGAGCGAGGGGCCGAGGCGAGGCCCACGGAGACCGGTCATTACGTATGCACCGTGGCGAAACCAATCTTTGTGGAGCCTGTCCTCGATTGTTTTTAAAGGGATACTCCACTGGACGCAATCAAATTAGCAAGAACATCACTGATACGGGGTAATAACCCTAAATTGAATTTCGGCACAGGCTGAAGTGTCCCCTCGCCGCAGAATCAATTGCTGTGAAAAAGAGGAGGAGGACAGGAAGGACATTCGCAGTCAGCAGCCCTTTCAAAGAGCACACCCCAGATGCAGGCGCGCGCCGGCCATTTTCACGCTCCGGGGCCCCCGCCGTAACGTGTGCCTGCCGACTACAGCGCAGGATGCAATCTATCCAATTATGCTAATTAATCTGAATTACCTGGCAGCTCCCATCACCGACAGTGGAATCAGGTCGGTTTTCTCCCTCTCTGCCTTTGCCACTTCTCTCGTTCGCTGTTTGGGAGAGGAGAGCTCTGGCAGCCGCGTGGCCGCGTTAACTGACAACAAGGCGCAATTAGCCGGACGGCCTCCTGCTTGCTGTGCCACCGGAGTGCCTGCAAGGCTTTCCTGACGCCTCCATTTATCCAAGTATTACTGGCATTTGCATAATGTCTAAAGAGGAGGCAGTAATGAACAAGTGGAGTTTTTCTTTCTTTTTACAAAAGGTATGCTGGAATTTTTTTTTTTTTTCAACTAAATTCAAACAAAAATAATGTTAAATAGTATTGTGGTGACACCGTTTCATTTCATTGACATTTACGTCACATCCGATAGTAGTTAAACTCACTAAATTAACTCAATTCTTAATCTCTGAAAAAGGACAGTTTTGTAGTTTTTGGTGATGTAAACCTCTTTTTTTTTTTTTTTTTTATATATTCGCATCACAAGCGTATCGTTGCTCTTTTCACAAAAAGGCAGAGTTTACGCACTGGGCTTAAATTTACATCCAAAAAAGTTTGACAATATTGATTAAGACAATAAAATAAAGTAATTACAACCAACCGGCAGGATCTGGGGACAAAGCTACAGTGGGCCGGTGTACATTTCTACACCGTGCCCACTGAGTAACATCAGGGAATGATCCATCATCTGACCCCTGAGTCAGTTCATAGCCGGGAGCAACAGAGAAAAAAATGTTGCTGCGACGGGATGACAGCGTTGTGTCATGTGCTCTCCTTGTGCTGTCCTTCCGCATATAGTGTTCTCACAACAGGGGCGCGTTTTGGCAGACGGCCGCGGACACTTGCTGGAGTTGTCGAGCGATGACACGGCTGAATCCAAGCGAGAGCATAGCCAATACTCCCAACAAGTGGCCTGGAGACATAAGAGACCCACCCGCCGCCCCCCCCCCGACACACCCACACACACCCGCATAGCTGCTCATGGATCTATCATGATCCCCGTTTGTGAAGCTAATAAAACAGGGAAAAAAAAATGACTGCTCAAAATGGAAGAGAATCCAGCTGACCTTTAAGCGTTAGGCTAGTTGCCCAAATAATTACTTTTTACAGATGACACGATGATAAGTAACATTGTTGCATTGTGCAGCGATTTAAAACGGTCCTCAGAGCGTAAGTCACATTTAGTAACATTACATGGAAACCACATCAACTCCGTCATACGAGCAGACATGCAGACTCCAACTATCATTCACTTAGTGGTCCAGTTACCAGAGAGAAAAAAACTGAATCTACGTGCGAGCTACAATAGCCCATTACCCGTGAGTTAAAGAGCCACAACAGTCCCTTCCTCTTCCTCCTCCTCCTCCCCCTCCCCCCCCTTCGGTAAGAAGGGCGAGCCAGGCGGCGGATGCCAAACAGCCGGTAATGAGCAGGCTGCAGGCCCACTTGTACTAGGGGAGAATAGGCCCCTAATGAACCACTGAAGACACTTAGGCCCACTGAGTCAAGACCGAAATGTGCCAGCGATGGTCGATAGGAGGTCGCGTCAGCTCCACCACAGAGCAGGAGAAGAGAGGAGGAAGAAAAAGGTCTCCTTTTTACAGGATGGCGTTTTTTGGACCACGAAAGTCCCTCGAGAGCGGTTTTGCCAAACGCATGTTTTACAGTTTTGCTTTGGGCACGTGGAGGACAACCTTCATCCCTTCTCTTCGGGCTATGCACTGAGGTAAGGAGGTAAATCACCCTGCGCGGTGTTTAAATATACATCATAAGTCAGCGCTAAGCTGACCGGGGACACTGTGGATCTGAAACATATGCGCTGTCGATTTCTCCCGTTGTCTTGGATCATGAGATTTGTGTCAAGGCAGCTAAGACTCTCTGCTTCTTTGTTATGGTGACAGGAATTTTCCTGTTTTGACCACAATTTTTAACCAAAAGTAAAACTCCTCAGCGCGTGAGTTACGTATTCACGATCGCAACAGGTAGCCAACACACTGCTTCCCAGCGTTGCACATTTACGAGCGTGACTTCGTGACCACACTCCCCGAGTCAGAGCGGAAAAATTGCTCTTGTAGCACTTTTAGTCGAGGACCTCACCCCCTCAGCCCCCAGCTCTCTGCTCCTCACCTGTCCGGAAACGGGCCGAAACGATAGCCTTTTTTTTTTTTTTTGATATGCTCAATTATGCGAAAACTAAAATACACACTCCCATGCAGCACATCATCGAGTTGTAACGCTATAAAAAAAGTTACAGTAATTACCATGAATAATGACTTTTTACTCCCTCAGCCAGGAGGGAAAAAAAGCAGAGATAACTTCCCGACAACAGGCCCATTATTTTTGGCCAGCCTCATTTGAACTGCAGTTTTTGCACGGCGAAGCCTTTGAAGGGAAAGGTGAGGACTAATAGGCCCCGCAGGGTGTACCGCTGAACAGGCAGCGGCGTTTCCCACTGCGAGGACTCGGATCTAATGGCAGAACGGGGACACCCACCCAGCGCTTTGACGGCGAACATCACAGGCAGCAGGAGGGACAGCATGGTCTTCCCGGGGATGGATTCGATCTACGGGTCAGCTTCTTCAGAGACAGCGCTGCAAAGGGTGACACACACAAATAATATATATATGACGTGCGCATGGAAAAGGTGATAAGGAGGTGACAGTAGCAAGCAGGGTGTCGCCTGCGTCTCTGTCTCAGCTTGCTTGGTATCTACAGTGGGTGTAATTTGAGACAATTAGACACTCGGGCATGTATGCATGAATTACACGCTGTTTGAAGGTTTCGAATTATTTCTAGTGAATTATCTCAAATGTCTGCAGGTGGTGATCTAAAGTTTCTGAGGGACTGGACTTCAATTGATGACAAATGGGGACTTCCAAAGTTGAGAGGAAACGGCTTTCCCCCTGCCCTCCCCAGAAGGAAAACACAAGTTCAGGAGGGAACACACACAGACAACACTATACCCCTTTCTCGTCTGCTTCCACGCCACTGCCGTGCATGAAACATTCATGAGATATTTATCTGCGAGAGATTGGCAGAGGTCACTATTTGTGTCTGTATTTGCAGAGACAAAAAGAAAACTCATGTTTGTATTCTGCATAATACCGGAGGCTTTGTTTCATTGGTATGAAGTCATTAGTCCACAATTACGGCGTATACATAATTGAGGGTGTCAACAATAAAAAAAAAAAAACCCTCCCGCTTTAACTAAGATACTTTGAAACGGACTACATTTGCTGGTTGAATGTCGTCTGGGATGAAAAGAGAACTGTTAAGGTAACTGGTAAAGAAATAAAACGGAAAAGATTTAGGTTAATGCATGGCCCGTGTCAGGCAGGTCTTAAATCTCTCCAGGTGGATTGGGTTGTTTTAGTTAGGACAATGGCAGAATTTAAAAAAAGAGAATTGTCGGATTCGACCTGGAATGAAAACGCGTTTCTCAAGGCCAACAGCATTGATCTAACTCAGAAAGGTAATAAGTTGTCGTTGGAAAAAAAAAAAAAAAAAACGTGAATATCCACATGCTTAAAAGACATCTCCTCAGCATGAACGCATCGGAATTGGTAGGAAGTGTGTGGGTGCTGAGGAAAAAGAGGAAGATGAAAACAAAGAAAGGAAGAGAGGGGGATATCTGTTCTCAAAACAAACTCAACAAACAAACTCATAGCAAAGCAAATGTGTAAACCCCACTGTAAAATTCACTCCACAGTGATTGAAGTAATTGGAGATTTAGGCGTGCTATCTTCATGTTAGAATATGAAATGTTATGTCTTTTTAAAGTTTTCCCAAGAATATGGCGACATGTCCTAAAGAAGAAAAAAGGATGTGAGCAACAATACACGTCACGGTTGAACTGCTTTAGCGTGACATCATTTCCTAGTGCATAAAAACACAGAGACTTCTTTGGGGCCAATTTCCTTGAGGTGACTTCCACACAGCCTTCTGTCAGCACCCTCGATTCCTCTTTTCCTATAAACGCTGGTGTCTGTAACACCGGGAGCCAGCATCAGCGACTGGTGCGACAGTCGTTTTTTATAATGCAAACAAAACGAAGGAATTTATATTTAACCGGGGCGGCTGAACAATCACATGAATGTTAGTAAATGTTTTTAAAATCTACAATGAAAAACTTCAAATACATTTCCAATGTGCAACTGTCATCCTCATTATTATTTTTTTTCAAACTGGCTGTGATATTATATTTCCAATGATAAAGGATTCATTTATTATATCATCCACTGTGTATATGACAATAAAACGTCAGTGATTTAAGGACATACAAAAAAATATATATATATATATATATACACATTTTAAACTAGAGTAGTACTGCCATGGCCATATAAAGATTGTAGCTGGTGTAGATAAATTATCAGACTGTTACTTCTGGTTGTTCTGGCAACATGACGGCACATTTTGAGCCCTGTGGAACTCAAATCATCACGCAATCATCTTGTTCTTTGTTTTCCTTAATTGGATGCATCTCCATAAAGAAGGCCGTAATCGTATAACAATATTGCATTGCAAAGATGACATGTTGAGAACAATTTGGAAGAGAGAAAAGAAAATCTATATGCACCCCGTAATAATACAAAGTGAGTCTTTCTTTTTCTACTTCGCTCATTGTTAAACTTAAAATGTCAGTTTTCTACTTTTTAACCACACGCGTGAGGAGTTACCCAGGGATTACAGTAACCACTGCGGTTGCTTCAAAGCTTCAACGATCAAGGTGTGGGTGAACACCGGGCTACTCCCATCCCTAAAAACACACGGTTTGAAAGCCAATGGTCGGCACAAATCCACAACTGCAGGTTAGACACACTTTCGTGTTTTAGACGTATAGAAACCGATGTAAATTCCTACAAATCAGATCAGTGGTGTTTAGGAATGAATCATTTTGATATGTCTCTCAGCTGCAGTTCCATCTCATGGCCTAACCAGAACTTTTTTCCATGAGGCTCCGTTTATGGCTTCAACAGAGAGGATGTGGGCAGGAGTGCAGCCTCATCGCAACATTTCCACAACAGCGGCGCTCTCACCGCTTGCTCTTCTGGACGTTCACTGGGCCCTCGCCTGCCAAAGACCGGCTCAAGATGGCAGTACCGCCAGGGAATCCTCCAAAGTATTTGCCTTCCGAGGGCAGAAAACCAGCAGTTCTTCAAAAATTCCAATCATAGGCGGCCTCTCCTTCAATATATCGGCAAATGTTTCTGAGTTTAGCGCGGACCGAACCCTGCCACCTCACCAAACCAAAGTCTGACTCCGTCTGTGCTGTCCAGACACCCAGAAGCCATCAAAGGGTTTTTTTTCACCGAATGACTCAAGTGCTTTACCAACCCCCATGCTGAGATGTGCTCTTTTTTTCTTTTTCTTCCTTCTTTCATTTTATGATTTAACTTTAACGATGCAGTTCAAAACGAGCCCGCTGCACATGCCAGTCGCAAGTGAAAGAATATAAAAATACGGTAAGCTGTCAATGTGGAGGGTTGTATTTTCTAAATAGCTATGTTATTCCTCCTTATAGGACAGCGATGAATCAAAGGGACTGACGGCTCTTTATTCGGATTTCAATGCTGCTCATGGAATTAATTAATAATCGGGATCTCTAAAATGAAGGCCAGAAAAAGGAGAACAAAAAAGGAAACAGACGCCGACAGACTGTTTGAATGCCTGAATAGCTTGAATCTCTTTCGGTGATTGGCTGTCAGCTTTTGAGCCATAATAACCAGGGTATCTCATTTTGACACGGCGCTAAGGATTATTAAGCTTCTTACTGGGGTCAAAGGAAAAAGAAATGACTCTCGAGGTATCACAGCACATTAAGATTTACAATACTTCTTTGGCAACTGCGCCGTTATTAATATGTTTCTTTTCTTTCCAGATACCGAAGCGCAAGTCCCCTCCTCGCTTGGATGACGAGGCTTTTAATATAATGGATCATACCGACCTTCTAGGCTTAAATGTCAAATTGGCATATGGCTGGCATCGTCGCCCACCTTCTCAAACCATTGGGAACCATTCAACCCCTGATGATGGGCACATTTCCAACCCCCCGTATGGCACCGGTCCCCATCGAAGGGGGACTGCAGGAAAGCGAGCCTTTCAAATCCATATGGCAGCGCGGTTAAAATTGACCAAGCCCCTCTTTCGCGGGGGAAATGTGCCTGCATATCAATTAGTACATTACTTAGTCAAACAGTACATTAGTTTGACAAACTGAGGAGGGGAGAGCTCCATAAACTTTGAGAAAGCTTTATGGCTGGGAATTTTTATGAAAGTTTCACTTGCCAACTCTCTCTATGGCGAGGTCTAATTTACAGTCCACTCTGGGCCAAGCACCTAGCCTCATACAGCGATTCAAAAATGGGAAAAAGAGGAGGCAGCACTAGACTGTATAGTTTTATATGCCAGATAATTAGCAGATGAGGCAGTGACGACTGTAAGACAGGAACAGGTATGGGTAGTGTGTGGGATAAATTTGGGACAGATTCTCCAATATCCCGCTTATGCGAAGCCACAGCAGCCCCTCTGTTCTGACCTGTATCTTATTGTAGCTCCACACACTGTAACCTACGCTATCCGTGCAATAATATGGATATGAATTAAGTATGAATCAGCTGGAGTCCCAAACTGCAATCACCACCCTGGTAAAAAAAAAAAGGGGGGGGGGGAATTGCAGCCGAGCCTCTCGCACGCTGTAAGATCACACCATTATCTCTGAGCTGTGTCTGTGATCATTTCCTGCCCAAGTTGTAGGAATGGTAAACACTCCGTCCCCTGATGTCCCACAGGAAGCCGTACCTGCCAGCGGCCCCATCCCGTGATGAGGGCAGCGTGGGGGCAGGCCACATCCTCGCCGCAGCCCAACGCACAATCAATCAAAGCACCTACGATCTAAGAAAAGTGGATTTGCAGCCCATCACTGGGTGCAGGTGTCCTACCTGTTGTGATCAGTTAAGGTAGGCAGTCATTTTTTTCCCCCCTTTTGATGTGACCCCTTGTTGGTTCTCAAACTACAGAACTACTGTGACCACATTAAAAGGTGTCTTTTAGAGATTATATTTTAAATCACACCATTGGATAAGGATTAATATACGCCATCTCAAGGAAAGACTGTTGATAAAGTGTATCACTTGCCAACTGATGAAAAGAAACGCTTATTCTGTGTTACCGTTACAAAGATTATATACAATGTTGCAGTGTTCGCTTTGTGTCAAACGGGGGCGCAATACATTTCATTCGTAAGCCTTAACGTTCAAACACTGTAATGTATACTGTACATTGGCATGTAGGCTCACTAGTGTGCGTGTGTGTGTGCGTGTATATATGTCCAGTCTAGGTGTTGTGTTGTGTGTGTGTGTGTGTGTGCATTTATGTCCATTGTCTGGGTTGTGTTGTGTGCGTCCACTACACCACATCGGTTCATGTGGCAGAGGCTCCATAGCTGCTGGTGTTAGGAAGTAGCCAAACTTTCCCTCCATCTTTTCCCCCCCTTGAAGACAACAACCCAGCAACAAACATCTACTTTCACACAAACACACAAAATCACGCGCACAGTATGTTAATGCTTACCATGATATAGCGGAGGGAGAAACTTAGAAAGCAGCCTGAGTTCGGCGGGGGAGATTCTGTCCTCTGTCCTCGATCTTAGACTCCACAGCAGCTCATTCCTCTCCGCGTTCACAACACAACACACACCGCTGAAGGACCGACAAAACGTTGCGTAGGCGGCGGGTAAAAGCACAGGCTGTGTGTGTGTTGTGTTATGATGTGGTTGTTTCAGGGTGTGTAGGTATGTTCCATTGATTTGAGACGGTTCTCCCCATACAGACCACTCCTTGCTGCTTTGTCCAGCGGTGATGTCACACACCGAGGGGGCGACAATTCTCCACAGTCCCGAGCCCCCGACCGTTACCTTAAATGTATCACTGCAGTGTATAAAATATACTATTTAGTGCCAGAACGTCTGTTAAAAAATATGCGACCGATTTGTTTAAAACTTTAAATTGGTCCGTTAAAGAAAACACGCAGCCCGTGTAACTACTGTCTGGAACAACATTTGCTGAAAGCATCACACATTACTGGAAAAAACGTGTGCAATGTGCAGCAGGAACGCCGATTGTGGTGCCGAGGAAAATGAATGTAGTTATTCTACTTTTGATAGCGAACATATAATACATGGTGCAATGTTTGTGTAGCGGTTTAAATTCTATTTGTCTTGTGTGAATCTGAGACATAATGTCGGGGTTTTCCAGCGAGCTAAAATCTCCTTTCTTTGGACAGTGTAAGTAAACGTCTCACAAGCACCACGTGACTGCAACCAGGAAGTGAATCCAGTGTCAACAGTGAAAGGTGAGTGTGCAGTTATTACATGTATCCCGCAGTTGTCGTGTTCTTAATGTGCAACATTTATTCCATTGTTATGAAGGGGTCATTTAAAGCAGTTGTAATATATAAACAGCTTCGTTTCTACGATATAAATCGATGCGTTACCTCTGCAAACGTTACACTGTTAGCCGAGGATGCTAACAGTGCCCCCCCCAAAAAATAAGGACAAACGGATTATATGCTTTGATCCTACTTTCTCCTCTAAACATAAAGCAAGAAATAGTAAAAGGATCATTTCTGATTCAGCACCAGTTACCGCTGATGAACACTGGCCATCCCACGATCTGATCGTCCACATTGAGGCTGTGCTCCGTTTGTGCGCCGACAGCCATGGCTTCTTCAGACTGGCACCTGTCTCTGAAGATGTCGGATCAGCCGAAGTCCACCTTCCACTTCCCAGAGATGATGCCGGGAGACGTTCCACCCGGCGGATACAGAGTCGCCACCTTCAAACAACTTGTGGCTGCGCAGCTCTCCGACTCCATCCCGGACCCCGAACTTATAGGTCTGTTACGCATGAGGATTGCCATCACACCAGGTTAACTGTGAAGGAAATGTGTCTCGTAATCCGCTGCACAATGTCCTGTGTGCGCTCTATATCAGAGGTGGTCCACTGTGGGAGGAAACTCAAAGACGATCTCACACTGGACGCCTGCGGCATTCAACCAGGATCCACGTTGCACATCCTCAAAAAGACATGGCCGGAGCCAGAGAGCAACTCAGGTCAGTGTGTGCTTAGGTGTGTGTGTGTGTGTGTGTGTTAAAACATTGAACTGTTGAGCGAGTGTCCAACTGAACGCGTGCAAATGTGTGCGTTTCTTCTTTAGAGCCCGTTAACAGAGCAACTGCAGCCAGGGAGTTCAGAGTCTTCCATGCTGCTCTTCATTCTCTCAACTCTTCCTACAGAGACTCGGTGAGTAGCTGACGGGAGGGGGCCTGTTAATCCTTCTGCAAAAACAAACAAAAAAATCTCCCTACAAAGAGAAAGATTGATCTCCGATGGGAAAATGGGGTTCTTTTTTTGTTGTATTACATGAACTGGTTATGGCTCCAGCTTCCTGACTGATGATGGAGATGCTTGTCAGCAGTAAATGGGGTCAGCTGACAGACCTTTTACATCACAACAGAGCACTCCAATGACGTGTCGACTAAACGATCAGGCTCTCATGCAACTGTTTTATTTAGTGAATAATATCACTGACAGCTGAACCAGCTGTGGGACCACACCAGAGAATGACTATGTCGTTGAAGTTTGAGCTATGGAGCGCTGTCTTACGATCGAGTTTTTAATTTTTTTTTGGGGTGGGGGGGGGGGGACGCAGACTATTATTTAGAATTCAAATAACATATAACATAACATAACATAACATAACATATACCTCCTACACAGATCATGTCCATTGAGTATATGAATGCAACTTCCTGTAACTGTGACTTTTTCTGCTGCTACATTTACAAACGGCTCCAACTGTGTTTTCTCCCCGCGCAGGTCTATAAGATGCTAACCAATAAAGAGTCCCTGGATCAGATCATCGTGGCCACGCCGGGACTCCGGTCAGACCCCATTGCCTTAGGTAACAGCCGGCTCTGCTTTATAAACACCGCCGTGTCACCTCATTGCACCGGGCCAATGTATTAAACAGTAATAATCCCCGTTAATCTTTGCAGGTGTGCTCCAAGACAAGGATCTCTTTGTGCAGTTCACGGACCCGAACATGCTGGACGTGTGAGTGCGGCTCGTGTCCGTTGTTGGCTCTGATGTTTGTGCGATGTGTGCGCAGGCACACAGGTTGAGGCCCGTTTTAAATTCACGCCCCTACTTCCTCTCCTCCGTCTCCTCGTTAGATTGATCGGCTCACACCCAGCGCTTGTCAACGCCATCATCCTGGTCCTGCACTCGGTGGCGGGCAGCATGCCCACGCAGTCCAGCGCCAGCACCTCTCGCAACGTCTCGGCCAGCTCCTACAGTGATATGCCCGGTAGGTCCATCACCAGTCGGTAGGAGGGACTGCTGTCGCAAACACTCAAACAGTTGAATTTTGACAGACAATAATAATATTTGTGGTCTTCACTAAAACATGTGCTACGACGTGTGCGCTCACCAGGAGGCTTCATGTTCGAGGGCATGTCTGACGACGAGGAGGATTTCCAGTCGGTGAGTCACCCTGGTCCATGATCAACGTCTGATGTCGTGTTCAGGAGACTTGTTACTGCTAAGGGGCCTCCAGGTATTCATGAGTGTCCTCACTGCATGTTACAGGGAAGCCCGGCGGGACCTTCCAGCAGAGCGGGGGGCTCGGCAGGAATGCGCCCGGTGTCTCTGAGCCACAGCGGAGCCACGGGCCCTCGGCCTATAACGCAGAGCGAGCTGGCAACGGCGTTGGCCCTCGCCAGCACTCCGGACAGCAGCGCGGTCACTCCCACCACATCAAGCCAGGTGAGATTTATTTACACTCTGGAAAAACGTGTGTGTGTGCGTGCGTGCGTGCGTGCGTGCGTGCGTGCGTGCGTGCGTGCGTGCGTGCGTGCGTGCGTGTGTGCGTGTGTACGAGTACGAGTGAAAGAAAGCCCAAGCCTATTTCTCATACAACTCAACTATTGACAATCTCCTGACAGTGTCAACCTTAAGCTGTCCACATCTTCAAATTCATCACCTCCAAAGCTGTAAGATGGTCTGCAACGGGGTTAATGAGATTACAACTGGTATTAAAAAAAGCCCTCTTGGGTAGATTCATTTAGATGGAATTGCCCACTAATCCAAAGTTTGAGGATTTTTTTTTTTTACTTCTCTAATAAAGACAAGTTTTTATGTTCATGTAATTTAGTTTAGTGCCATCTGTGCTCCGCAGTCCCCCTTTCATCTAATGGCTTTGTGCTTCTTCCAGAAAAACACCGATCCCTGCCATAAAACCCAGCTGCTCTCCTGTAGATGAATACTCTTACTAATACTGAATATAATAATACTTAAGATACTAATCTTTCCGTCTTTGATTCAGGCGGACCCCTCCAGCGGCGTGGCTCCCATGACGGCGGGGACCCCGGTCAGTAACGATCTCTTCAGCCAGGCCCTACAGCAAGCTCTGCAGGCCACCAACATGACCGCTCTGCAGGTGAGACTGCGCAGGAAACGCGCTGAGACGTACACAAGTAAGGTTTTCAAAACGGAACCTCTGGTGGCAGGCTTTGGTTTGTGTGGTATGAGTGGAACGTACACAGGGGGATCTTTGAGGCAAAAGCTGATTTTCTGAATGCGCCTGTTCTGCCAGGGCCGCTGGCAGTCCCAGATGCAGCAGCTGAGGGACATGGGCATCCAGGACGAGGACCTGATGCTGAGGGCGCTGCAGGCCACAGAGGGTGACATCCAGGCCGCTCTCGAACTGATATTCGCCGGCGGGGCGGGACTCTGAGGCCTCACCCCTGTGGACAGAGGCGTCTGTCGAGGAGAGAGAATGAGAAAGAGAGAGTTCGTAATGCTGCTGCCCCGAAACAATACATTCTGACATGCAGTTTGTACATTCTGAAATAGACATATATTACCGCAACAACTCAGCTGCAAGGACGTCGTGGCAGATTTTTTCATATCGATGTGACGAGACGTCCTATTATTAAATTGAATAATTCTTACCTCATCCGCTTTTCTTCCCGTTATTCAACATCTGGCATTGACTGCAGATGTATTACACGGTCTAAATGCGCTTCAGCGTTTATTAGATCTTTGTCCTACACACTGATGCAATTCCCCCGTTTGTACACTAGATGGCAATGCAGTAGTTTGTTTCTATCCAGACATTGGTCATTCTAAGGCCCCCCACACAGAAACACAGCTTTTTTTTTTACTTCACGCAATTTAAGATGATGTTCTGGATTTGGAAATGGTTGATTTATTTGCAGTAGTGTGATTTAACCTTTTGACAATAGGACCGGACAGACAGAAACATAAAAAAATCCCAAATTGCACAGATAAGGTGATGGCTTTATTAGCATCCTGGGATTTCACTGTCAGAGCCTCAGCCTTATTACAGGCGGAAACATTTGCTTTGTCTAACTGTCTCCCATCATGGTGTTTTGTGGAGGACTTATTGCCTGCAACCCCCCCCCCCCCCCCCCCCCCCCCCCCCCCCCCCCCCCCCCCCCCCCCCCCCGGGGGACTTTTTTCCCCCACCCCCCCCCCCCCCCCCCCCCACTCCCTCTCTCTCTTTGTCACCTACCGCACTCCATCTGCAGTAATTGCCCTGCTTAGTTTTATTACGGCATCTGTGAATGTGACAGCTCAAACGGCGGATCGCCCTTTCGTGAGCACAGCACCCAAACAGAGCGTTGTGTCCGTCTGTCCGCCATTACCATTTTTTGATGCAAACACCTGCGGGCAATTTCCACCTCCAACTGCCTCCAAGGGGATATCTTTTTTTTTGTTTTGTTTTTAATAAAGCATTTCCACCCTGCTGAAGGAAGCCGTGTCACCGCTTCGGCAAAACAATAGGGAGTGAAAAGAGTCATTGTTGTCTGCAGCCAAAAGGAAAATAGCACCATTTCAAACCACGCAGGAGGTCAAAAACACAATCCTTTTTGCATCGATTCAAAGGTGACATTATCCTGCACCACAGCACATGGTGTCCATTTGTTTTTGTTTTAGTGCATATACGTTACAAGCCAAAGCTTCGGGACAATCTACTGTGGAAAATCACCATGTGAAGTTGTCATGGAGACGCTCAATGGTGCGTGAAAGCGCGTCGGCACACGGCATGGGAAAGATGTTATTACACACCATATGTAGGTCCCTTTTGTTGACAGCCCAACGCCCTTCAAAGTGGTATCGACTGCACTTAATCTCTGCGGACCCTGGGCTGATATAGAATCCTTTAGGACAGAAAGGAAGGGAAATTACACCACAGTACCCTCCGTGCAACATCAAATGCACAAGAACTATTCCGGAAACATAAACAAAAAAACATGTATATTCAGCCATTTAAATGTATTCAAGTGGCGATGTTCAAACTTCAGTATAAAACAGTTTGAGAAAAACCACGGGGGGGGGGGACAACTGCAGGTGGCAGCCCGTTTCTACAGCACCCCCCCTTCATTAAGGCCGGTGGATACCTCTCTCAGCACAGGAAGAGGAAGTGGCTGCAAGAAGTGAAGACGGTGGGGCCAAATGACTCCCACAGTGACTCAGGTAATTCAAGGTAATGAGCGAAAGCCCACGTGGGCAATGTGTTAAGCCGACGAATGATCAATGCCAGATCTTTTGGCGAATGGCGAACAATAGCGACGCGACACTCTCGGGGCGAAATCCCCCAGCGTGCCAGAGGAGCTCGGTACGACGCCTGGCCTTTGTCTCTGTGACAAGGGCCACTTCGCGGGTTATTACCATACGCTCTGTTACCTGAGATTGTGGTGTGACCGAGCAGAATATGAAATGAGCGCCTGACGGACGCGGGGCCATTTAATCCCTCTGTGGCCCATTCACCGCTTTTCGAGCCACGCTTTTATTCTTCCCCGCGCCTTTTTTTTTTGCCCACAAAAGCCTCTTTGATGCGTTTCATCCCAGGTGCTTTAACCCTTGATGGCGCTGCTGCTGCTGCAGAGGGAGAGGCAAAGATCATTTGGAATCCTAGAATGTGTGTGTGTGTGTGTGTAGGGGGGGGGGGGAGTTAGTGTGGAAACTAAAATAGCAAACTTTACTCATTGTTTGAAGTCCTGGATTTGACAGTCAGGTGAGATATGAGAAAATCAGCCACTGAATATAAAAGGACGCGCTGGCTGTTTTTTTTTTTCTTATTTCAAATGGAGTATTTTAAGGAAAATGATGAAAAAAAAAACTTTAACCCTTGATGGCGCTGCTGCTGCTGCAGAGGGAGAGGCAAAGATCATTTGGAATCCTAGAATGTGTGTGTGTGTGTGTGTAGGGGGGGGGGGGAGTTAGTGTGGAAACTAAAATAGCAAACTTTACTCATTGTTTGAAGTCCTGGATTTGACAGTCAGGTGAGATATGAGAAAATCAGCCACTGAATAAAAAGGACGCGCTGGCTGTTTTTTTTTTTTCTTATTTCAAATGGAGTATTTTAAGGAAAATTATGAAAAAAAAAAACAACTGAAAATGAATAACATTTTGCAGCCCCTGATATGCCGCTATGAACTAATAATTGAATCAAAAAAAGGGCTGGAGGTGGGATTGTCAGGAGTAGAACATGTGACTATATGAAATAAGGGACATGCAAATCTTCAGACAGGCACATCAGAAAAAAATGCACCTGGCATCAGTACCGCAGAGTGAAACACAAAAAAAAAGCAAAAAAAAAAACAGGAGTGTGCAACAAAGTGGATCAATAAAGTGCAAGTGCCGGAGTACTGTCTTGATAATGGCTCCAGCATCCTGTCCTTGACTCAAACAGTTGTCGCGCTGCACCATTTCTCAAAGGACTTCACCATGGTAACGGGTGAAGGCGGAAAACACACAGGAGGGGACTTTCTTTTCTCCTCCTAATGAACAATTCGGTTAATTCCTCGCGTCTCGATGAACAACAAATGGAATCAAAACAATATCAAGTAGCACATTGAACTCATAAACCCATTTTTTTTATTTTTTTTTATTTTGAACCTCGGCGCCTCTACGTCCCCATACAATACATTCAGTATATACATTTGGCCATGAGGGGACTGTACAGAGATATGTTATAGTAGTAGTGCATACATATGTGGCGCGGAAATGTACACAGATGGAAACTCGGGAGTGATCACACACGGGGCAAGTCAATTGGCTGAGGGCTGCTCACTCCGGACACTCGCACACACACACAAACACGCACGCACGCGCACACACACACACACACACACACACACACACACACGGCCACACAAACACCGCACATTGGTGTGTAAGCGCACACGCGCACGCTATTAAGACACTTCCGGGGGGGAAGGAAAAGGGCTCTTTCACATTCTCATAATAGAAATATATGAATGTGACGAGTGTGTCTGCTGATCGCAGCAAATCCCCTCTCCTCCGACCCCCCATGTTCCCTTTCTCTTTCAAAGCTAAGGCCTCTCTCTGGGCAGCGTGGCCATCGCACACCGGCTCCTCTCTACAACCGAGGACAACTCGGGAGCAGCAGGAACTAAACTAAACAGCCTCGACTGTTTCTGATCTCTTAAAAACACATAATGGATACACCACACGTATAGTTTCTTTTCTTTTTTTTAATTTGCACGTCTTTCTTAGGATATCTTCTTTCAAGGAAATACATAGGTCCACTGCAACAACATACTACTCTCTAATAAAGCTGTGGAGGCGGTCTCATCACATTGAACAGACACCCCCCCCCCCCCCGTGACATACCGCACTTGTCCGATGGCGGCGCCGACCACGTGCACACCTGACTTCCTCTAAACGACTTTTGGAACTCATCGGGTCTTTCTGCTGATTACATTTCTTTCCCCGCCCCCCGCGGACATTGCGTACCATCGCACGCCGCCATTTTGGCAGAGGCACACACTCCGATCGTTTTTTCCCTTTCAGTGACTGCAGGTTATAGCTGCATAGCGCACGGTGCACATATATTCAAAGCCAGAAATGTGTACGCTGCACTCATGCGTGGCTTAAGTCAGCAGTTGCGTCCGAACTTGCACATTTTCAAGTTGTACTCGGAGTTTCCCATCAAACCACACGCCGATTGAATTTTGCAACTCTTCAAACCAAAGGAGGGTCTTTTTTTCTTCTTTTTTTTTTCCCTGGCGACCTTAATTTGCGAAACTACGTGATCCGAGTACGAAAACCACTTCAATAGACTGCAGGGAACAGGCAACAAGACAGACATGCCATTCCTATGAGTTGTTAAAAACCAATTGTGAGTGATGAGAAGGTTAGGAGGAAAACTAAAAGTCACATTTCTAATGTCTTGAGTTTTAGGGAGCCAACAAAAAGAAAAAAAAAAAGAAGTTGCCGACAACGACCACGATTCAAGCCAAAACCGCCAGCGCTTGGTACCAGCAGGGTTAAACCAGAAAGTCTGTGCACATTTGCATACAAATACCGCACACACGTCGGTCACTTGCATCATTCACACGTGTACGCACATCTGGTAGTAAAGGGGTAGATAGACAGAGAGAGAGAGAGAGAGCGTGGCGGGTTAAAGGTCGGGGTTCAAACAGGCTGCGTTGTGATTGGTCCGAGGAGAATATGCGATCGACAATCCTGTAGGTCAGGAGAGGCCCGACTGAGGCAAACCTGCACTTAGCAGACCTCGAAAGTCAACGGGGAAAAAAAAAGAAAAAAGCAAAGCACTGCGGTAAAAAGAGGCCGGAGCGGTCCCGAACAACATGATCACTGGCACAGGACAATGTTTGGCCACGGGGGCCGTCACAAAAGGAGCAACACATTGGCAACAACTAGCCCAGGATTAATTACAGTCACAGAACAATCGATAAAAAGCATAATTAGAAATCCGCCCGATCTTGCGGACCGGTTTGACCCATGCAATATAAGGCATTAACCAAACATTTGTTACTGACATCACACTGTATCATATTAGTGACTATACATACAATTGCGGATTTGGGAAAACAAAAAAAAAAATTTTTGTTTATTTTTTTTTTGTGTGAAAAATGTTTTCATAAAAAAAATATAAAATAAAAAAATGATCTCGACATAAGTGTGTATTCCGAAAGCCAATGATGCAATCGGGAGGGGGCGGCGGGGGCGGATCGATGTCTGCAATCCCATTGTACCTATTGATCTGCAGATGGGCGAATGAAATTGATTTTTCTGAGGTAGACAATGCAGGCATATTTCATTCTCCCGATGCAAAGCCATACTAAGCAGGGGTGGCGGGGGCTAATTTGGTCCATTTGGACAGCCTCTGGTCCCTCGCCTCGGCCAATTGTACTGCGCCTGACGGGACGACCCATCCATCACGCTCCCCTGCCTGTCTCACCACCACGGTACTTACACCGTCATTGATGTGATACACCCACTCCGTGATGGATAGCGGACAGCATGCGCCGGGACAAGATAGAGAGATCAATCTGCACAGGCCTGGTGTTTCTGTGCCGCTGGGGGAAATGGCATTCATACAAGGCCGGTTTATTCAATAACCCCGGGCCACCGGATGGGGCCCACGTGGACAATATCCCTTAACCCGCCTCATAAAAGTCGCTGCGCTTCCACGGCTCCTACAATCTTCAAGTCCCCCTCGCAAACAATTACAATAACAGCAGAGCCTAAGCAAATGGGGGGGAGGGGGGGGAGCAGAGCCTAAGCAGGGGGGGGGGGGGGGGAGAATGATTCAAAAGGTACACCTCAGAGACAAATGTTACAAACGCTGTACCATTCTTTTTTTTTTTTTTTTCTTTTTGCGAGTTAAGTGCCAGGGGAAGTCGGCTCGAGAAGTAAAGTGAAATGATGTTCATCAGTCTGCTGATGTTCATCAGTCCGCCCGCCTCATTGCAATGAGGCGGGCGACTGTCATAAATAAAATAAAATAAAATATAATAAAATAATAACTCTGCAAACATTGAGTCTTTAAGTGTGAGATAGTATGCGATTTCTGGCCTCTGGAAAACAGGTTTGGATTCTGCCGGCCAGTGAGGTGAGTGAGGATCAGCAGTTTTGGGATGATGCCACTATTCGCCTTCCCATGAACCTACGGGGCTCGGTCCCGAGGGACAGGAAGTGAGGCGGAGCCACAGGGTGGTCCGGGCAGCACCGCAGGAGAGGGGGCGGGGGGAGGGGTTGCCGAGGCCTGCGGGTTCCCCCGGAGCACTATAGTGTCCTGATGGCAACGGGGTAGAGCAGGGACATGTGTTCGGCACCCTTGATAGGCAGCTTGCGGCTGGAGTAGAAATGGATTATCTCAGGCACGCTGTCGAAGGGGCAGCTGTTCTGGCCCAGGATGTACTTGCTCTCCTTCGTCCGCGAAAGCTTCATGTGCATGAAGCCCTGGCTGCTCCTGCCGACGAGAGAGAAAGACAAGGACGGAACGGGTCAATTTTCTAGTCGTGATTCGCTTCAGTTTTCACATTACAAAAAACAGCAATAGCAGTAATCGTAGTCTGTAGAATTTACAAAATGTTGCTCTTCACAAATGTATTATGTGGTCTTTGATAACCCCCCCCCCCCCAATCATTTTTACAAATAAACTGATAGTCGGTCGCAGTCTCTCAAAAAAAAAGAAAGGAACTTTTTTCAAATGTTAGACACACAAGGTTCGCGGGTGTACACGATATACATTAGGGTTATTCGAATCTTACCTATTAAAGCCTTTTTGGAGTTCCTTTTTTTTTTTTTGAGTCGCAAATGTAACCTCACTGCACTTTGTGCTGTGACAAAGATGCGACAAAGATATCATACATGTTTTGAGGTAACATCTTCCGTTGCATGGAGAAAAAAAACAAAACGGAATTTGTCTGAAAAGACAGAGATGCCTGCAGCGCCGTTGGGCCCTCGTAAAGGAGAATTCAGATCTATTATTATTCTCTTATTAAACCACAGAGGTTTTGTATTGAATTCCAGAAAAAGCCTGTTGCATGTGCATGATGTCATAGCAAATCAAAGTGTATGAGCCAAGCAGGACCATGTCACCGTGGCCAATGTACGCTACAGGCTGACGCCATGCAGATGGGTACTAAATCTCCGAGGCACTGTCATTGAATTTGCTGGAAAATGGGTGAAAAGCGAGGCGGTCACCCAAGGCCCCGGGATCAAGGCGCTCCACTGCGGATGTACTGTATATGCACCATTTTCGCGGCAAGCCATCCAATAGCTTACGTTTCGGTCTCGAGCTGGGACGGTGGACATTGGGCTTCACCAAACCATGGCAGAAAGGAGAGAAAAAGAATGGCAACCCAACAGATCACCCCTCCCCGACAGCCCTTTTCTCATTTAATCCCGGCAGAACGTGGCCGAGGCCTGAGGGCTGGATTACCTCTGATAACTTTCAGAGCCGCCCGGGGAAGGCAGGTTCCGGATCTCGCAAACCGATCTGAGGCGGCGTATGAACCCCCGGGATTGATCAAAATGAAAAGCTCCCCGCGATTCTAGAAACGTTTTTTTTTATCGATGCCTTTCGCATCTTGCTCGTAATCCCACGCACTCGGAATAGACAACTGCTCAGTTTGAGATGTAAATGAAGAAACGTTGCGCCTCAAGGACAGGGAACAAAACTAAGGGCCCCATGTAAATATTCCGTTTTTGTTTTTCATCTGAAATCCAAAAGAGGAAAGAGAGAAGCAGGGGAGCTACCGAGTGTGTGTTTTTATTTTTTTTGCCATTTCTGTGACATGCAGCCAAAATAATAATAATAACATAAGCTTAAAACATAGATCACAACACACGCGTCTCTCTCGCTCTCTGGCGATTCCGTCTCCCGGGTGACTCAGCCCCTGAGGCCTCGCCCCGCCGAAAACACACTTCAGGGGTGTCGGGCTCGTTGGCTGACCCACTTCAGGTGTGTGTCGACACGCTCCCCCACAGCCCCCCGCCGCGCAGCCTCCTGCCGCCCGCACGCACTCGGTGCAAGATGTACTGCATTTGGTGGAAGGGACCAACACAGCCCTGAGGTTGCGGTAAAATGGAAGCGCCACACACTTGGTTTGGGGAAGACGAGGGGGCGCTCGGGGTTCGCGACCTTCACGCGCAGCCTCTTTTCCTTCAATGGTCCTGTCGTCACGCGCACATACACGCAAGCGGGCACACAGAGCGGCTACCGCTTTCGAGGTCATTGCATTCATCGCCACTGCAAATACGCGCGTGCGTTTGCGGATTGCGCCCGTTGCCTGTGATGAACGGGGGGGGGGGCCCTTTGGCAACCTTCAACGTGAGACCTGTCCATTGGTTACTTATCTGGTAATTGCACGTGGAACGCCTGCGGATGTGTCGGCTCCCTGATGCACAGAGAGAAACGCCGGCACAGAGATAACAGTGCGGCGTGGAAACAAAGCGCAGGGTTCATTCCGGGGCCAACGTCGTGAATAGGGAAGCATCGCAGCCGAGACATTCGGATTTCAATGGCCGAGATCACTGCGGTGGTAATTACTTTGAGACACGGAGCGAGAGAGAGAGAGAGAGAGAGAGAGAGAGATGTGGAGTCACGTGTTCTGTTATAAGCAGACGAAGGGCGAAGGGCAATATAAGAAATAAATATTGAAATATATCATACATATTTCATAAATTAATAGGCCAGCTGCAGTGAAGGCAGACTTCTCAATAACTGTCTCTGGCCTCAATATTTTGAGCATGTCGTGAATAAATTCCTCGTGATCTGAGGCGGGCGGATTTCTCTTTTGTCTACAGCTTGTTTGAAAAAAAATAACAACATAAAAAAAATAAACAAAAAAAAACGAAACAAAAAACCCTCCCCCGCTAAGTGCGTTTGATGACTCTTCATGCCGAGCACCGGGAGACAGGTGTCAGGTTACGCAGAGCCACGCTCAAAATGGCAAACGCATCGATAGCATCATTTTCAGATTCCCCTCGCAGTTTTTTTTTTCTCAGGGGCAGCTTATCACATTACGGTCCTGCAGAGACGGAAATCAGGACAAACGGAGCAAGACAGCGGCGCCGTTGTTAAAAATGAAGGCCTGGGCTTCTATTGTCCAATCTGGATTCATCTGGCCGGGGAGGTGTGCTGTCCCGTTCCTGCAAGGTTTTTTTTTTTTTACGGCTTGGATTGGAACCCAGCAGATTTGAACCCCGTGATCCGTGAATGACGCTCTCACCGTTACCAATCTATGGCGCCGGTTTCCGAAAAAAGGCAAAGTCATCTGCCAAAAGATAATAATCCTTGGCCTTACGCACTACTGCGCCTCAGACATCCCGCGCGCCCGCTGTTTCGTATAAACATAAATCGAAGGAGTCTGGCCGTCCTTTCTGTGAGCCTCCACTGATGAATAATGGATACGGCTGGTGGTGTGAAGCAGGCTGAGAGGTTCCAGGGACAAAAATCTGTCATCGACAGAGGGCTCGCTCGGTTGGATTCATCAAGCGGGCGCAGTGACAGGTGTGGTTCAACTCTTGGCTTCCATTTTATAGTAGCCGCTTCGTGTCGGAGGCATTGTTTCATCTGCGCCACCTACAGGCAATTGGATCTCCAAAGTCTGAACGTCACGGAACAAAAGGGTCCCTGAGAAGCCATAGAACCGGCTCGCCCATGCGCTGGCATCAAACGCATTCTGCTGGAGAGGTTTTTCCTTCTTTCTCTGAGGGGGGGTGACACTGGGCTCAGGGACGTGTAAAGGGGGCTTAATAGGTTTCACTTAAAAGATTTCTCTCCACAGAAAGACGGAGAGATGAAACACGGAGGGGGTGGGCGGGTAAAGGGAGTCAGAGCCGGAGCAGAGAGAGAGAAAAAAAAATAAAAAATCAGGGGCGCGCAGACAGAAAATGCTTTCCGTCCTCCTGAGTCCGGGGGTCTCAGCCACTTCTGTCTCGATCAATAATGCAATACACACACGTTGCGCACCTCATGGCCTTATACATTTTTCAGCAAACCTCAGACACGGAGGATCTTCACCTCGGGTTCCCACTCATTTTCCCTGGCAGCAGGGGAGATGTGCCCGTGCATGTGTGTGCGTGCGTGTGCGTGCGTGAACTCGACATCCCCTCTGGCTGCGCCGCGGCGACACCTGTCAGTCCCGCGAATCAGCCCGCTGATTGTTTTCCAGGCTGGATCCGACTGCGCCAAAAGGCCTGAGATATGAGCGCGCGGGACGCCGCGCAGACGACTCGCACAACTATACACAGATCAGTGTCTAGACGCAGACACACGCATCCAAAGAGAGGAGGAAAAAAAAAAAAAACACCCGAGGCATTTTTTCTAATGCCAACTTTTTTCCCAGCTGGAGGTGATCGCAGAAATAACACAACTCAACTTATCGTGTCGCGGTGATGTCACCAGGACTCGATGCTGACATTTGCACTATAGCACAGGGCAACTTCTCAAGCACTGCCTGCTAAATCTCCACTTTGCTCCATCCGGACACACCCTAAGTCCCACGTGCCGCGTTAAGCCCAACAAGCCTCCAGGCGAGCCCGGCAGTCATTGAGCCGGAAGCTGGTTAATAGTCCCGGGCCATCCTACGCTACAGTTCCCACTGAGTCACAGAAATGACACACCTCCCCCGCACTCAAACGCTTCTTTCTTTTTTCTTTTTTTCTTTTTTTTTTACGCGATTCCACTTCCCAGTGACTTGCTTTTAGTTCCTCCGAAGCCCCGCAGGTCAAAGGGAGGCAGGTATGTGGAAGAGGGAGGGCTGAGCTGGAACACAAAGCTTCCCCCGACATTTTAAACCGAGCGTCCTATGATCAAACCACTTTACCGCCGAGTATCGGCTCCGACCGCGCCGCCCTTTGCCGAGGGTCAGTTGGGGCTGTGGATTAGAGTAAATGCACGACTGTGCGTGAGGCCAATGCTCCAAGAGAACATTTTGAAATCAAATGAAATTGTACCTAAGATTATACAACTTTCTCCTATTTTTGGCTGGCTGAGTTCTGTCACAAATACATCAAGCCGCATAGGTTTCAGCATTTTTCCAGCGACTACCGGTACTCCTTATAAAAAATAAATAAATAAAAAAAAAGGGCCAACCATCAGCAGTTTAATTTGAGAAAGTGAAACCCCCAGCACCCTCAGTTTCTGCCAACAATTTCAAGATGGCCTCCTGAAATCTCTCTAACGTAACAAAAATGCCACTAGCAATATATCTGCTACGTGTACTGTACATTCGGGTCCGGTTATATCGTTTTTTTTTTCGTGGTTTCTGACATGGAGACGAGAGTCCTCGAAGCACACCCGCCAACCTTGCATGTCACTGTCAAACGGAATGGAATGTGACCGCTCCGCGCTTAAGTAACCCCTCGCGAACGTCGCACCAGACTAAACCAATCAGGGGCTGCTCTGAGGTCCCTGCTGAGTGCAGCAGAGTCTCCGAAGAAGGGCACCATTGGAGGAGAGGTGGGCACGTCAAAAAAGACCCAAGATCTGACAAGGGGGTCGGCGGGGGGTCGGGGGCGTGGAGGACCACGGAGAGGCAGGAAGTAGGTGGGCGACAGAGGCGTGAGGGGTGAAAGTCATTAGCATACCGAAAGCTCTAGCGTCAGCAGATCATCTGGGGGACATGCACACGAGGACCTCGACACGCCAAACTTTAGATTCCACCAGCGTGTAGCGGCGCTGACACTTGACTCGTGCTCTGTGGACAATTACATGCTATTTCGACTCTGTACCCGACTAATTATCAAGGAGCAGGGCAATCACGCTCGGTGACCGAGCGACAAAGCGACCGTGCGTATTTTACAACGCAGCACAGCGGGTGGCACGTCAGCAATGGCCGTCCTTACTTGAGGGAGAGGGAGTAGTCGTTCTTGCTGGTCTCGCTGTTCCTCACCAGATAGCTGGCCTCCTTACACAGCCGCAGCAGAGTCTCTGCGTCTGTTCGGCTGATGGCGCCGTGGTACCAGCTGCAGGAAACAATGGGACACGGGGAGAGAGCGGGAGGAAGAAAAGGACGGTGGCGGCAAATAGACCACAGCAAAGGGGTCAAACTTGTTCATGAGCAGAACATTTGAAAAAAAAGGGGCCAGAAAGTAGCTTATTTATGACTTTGAAATAATTCCTTTTGTGACAAAAACAAAAAAAAACCCCAAAGCGATCTGACTCACAACTGGCTCTCCAGGGGCACGGTGGGGTCGATGCGCTCCCCGAGCGAGGAGCCGCAGTGGTCCAGTGAGGTCATTTTAGTGTTGACCAGACAGCCGCTGGAGTGTCGCTGCAGAGGGCGAGTCTTCCCGTCCTTGGTCGGAGACATTCGACACTTCTCCACACCGTCAAACTGGACTGCAACGCAAGGACAAACACATCAGTTGTTTCTCATTTGATCAACACGCTTTAATTTATTCACACATATTTTCTATATTTGATATTTAAAAAAAACAAAAAAACAGCTTTAATAACATAAAAGTAACATAAAGTCAATTAAGTACACTTCAGTTTAAGGTCACTTGAGAGGGCCTGTGTGTGCGCAACAGGTAGGGGACATTTGCTGAAGTTACCATGTTCCCTGCTGGTGAATGTTTTCTACTGAACGTGGTCACCCCAGAGTGTGGGAAATGAACTTCGCACACGCACACAGGTACACAGTTATTTCGTGTTATTCATCCACCTGAGCATGTGCGCACGATGGAGGCGGTCGTAAATCAATAGCTACAAACTGTGCACACATTCCAGTGAGCGCAAATACACACGCATACAAACTCCCTCCAAACAAGTCAAACCAACCAAATGTGTGTGTGTGTGTGTGTGTGTGTGTATCTATTTATATATATATATATCAACGTGTCACGGTCGTACAAACAAGCACACCTAAAAAAGCACTCGCGAGCGCACACACGCGCGCACATTCGCACATTCACACGCACCAAGCACAAGTACTACGAGTTAAACATTAGACTGGCTTTTTCAGAACTCCCACGGCTTCACCGTGGACATGACGCGCTCCCCTGGCAACCTCCCAGGGAGACACGTTTGAAGATATGTGGGGGCCGGAGCTCATGACAGGACCGGCCAAGGTTATGGGCCAAATTCACAGCCAATCAGCTCACAGGGAGAGAGAAAAAAAAATAAAAATAAACATGAGAACAAAAGAGGAGATGAAACCCACGATGGACGACCGGGAGCGAACGTGCACCGCGAGAGGGTGATGGAGGTCACGAGGACGAAAGGAGACGAGAGTATAGCGCTGTGCTCATTTCTATGTGTGTAACTGTGTGCGAGGGCCAGTTTTGTCTCTAGCCTTTAATTACTCGGGCCGAGCACGGCAGCTACCGCACAGACAGACAGGCACTCGACAACATGTCGATGGAGATGAGTTTACAGCTGTCTAGACTCACTGCCGAGATTGCATTACGCCGTGCAGTTTGTCGGCCTGCCAAGGGGTTCCTATATCACACCGAGCGGAAAAAGGGCCGAAGTTAGCAACGGGTTTAGCATACGAGAGGCAACGCGGTGGCCACAAATTCCACCGGGCACATGCCCGCCTCTATGTGGGGCTAATTTGGAACACACATAATCTCCTGTACAAGCTGTACATTTAACAATGCATACAAAAAAAAAAAACATATCACTGAATCGCCAGTACGCTATGTATTCAGAGATCATGGGCTCAGTATTTAAGTACATAAGCTTAAGTCCTAATCACAAATGTTTTATTTATTTATTTTTTATTTTTTTACATTGCATGCATTAACTCCATTAAGACACGGTCAATCAGCTTTTACAAAAACATATGTTTTCGTAGGCCCTTGCAAAAAGTGCCTTCCAATTAGGTAGTAGTAGGATTTCCTTGTAAACGTGTCGTTTCAGCGCTCGCCACCAGGGTGCGCCCCTTCACCTCCACACTCAACCCCCCGGTTAGGGATGAACTCGCTGGCCTCGGATGCAGTTCCCTCAACATAAACTCGTGGAAATGATTATTTCGCCCCCGGATACCACCGTCATCCCGGCCCCGCTCACTCCGTTTCATTACAGGGAAATGGCCGAGTCGCACCATGACGGCCAAATTGCGCCGTCGCAAGACAGCTGGGTAAACTGTGGCTCTGACCTCAGAGTCGTGGAAGACGGCGACGAGCCGCCTCGGGCCCCGAGGCTGGGACTACAGGCAGCGTTGGACTGGACTTGTGCAAGCCCCCCCACCCCATCGGCCACATGCCCACTGCCGCAAAACAGCATGGGCTCACTGTATATGTGTAAGGGTGAGAGATAGGGTTGCCATGGAAACTGACCGAGGGGGACACGGGAGATGCGCGTTTGCTCTGCTCCTCCGCCGCCAACGCTGACAGATCAAAACGCGACGACGAAGCCAATTGCTCCCTCCTTCACTCTCAATTTCGCTCTCTGTTTGCATACACATGTCTGACCCTTCCCCTCTCTCTCTCTCTCTCTCTCTCTCTCTCTCTTCTCTCTCTCTCTCTCTCCTCCTCACCCACTCTGTTGATGTTTCCATCTCAATTCGCTCCCTCTCGGCCTCTGCCTGTGTGTTTAAGCGTCGAAGACAAGAAAAAGATCGAGGAGAAATGACTGAGAGTGTCTCCACAGCAAGAAAGGAGTGACATCGGTGTTATCTGCGCTGGTTCTGATGGTTCTATCCGTCACTACGCTGATTATCTCCTTCTTGCCATAAAATGGGGAAACAACTGGAATACTTTACATCGAAAGGCCAATAATATATAGACTTCAAATCTGCAATGCAACGTTGTTGCATAGTTTTTTTGTTTTTTTTTCAGCTACCATTGCTCTGAACACACAAGGTTGGAGTCGGTATCTGTTATTGTGGCAGGGGGATAATTAGTCACTATCTTGGTTTCACCACACAGTCCATCTCTGGGCTCTATCTAAACCTCAGCTCTTCGCATTTCTTGCATTCTCCCGGCACACACACACAGACACACACCTACACACACACACACACAAACACACACACACACACTGATTCCTTCTTTTTATGACCTTGATTAAACCCTTTTTTTTTTTTTCCTCCTCCACTTAGAGAGGGTCGAGTGGCTTTTCTCAGAGGAGCTCACCCCGTCAACCTTTCCTGTCAGAGCTCAGACTTTTCCTGAGGCACGAGTGCACAGCTCTTCAAGAAGAGTATTACCTTTGAGCAGAGACCCCTCCAAACTGAACAAAAAGAAAAACGATCGTTTTATTCGATCGAGTGAGAACGGTACCATGTCGGCCATCTCACCGACTCGGAAATCAAACCGTCGTATAGCTATGTTTTAAGGCTGAATATCAAAGGGAGTGAACCTAACTCATTCCACTTTCGTTCCCTGGAGAGAGGCATGGCCGACAGGAGATTGACGAGGGGATTGGACCACAAGAGAACACGAGTCCTGAGAGCCGGTTTAGGAGAGACAGGGGTGTGCACATAAATCCGCGTGAACGCAACGCGCGCCTTCACACATTCGCACCAGAGACACACACACACACGTGTGCAGGGGCATCTGTGGCTGGTGTGTGTCGTCACTGCTGTAGCTTGCGAAGTGCAGCAAATGGAATCTGTGTATCAGATTGGACTGTCAGTAGGATGGTGACTTATGGCCGAGAGGCCCGCCCCCGTCAGACACAGCTCCATAAAAAAAAAAAGAAAAAAAAAACTGAGGGAGAGAGCTGATTGGCCGGGACACATACAAACACAGAGGTCAAAATGACATTTCCGAGATTACACTGCGACCAAAATAACACGACGTGCCACAGTGCATTACAGCGGAGCAACGGCAGGATACAAAACAACGTAAGGCTGTTTACTTTTTCCTCAGCGCCACGATAAACGCACACAACCAAATATGTAGCTACCGCTGAACAACCCGAACCCCCGGCCGCCCCTCCCCCCTTCTGTGCACTGTTGCGCAAACTCCTCTAATTAAGCTGGATAATTAATCCTCATTTACTAATGATACTCCTATCGAAAATGATCAATAGTCTGAGGGGCGATGTGAGCCGCCAGCCGCTAGATTGCGAGGTGAAAATTAAGTTTTCCAGCTCGAACATGTGAAACGATTAGCAGATCTGCCTCTCATTAGAATAAACTCCAACTCAGTGTGGTATGCTGTGCCCCAGGAACGGGTACCTCCAAATAAGACCCTCACTTTTATGTCGGTATTAATGACGTGCGTTGGGAGCTATAACGATGATTTGTTAAGACAGCTTTTAATTATGCATTTTTAGAGCCAGGAAGTCCAATCTCTGATGATTTCCCCAACTAGGAATATACCCTCTTCTTTTGTATAAATCCCCCCAAATGTTACTCTAATTAGCTGGAATAGTTCTTTTTTTTTACAAGACAAAGGGTTGAGCCACCAAAGTGTCAGCTCAAGGTTTTATTTGGAATTAAATGTGGTTATCTATTCACTCCTCCAACTTTTTAGTCGTCTTACTGTTGATTAGAGGAAGGAGAAGGTGAAAGACATGCTTCAAAGGGTGGATAATTAATTCATGCTATAAACAAAGGCAAAACGCTTTCTATTATAATCCAACAAAAGTGGCCTCCATTTATATGTAGATGTAATATCAGCCCTGTCAAGGCTCATTTGAATCCCGATAATGAGGTTGAAAAAAAAAATAGATTTCCCTGAACAGTATTGGATGTTGTTTTTTTTTTAAGGGTCTACATTAGATTAAACAACAAAAGACTTTTTAAACAGATGCAGGCCCTCACCTTGTTTACCACGGCTTAGCCAATCTTGAGTAAATAAGCAATCCCGTGTATGATGGATGAAGCAATGTCTTGATGCTGCGACTCAGGGTCCGCCTGTGCGCTGAGGTCGAGGGACTGCATTGTAACTGTATTCACAAGGGTCGTGGGGGGCATAAGGCCCCACCGGGTCTGCCAAAAATGACCTTTGACCCCAGAGACGTCGAACGGGGCCATACTGGCTCAGACAGAGCGGGGATCGCGTTACAGCTGGACGCCAATCTTAAACCCACTCACATCACAGAGGGGGAACCAGAACCTTTCCCATGGATTTATGGACATAAATCAACCCCGTGCTCTGTCCTCGCCCACAGCCCACAGAGGTGTCCCCTTACATGGATTCACGCTCAAGTCTTCCCACTCAGCCAGGGGAAACCCCATTCCTGGCATTAGTTCTGCTACATGTCCTTCCTTTCCCTGGGCAATTGCAGCAGTCCAGAGCGCGAGTCTACGCAACAGCTCCAAAACCAGCGACCACTTGCTGAGAATAGATGGCATCATTTGTTCATTACGTCCGATAAGATGGTAAATATGGCTAAACCCGAGGTGAAGAGACTCAGGTCAAGGACGGAAACGGAAAGAAAATGAGTTGGGCTTATCAATTCGCGCGAGCCACTTTTAGAAAACAGCAGGCCGGAGGGACATCTGGGACGGTTATGAGTGTGTTGACAAGAGGAAATGGGGGTCGCAGCAAATGGCAATTACGCATGCAGGAGGCAGTTCGGCACAATTAAAACTAATGAGCCTTCAGCCCTAAAACCTGCACAGGAGTAGGAGACTTTCTGCCACATGTAATCCAGATGGAGAAGCACAGCCACTCACGCCTGAATCCAAATTATGCAGTGACTCTAAAGATGGGGTGAACTGCTTGGGTAAGTGCGCACTGACCAGCACGTCTAAGGGAGACGCTTTCACATGACACAAACGCAACCAATCACACTCATCGAATGCTGCCCCGTCGGGAGCACACCCTCTCTTCGCTGTTGGTTATTGATAAAAATCAGCGAGACAGACAGGTATCCACATGGACGGTGCCGGATGAATGGGCGGATGATTGGGAGCATGGAGGGACACACGGATGGACCGACCGGGAGGGGAGGGAGGGGAGCAACTGGTGGGAGAGACACAATGTGAACACCAACACCCACCATGGTGGTGCTGGTCACAGCTCGTCTGTCCGGGCGAGGGCTGAGCTGCCTGGGTGGGAGATTCCAGCTCCTCCACCAGGGGAGGGCTGGTGTTGAGTTGGCCCACGGGAGGGGGCCACGGTAGGTCCTTGATCACTTTAATCTCTACTGCGAGTGTCGCACCAGACGAGGGCGGTGGAGGGGAAGGAGAGGAGCGGCAACAAGAGGCATTAATGGACAACAACAGACGGAGTGAGGACAGGGAGGTAATGAGAGAGTGCAGAGGGAGGGGAAAAAGGAGATAAGGAAGAAGGGGTAAGTGGAGAAACACACAGGACCTGATTTACAGGGTTTTTTTTTTCTGATCCAGTAATCAGCAGCAGCTTCAGGAAGGAAATAATACAACAGGATTGAAGAAAGGAAGATCATCAGTTAGTTAAAAAAAAAAAAGGAGTCTGGGCCTGAGTGTTACCAAAAAGGGTTCGGTAACGGTTCCTTATTCTGTAAAGTGCTCCTGAAACCCAAACCCTCCTGACGGGCTTGGCGTCTCTGGGCCTTTCCCCTCTCCATTGCCCCCGACGGGAAGTATCCTCAGAATAAAAGCTCAGATCCGGCCCCACGCAGACTCAAGCCTCACCGTGCACTGGAACATGAAGTGTGCCACAAAGGTACAGACTAAGAAAATACAAAGTCGCCTTGAGCTCAGCTGGACAGCCGCTGATACGGCACATCAGCATATAATCTGCTGTTATTCTTAGTTTGCAGCTAGGGGAAAAAAAAGCCCCCGGGGGGGGGGGGGGGGCTCTATTAAGATAAACAACAACGTAGACAATATCCTTCACCGGAGCAAGCCTCAGAGCGATCCATCCTGATAATGGACACTCGCCGGGCTTTGGCCCTTAAATGATGTCCACCCAGGGTATTACCACAGTGAATTGAGCGCTCTCGCAAAAGGATCCGTCATTGAGGAAGGGCCGACTGGTAAATAGCTGAGGATACTTAATAAAAGGGATGGAGAAGGGAACGTTCTACGCCATCCGAAAGGCGAAGCTTGGGGTAGAAGCCAATGCCAATAAAGACACATCATCAGTACTGGCTTTGCATAGCGAGGCAACTCATAACGTTATTACGTTAATGTCAATGTCCAAAGTGCTGGAGATCGTACTGCAGAGGAGGAGAGTAAGGAGAGCCAACTCATGTCAGAGTAAGTAAGTAAATCCTTATAATGGACGGCAATGCCCAAAGTCCAAATTAAGGAGCCTCGAAAACAGCGACAATCCTTCTAAGCCACCCGCAGGAGAAGAGAGGACAAATAATGATGCAATCCACAGGACCACATGACGAGATCCGAAAAGCAGAAGAAACTCAAAAGGAAAATAAATGACTTAAATGAAATAAATGAATATTTGTGGATCGATGAGATTAGGCCGGATTTTATTTCCGAGGTAATGACGATGAGAAGTGAGGTCTAAAAGTCTACCTTCTATAAATATATCAGGAGGCGACAATGAGATTCGACATTCAAATTGGCAAGAAAACCCCTTCGGTGGTGCACTACAGTCCTGTGCATCAGAGTGCTCGGAAGGGATCGGCGTGACAGCTTTAAGTCCCATCGGTCACGTAGGGGGGGCGGCAGTGGCCTCATTTGATTCGAGAGAATGTTCGCGAACAAAAGTGGAACGGCAAAACGTCTTCTAAGACACTGTTGTTTTTTTTTTTTTTTGGATAACATGTATCAAGAAAATGTTAATACTCTGTCACTGTAAGTCGCCGGATTGTTAATACCCACCGAGGTTGACTTGAATAAACCACGGCAATTATATTGTCCGTTTTTTTTTTTTTTCCCCCATTTGGATTCCGAGCGACGAACCCCCTCGTCCGTCGGCAGAGAGTCGACTCGGGGCTCCTGCAGCTGGCTGAGATAAAAAGAACGCAGCTCTATTCATGACCATTAGCGTGTCACCGTCTTTTATTGGCGAACAGGCTGGTTTTTCCGTGGGAGGATGAGCATCATTTTATGGACTCGTCCGCCACGCGAAGAATTGCTGCCCGGCGCCGGTACGAGAGGCGCTAATGAGAAGCAATATCTGCAAGCTGGATGTAAGGGGGGGGGGGGGGGGGGGGGGGGGGGGGAGCAGAGGATATTCAGTCTGACAAGCAATTAAATGGCCGGGCCCGCCGTGTCAGGGGGGCTAATCTGGAGGAAGGTGGCTGCACGGAGGAGGAGCCTGGTGGGAGAGGAATCCAGGCGCAAGGTCACAAACTCCCCCCAGACATTGTGACTTCCTACTACTTTGGGGTAAAGTAGGGGACTCTCTTTCCTGTGAGACTAAAAGCCTTAATGCTCATTTCACGTTGCAGAGTAGCGTGTAATTGTTCGGGGAGCAGAGGGGCCGCCGGCACTCTGCAGCCGGAGGAGAGGACGCCGGCGGGCGGGGCTCCGATTCGCTCGGTTGCACGGCCAAACAACAGCGCCGACACTTGTTGTGCGCGCTGCGAAAAGGACGGTCGGAGCCGATCCAGGTGTTTTGTTTATTTATTTTTTTGGTGGGGGGGGGGGGGGGGGAGGGGGGGGGGGGGGGGGGGGGGGGGGCGAAATGAGAGGTGACTGAAACTAACCTACGCAACGCATTTTAAACACCGCGCCATTCCCCGGGGCGTCCTGAATAGTCACACTGACACTCGATGTAAGTCCGTCATCCTTACACCCTCCAGCAGTCTTCAATGACAAATCCAAACAGGACATCGGAGAGAGATCTAGAGTCTATTTACACATGGGCACCCCCCCCCACCCCCCATCACACTGGCCTCTGTGAATCACCCACAATCGGCGCAAAGCGACCCCGCAGCCGCCTACGCCGGTTTGATGATCAGCTCCGTGGGCGGCGCGTCGGTGTGATGAACAGGTCGTGAACAGGTGCTTTAGAAAGGGGGGGGGGGCGAATATCAGGGGGAGGATTTGCTCCTTTTAAGGCACAAGCCGCAGCAAGGTACCGTCTGAACAAAATATTCGATCAATCTGGGGCCTCGTGGTTCTGGACATCGAAATTAACGAACGGCCGTTTCCCTTCCTTGAAAGTGAACATAAAGACAATATATGTAAATATGTCCAAGGATTACAGTATCTTTGTCCTGCAATCTGATGAATGCGCTAAAATCAATATGCCATCTCTCGTCAGCGTAATCCTCAATCCATATTAGTACACAATGCCTGCTGTTGACAGAGGAATGTGAGGCTATTAAATCGACAAAGGCACCTGTCACGGGAGTTAACTTCACAAACATAGCCATGTCTGGACTTTGAATGGGAAAATCCAAAAAAAAAACTCGCCCGGTATCACGGCTACCAATATCCCACTTTTGGATAAGTGGGATATTGGCAGGATGTCACCTGGGTTAAACAGCGCCGCCAATCTGAGTAGGAGCATCGGGGGAAGCCGGGGCGCCGTGATTTGAGAGAACTTGAACAAAGGTCCGTTTTACAAAAAAAAAAGAAAAAAAAAACATCCTTTACCTTTCCCTTTGTGCTCCCCAGACGCCGATCTATTTTTAAAGCCAGCTATTTGTTTACGGAGGCGTTTCATGAGCCCGTTGCACTTTGTCGCCGCAAACAGTCGCAGCGCCATAAATCACCACCTGTGCTTGTTTCCACCGACGCCATTTCATTTAGCGCCGCTTAATTTGGTCGGCTAATTGCGCGCAGATTCAAAACGAGCCGGAAGATTGGGACGTATATGCCGCGCGTTGCGACGGGCCAAAAAAGCTCTGAACACAAAAACCAGCCTCCGACGACGACGTCGTTGGCATTTGTCCCATCGCCGCCCGAATCATTACAGATAACAATTGTGTAATGCTCGGGGGGGCTGTGATGCCGCCTCATAATTCTCTGTATACTGTATCCGTCACATTATACGCTCCGGCTCTCTTACGGAGAATAAATCTGTCATGAAAGACCACATGTTTGTATTAAAAATGAAAGAGGAAATGACACGAGATGACAGCCGGGCCTTTTCCTCGCTCTTTTTTTTTTTTCCCCCACAGAGCGTGAACGCTGAGATTGGAGGAGTGACGGCCGGCCAGCTGGAGCTTTCCGGGGGCGGGGCTTGCTGGTGAGGCACTGATTTTATGCTTCGGGAGGGGAGGTTTGCGGCGCCGTTGTGTGCCACCAATGTGTGTGAGTGAAGATAACACCCGTGGCGGCGCCCAGAGAAAAAGATGGCCGGACACATTGGCGGCTGGAGAAAGAGGAACTGTCAGGAAGGTTATCAGCCGGCTGCTGCAGCAGAATCCAGGAGGATGAGACGCGGTTGCAGACTGACAATGTCGGGTTGTGTGTGTGTGTGTGTGTGTGTGGGGGGGGGGGGGCTGGGTCATCCAAGCAAAGAGACACAAAAACAGAACCCTGGCACCAACAAAACAGCTGGTGCACATAACCGGTGCAAGGGCTGTAGCCGTATCAATTGTTTGTTTTAGGATATTAGACACGAGCCTCAGATTTCTGGGTCGTTAAGCCCGCCAAGATTTCATTAAAAAACCGTAAAGCTCCACGGGACCTGAGGGAACAACTTCAGAGAGCGACCTACTCTTATCTCCCCGGGTTTAATGCGCGGTACCCCGCTGGCCGGGGGCCAAAACGAAAGGAGTCGCTAGCAGGCAACGGAGGGCAGAGTGATTAGGTCACAGCGGTTCTCCGTTCCGTTCCCCCGCCTGACACCAGGTTCGGGTTTCTGACGGCGGCGTGTCCGTGGCGAAAGTGTGTGCGTGAGCGAGCGCGCCACCTGCGTGGCCGCACGGGATGAAAACCGACGGACAGGCTGATCTCTTTTTTTTTTTTTTTACTTTTTTTTCTTTGCCCCCACATGTAGGCTCCGTCATGTGGCCAAATTCTAATGCGTCTTGCTCACTCTTCACCTTCAGGCTCATCCATCAACTCCTCAGCGGCCGGGAGGGAGGCGTTGAAGAGGCCGTGTGTGTGTGTGTGTGTGTGTGTGTGATCCGGGGTCAGCGAGGATGAGTGATTAACCAAACCGCAAACACACAGCCTCCCAGCGCCTTAACAAGGCAGGGAATTTGCATTCCATTGCATACCTGTCAGGAGATAGCCCCGCTGTGAATAATAACAGCAAAACAAGTGTTGTCGAGAGGTGAGCAGGCGGGCGGCGATAGGGCCGACACTGGCGAAAGGGCTGTAGCCAGGAGCTTTACTCTGCACTCTATCATTAATGAAGACAAACAGTCCGCCGATTGCATTATTGCGTTGCACCACGGAAGGGAGGCGTAGGCAGCACTGGCCTTATTTATTCTCTCTCCTTTCTTTTTTTTTCTTGAACGCCCACTCCACGGTTTAGTAAAGGTTGTGCATCGTTCTTTTTTTTTTTTTTTGGTTCATTATCCGTTAATACTTATTTCCGCAGACGCTTTGATTTCCCACATAATTGTGGGGATATAAACTGCGAAAGGTTTTGATGCGCCCGGGAAAAAAAAAGCGCCTCTAAAATCCCGACTTGTGAACGGCATCATTAGTCATTGATATTGCACGGCTATAAAGGGCCTGGGAAACTGTTGAAACATAACCGGGGAAAATTGCTCTTTAGAAACCTTGAAAGCAAATGGAGCCGTATAGACTGACTTTAAAAGGAGGCTGGTTGAAACAGGCCTCAGATTAATAAATAAATCACCGACTTAAACGCTAAGATGTGGGGAAACGGCAAATCCAAGTCTCTGGTGGCAAGTTGGGCAAAAAACACACAAGTTGTTCACATATTTCCAACTGCGCCGCGTCGCGAGAAACGCTCAATTTAAGGGCAAACAAAATGATAACGCAATCATCCATCAGAACAACTGCAGGATGCCGAAGATAAATCAAAAAAAGTTTACAAAAATAGGTGGTTCGGGAAAAAAAAACACTTCATTGCTACACTGTCTCTATCTGTCAGAGAGAAAAATGTATATAACACAATATAATAGATAAATACAAATCCATTATGTGATTAATTTCTAACTTCTCATCTAAAAGTAAATTAGCGTTGAGCTTTTTCCTCTTGAAACAATGACTGGCTTTCACGAACACGTTCCCGTGGAAAAAAATGGCCGCGCTGCGGTGAATATCTCGTCACAGCATCGAATAAACAAGCTATACGCATACATAGAAAATAATCTTAGTCTTAACCCAGCGTGAAACCAGATCCCAACCTGGATCCGAGGAACTGGTGCGAGAGAGAACATGCCCAGGCATCCCGTGCTCTCACTGTGAGCTCGTGACCGTATGACTCCAGTCTTCAGAAAGAAGACCGCAGAAGAAAGACGAAACTCAAGGCCGCAACTGTGACACCCAAATCAACGTCATGAGTGACGGTGGTGTTATAATGGGCCTAATCAATTCAAAGTGTAAACGGTCACAAACCAACGTTGTTGAGCGAACTACAGCCAATTTAGGGTCCAAGAAAAAGTGTGACCAAAGACGAGCACAAGGACAATCCTCATCGAAAGGACGCTAAAGCTCCAGGGTGAAAACCGTTGTCTGGTGAAATTACAGGTGTGTCAGCAGTCCCTCAGGAACGGGCTCACAGGTGGACTTAAACGCTGAAGCGGTGAATACTTTCATGCTACCGGAAGGTGCGCTGGCTGCAAAGATCAGAGCTTTGGGCACAGGCGCACAAACCCCGACCTTGAAAGGTAACTTTCTCTAAGCCCATTGATGTCCGGATCTAAGGCCGGTCGACGAAGCCAACAGGCCGACGTTGACGAGGCATGTCCCAGGGACGTCTCTCTCGCTCTCATCTTTTTTTTGTTCCCCCCTGTCTCCCCAAATCGTGGGGCAATTATTTCCCACTGAATTAAACATAACACGGAATGGAGAGTGGAATGGATCAAAAGTATTATTACTATTTTTGTTTTTGTTTCTGGTCTCCAGCTTTCCTCTCCTTTGAAAGGCGACTTAAAGGCCCAACTCTCCAATTCGCGTCCAAACCCCCCTCGGACGGGAATTCAAGGAGTCATCATCAAAAGCGGGCCACCGTCTGGGAAAGAGGCGCGTGTCGGCGAACAGGGTCCTAAACAAACTCTTCTGAGCGCTCCTTGACAGCAAAATAATGAGGGCGAGAAGAAAGGTGACGAGGAACGCAGCGTCCCTTATTTAACTAATGACGGGCGGAGGCGGAACACCGCGACTCCTTCAAGGACCTCGGTGCTCAAAATACACAGAAGTAAACAATGAGCAGGAATGAAGTGTCAAAAAACATCGGGGAAAAAAAAAACACAGAGAGATGCTGCAAGACTAATATGTGTGATGCCTGATGCGAGTGTTAAGGGATGAAAAGTTTTAGCCGAGCTTGTCCGGACGAGAATTGGGTTTCCGTAAATCACGACGGCTGCCAAAAAGACAGAGAACCCACCGCTGATGTCATTCGTGCTATGAAAAAAAAAAATGGCTATACATATTCAGAGGTAATGTAATCTTTGATTAAAGAGGGTAGGCTGGTCATATATAGCCAGATACAGTGGCACTCTCATCACCTGTGGGAATAGTTCATTACCTTTTTTGATTTTTGATTTTTATTTAGCTTTATTCTCCTTTCTGGATTCATACCAGGATACACCAAATACTCCCTCGAGCCTCTTTTTCTTTTTCCGCACATGGAAGTCATGAGCTGGCCACCCTTTAATGCCACGAAGCATATATGACAGTGACGTCCACCTCATAATCGTCCCCAAACGAGGGCTCTAGCATCGAATTATGGCGTCAAATTCGGATCTTAGAGTCTTTCAACTGAGGCTCATCTGTCAGCATGGATTTTAGTGTCTTAATGTGTGAGCCCGCAGATGTTTAGTTTGAAACATCAAATAGATCCGCCCTCTGATCTCTGGAACAGTCCCCAAAAGTGTCCATCAGCCGTGCCGACAGCATAATCCGTAATCAATGAACTTTATTAAATGACGCGTAAACGCTATTCCTTGTTTCGAAGGCACGCTGATTTTCTAGAAATGTGAAATATACAAAAATAATGATCAAAGTTTAAAAAAAAATATGTACCTATTAAAATGTACTTTTGATTTATTTTCATTGGGCGTCTCACATTGAGATTTTCAGCTATTAAGCTCATTTAGAAATTTCGTAACCCAATTCCCCCAACTGGCCAAGCGTATTTTTAATGGCCTTTTTCTTCTTCTTTTTTTTTTTTTTTTTTTTACATTAAAAATGAAATGGATCATTCCTCGACGGTCTAGTGGTCGTTTAGTTTGCGAAGTTGTCATCCAAAATGCATTTTCCCGCTCAAAACCTTCTGAATCTTAAATAGAAGTCAATATGATGTTTCATGAAAGAAGAATACCAGAGGTGAGATCATATGCAACAAACATGGACCTTTAACTAGTCGCTCTTCAATGTGTAGGATGCATCTGGGAAAATATCAAAGTAAGATCTGTGTGCACTTTTTAGATGTTTTTCTTTTTTAGATGCAGGCTTCATTATTCTCTTCACACCCTTAGAGGGAGAGAGGTCAACACAAATCCACCCGCTAAGAACCTATACTCCCACCTCCCTATCATCCCTTCCACTACCACTTATTACACTCATCTGTCCATTCAAATACGGATTTGAGACGAGGCCTCCACAGCGGCGGTGCTATTTTAACTCCTCTTTAAGCGCACGGAGTTATCACAACTGCAGCCTCCGAAAATGTCATCCGACGGCGTTCAAATCAAGCCGATCTGTATTTGAAGTGGTTGACCTTCTCTAAACCTGCTGCGAGATTTCTTTTTGAGGAGGAGGAGGAGGAGGAGGAGGAGATGAGACTTCCAGGATCAAAACACGATATAAATGTTTACCTTGGGTTAGTAGATAAAGCCCAAACGACAATTTTAAGAGGCCATCCCGAAAGGTCCAGGCGCATCACTGTCACAGTATACCAACATGATTATATACACAGACAGACATGAGAAAAACGTCCCCCGCCCCGTCTCCACCGGTACCTGTGAGGGATTTAGAGGTGCAGTCCTTTCTTCCGTGGGGATCTGATCCAGTGCCACTTACAGTGCCCTCGTAGCTAATGCAGTCATAACAAAGCAGAGCTGTTCAAGGATAAAAAAGAAAATAAATATAAGGAGAACACGGGGCGATGAAAAGTGGATTCAAGGGTTGCTGATTTGCTTCAATCCCTGAAAAGGCTTGGCATTTTTTCCGTTCCTCTTTTTAAAGTTTTGGGGCAGAATGTTTAGGGTTCCAAAGCCACGCTCTTTCCACGAACAGCCCTGTTTGATGTTATGGCTGTGTTAGCCATGCTGAAGCGCACCAAAACACAGCCGCTACCTGCACCAGCATGCACCTGCACAACCAAGCATGCCCCCCCCGCCCCCCGATATCATCTTAGTTTAAACAGACAGCACAGTGTACGCTGGACACAGGGGAGGAAACAAAGAAAAAAAACAAAGAAAAAAAAAACAGCAGAGTTTAAAGCAGCAGCAGAAACCTCAAACCTGTCAGAGGCCATAATCAAATATGTTAGAGCTGGGAAAATAGACATCAGGGGTTAGTCAAGCAGGGGGGGGAAACTGTTTCAGGTTTAAGCGTGGGTTCAAATCTCAAACGAAATTTACATCAGGCAACCCTTATTGAAGTGCAGTCATCGCAAAACAGATTCAATATCTATGCTTTTGACATCCTGTCTAACAGTATGATATTTTTGTTTATTTCAATAAGAATCAAGATTTTTTTTTTTTTTTTAAATATACCATGTAATAAAAGGTTTAATGGGGGGGGGGGTCCTTTTTAATGGGGGGGGGGGGGGGTCCTTTTTAGACGCCGGCTTGGCTAACTCAGTTTTTTGCTCAGTGTCAAATTATAGATATGTGTACAATTACATCGATTTATGTTATTTCAAGTAACCCTGATTGAGTATATTAAAGTTCCCGCTCCTGTCTGTACGCATCGTTCGTCGTACCTGCAAACGCTTTGGAAATCCTCTCCTTCTTCCACTCCCATGGCTGGTCGTACTCCTCCGGGGGTCGCTCGTCGTCCTGGGGCAGGCGGCTTTCTCTCGGGCAGCGCGAGCGCTCCGGGTCCGAGTCGCCGCCGCCGCAGCCGCCGTTCTCGGCCGGCTCATACGGCGTGTCGTACAGGGGCAGCTGCCTCCCAGGGCCATCCTTAGGCCCTCGTCCACCGGATCGTATTTCTACAATCAAAGACAAAAGACTGGGCATTAATTCTAGAGTCCAAATTTTTTTATAAATAAATAAAACACACGTATTGTATATGTATATACCCCAAACTGTGGTTATCTGGAAGCAGAACTGTGCGTGTTGACACAATGGGACGTCCCTGATTATGGCAAAAATCATACAACAGCCTTGCCTCAGGCCACACATCCCTGCTCTGTGAGAAGAACAAACTATAGAAACTAAACTCAGTGTCATGAATAATGAGGTTATATTAGGTTGTTGTAAACATTGAGGAAAAATATTGGCGGGCCAAAAAATGTTAGGCTACAACTTCCATGTGATCCAAACAATCGTCGCCACCATTTCTTGTTCTGAAGTATTGAATGGGCTCGAATCGACAAGCCTCAGCGAGAACTGTCAAATTCCACCAGATGGTCAATTTTTTTTACGCAACTTTAAAGCCTCAGGTGGAGGCAAGATTTTTCTGCGAGGCAAACATATTTATAATATATGTTCTCCTCAACAGCTTTAAGTATGAGCTGTCAAAAGCAGCTTAACTGCGGCATGTGCCACGCGTCCGAGGAGGGCGAGCCAGAGAGCGAAACGCTCAGACCTGAGATGGAGATTTTATTTGTCGCAATCATCATCACAAAAAAATAGAGGAGGGTATGAAGCCGATGGTTGTGAAATTTCTTACATGTGGCAGAAAGGGACCCGGAATATTTTGTTTCGCGATACAACCTGATAATAAAAACACAACAGTTATCCCAGTTTTTTTTTTCATTCAGCATTGGCCATTGCGTGTGTGTGTGTATATATATATATATATATATGTGTGTGT
>JAFBJU010000352.1:780421-837574 GCA_016785305.1 Colistium nudipinnis | reverse complement strand
CGCCCCTCCTGTCCCCCCCCCCCCCCCCTCCCCCTCGCAGTATACTGTCATTCTAGCACGGGGTATTATATCAAGTGCGGCGGTTCATATACTGCGGGAGGGATAATGGTTGAGGGACTGTGGATTGATGGTCTGAGGGAATTAGTCTTAAAGATTTTTGGCTTATCCACTGACCCCCAGGTTGAGGTACTGCCATGCCGATATAAGCTTAGGATGGAGAAGTCATTTGCATTGGCGCGTGTTAGTTTGAAGGCCGAACCGTTGTCATTTCTCCGGCAAATATGTCAGCAGCGGAAGCCTTTGCTTTTTTGGAGTCATATACGCTGTTTGTTTTGAATACCCTAAAATTAGAATGTGCCGTGACATGTTTGGTTCGTCCTGCAGTTACCGTGGAAATGTAAAAAAAAAAAAACCCTAAAACTCATCTATGACACTCACTCCGATAAAAAAAACAAAAAAACAACCCTCGTAAAACCTCATGGCATTATGATAACAACTCGATCACACAATTGTAATTAAGGTAAAAACTAAAAAAAAGGCCCTAGTGTGAAAAGGTCATAAATCATAAGTGGCATAAAAAAAAAGCCAAAAAACGATGCTGCCTTCATTAGTGCTCAGAGTAAAAAAAAAAAAAGGGAGAAAAAGGATTACACAGTAATAATACTAAGTCAGTGTCGGCTGTGCCAGGGCCCATGCCTGGAGTTTTACGACGCCTCTCTTTTGGCCGGGCCCCAGACATGTGGCTGCAGCGTGCCACGTGGGCTTCTCCGCCCAAACTCTGCCAAACATCCATCAGCACACCACTGACTTTTACGGCCCGAGACCCACTAATGAAACTACGGCTTTTCAGAGCGATATCTGCCAGCGCATGGGTTTCTGGGAAAAGGCAGTGTCATAATGCAGCGTAGTTATTAACATCTGACTGGAATCGAGCTTGGGAGTCGCATGGCACCGTCCCGCAGGGTGACTTTGCATCGGCACTTAAAAGTCAATGGCCATCCCGTAAAAACACTCACGGCAATAAAAGTATATATAAAAAAAAAAAGCCATGATGCTAAATGAGTCAATCTTTGCCTCATCCCCTTCCCGGATCCAATAACATGCTGCAGCCACAATCGGGTAAAAAAAAATCACAGCGGAGGGTTGATTCGAGTGCCAAGCGATAAATCAGAGCACTCACGTAATAGAAAAAAGTTGATTTGACAATATGTGGCGAGCAAACTGTTGTCACATTCACTCACCACAGTTTTTTTTTTTGTTTGTTTTTTTTAAAGAAAATGATGTATTTCTGCTTTTGGATTAGTATTCTTTCACAACTCTACAAAGCAGAGCCCACATGACAATAACCTCTCATCATTATGGTGAAAGTAGGTGAGGGAGGCCGTAAAACGCGCACTGCTGATGCACCCAGCCGGGTTTCATCCTCCCACTGCCTCCACACTTTTTCCGTCAGGAGTACATTCATCCTCACCGCGGTTTGGTTTCGCCTCCTTCGACCCCGGCAGGAATGCCAGCGCCGGTGCCAAAAAAAATAAAAAATTCCCTTGCACAAAATCGGAAATCTGAAACACCATGAGTCCGAACACTGAGCATAATGACGTTCATTCTGTCACGGGGGCGGGGGGAGGAGCGTGCTATCACGGGGTTGTGAGCAGCTGCCGAGCGTGTTTCTTCCAGGAATGCCACTGTTGATTTAAGCCATCTCCCTCTTTACGTCATGCCATTCAGAGGCCACGGCACGCCGCTAGTTTTAAAACCATAATTATTTGCACGCGCGAGCGAACACGCACCCACGAAGAGAGAGACACACACACACAGAGACAAGCTATATATATAAAAAAAAAAAAAATCCGCCTTATAGAGGAAAACCATCCATTACAGAGGTCTAAAATACCCGGTCAGGGCCTCCGGCAGCCGGTGTTAGGCAAAGAAGGAGGCCTGCCGTCACACGAAGACGGCGGAGGGCACGGACAACTGGCACGGCGGCACGTACCGTAAACACGGGTCACAAGCCGCGGGGGGCGGAAAGGCCGCGGCCACACCTACAGACGCACGTCGCGCCGCGGGAAAAACAACGCGCCCTCGGCCTCCTCAAAGGTTGGCCAAGGGTGGGCCGACGAAAGCCATCCCGCTCGGAGCTGCCGAGACATTCTCGCACCTGCTGCCCCCCCCTCCACCGCCACCAGCACCACCCAACTGTTGTTCATCACACGCACGCACGCACGCACGCACACACACACACGCGCGCACACACACTGGATTCCACACTGGTGAGGTGGTTGAATGTCAAACCGTCATAATCTCTCTGCTATGCGCAGTTGTCCTGTTAACCTCTGACAAGTGTAATTCTAACTCGGGTTCTCTGTTTTCTCCAATGAATAAAACTTTTTTTTTTTTTTTTTGTCGAGGAGGAGTCTCAAAGGGGCCTGACAGGAAATGAGGCAGATGAAGGAGATTGGAAATGGTGCGGGGGGGGGGGGGGGGTGTCTGCCAACTCTGGTAGTGTAAGGGACTTTTGATTCATGCAGCGTGGGAGTATGGAGTCTATGCTGTTGATCTACTTGGCTATATATGTGTGTGTGTGTGTGTGTGTGTGTGTGTGTGTGTGTGAAATGTGAGACAAAGCGATAGAGAGAAAGTGAAAACGAAGGCAGAATGTTTTCCAGCCGAGTCCGGGACGTCCCGCTAAACAAACCGAGCGGACGGGACCTGGGGTCTTGTGGGCGTGGAGCCTAGAGACTGAAAAGTCTGACTTGTTGCACTTCCTGCTGAGACACAGGAAGCCACCAGAATCCTGTCAGGAACAGGAGGGGCGGCGATTCCTTCTGGCTCAGACTCTCCACGACTCGTCACTGTTTCTTTGCCCCCACAAGAGCCAGAGAAAATAGGAAGCGTCTCTCTGGGATGTCAACCCTGCCTGTGCTTCACACGGTGATAAATCCGAAAAAGAAAAATGCGTGATTCATCGTTCACTGCTCTTCGTACGTTTTTTTTTTCTCTCACCTGCTAATTCCTCTGGATTCGCAGCGAGGTGGACAAGAATAATGTCGGGAGTGTTGTGCGACCGTGCTCTCAGTGTGAACTGACATTTTCCCCGCGCTGTTGTGTAAATTGTCCCGGACACACACCGGGGAGGATGCGGTACCGGCAAAAACCCATTTTCCGCTGGCTAAATGATGGCTGACCTTTTCCCGCTGGCGGCCGGCTACGACGGGGCGCTCCGCTTCCCGAGCGAGTCCAGTCCTGGTGCGGAGCGGCAGGCGCGCCGGGGGAAAAAAAAAAAAACGCCGACGAATCCCGAGAGCGCACGAATAAAAACATGAGCGGACAAAATAGATGATGCTGTTGTTGCGGACGAAAGGGGATTATTACATTATAACCGTTTCACCCACCCTCCACCCTCCACAACGGTTACATTTGAGTGGCTGTCCGCTTGCATCAGCGGGCTTCATTAATAACCTTCATCAGCCATTCAGGGTCCCTTTGTACAGAGCAGAGAAAAAAAAATCGGCAGTCTCGAGACACTCGCGGTGGCCGTGCAACGTCTGCAGGACAATTTAATTAGGAGAGAGGCATTTGATCACTATTAAGACTCAAGGCTCACGTCCTAAAGGCATAATTTATCACCATGAAGGTCTATTGTGCGACGACGGCAGATTAAGAGTCCTGGACATTTTCTGGAAGGTGACACATGGCTTCTTGGAACTGTTAGGGCTAAAATGAGATTAGTCCCTTCTAAAAATGGAGCCCGGCAGGACTAATGACGCCGCTATCTTGTTTTTGGATTGTTTTTTTCCTACAATAGATTCTGGTGGAACACGGAGCGTTGGTGGGCCTTCCTGTTATCAAAAGACGGAGTTGAAAATAAATCCGAATAAACCCATCGGTAGAGATCACCTCGAATCACCTCGAACAAGCCACAACTCACGGCCCGTAAGAGAAAAAAGGAGAGACTGTGTCGCAAAAAAAACTATACTCTGATACTTTGCCAACAGGTTAAAAAAAAAAGAGAGAACGAGTGAGGGAAGAAAATGGGGAAGGAAAGGGAGCAAAGGGAAAGTGGCGGATGGGTGCCAGTGTGCGAGCAGCCCACGGTGCCAGCTGACACGCTGTTGCCCGGCCGCCCGGCCCCTCTGTTGCTCTCAACAGCGTCCAGGCGCAGAGGCGAATCCTGGGTAATTTGTCCACTTGTTTGGCTAATCCACCATCTGCCACACTGCGAAAAGGCCCCCAGGCCCATCCGCAAGCCCTCACGCTGGACCCAAATGTTAACCATATGTAGCACGGGAAATGGAGTCCAAGTTTCTCCGAGGGGCACGGAAAGAGAAAAACAACCCTCACTCCGTGGAGAAGATCGAGCGAGAAGGATTTCACCACCAAATGTGTCTTTACTGGACACACAGAGAAAGCATTTACCGTAATGTTGTGGTTGCTCTTAAATTGTTTTAGTATTTGCAGCAAGCTGTAAATGAAACTTGCTTTAGGCTTTGGGTTTCAATTACAGTGGCACAATACAATCTATCGGTCTTAATGATCTATATCTTTTGTGAAAAAAAAAAAGTGTCCAAAAAAATGTCTTCGGAAGAATTATAACCAAATTTATACCTATTTTTTAATTTTAATTTTACATTTAAGTACTTTATTAGACATTCATGCTCCGCTGTCACAGTTGAAGTGTAGGTAGGTACACTTATGTGTCAGTAAACCCCGCTGGGAGTTGTTCGTCTACACTGTACAGCCACATCATTGCCAATTCATTTGTAGCATCGCCTCAGTGTTTTTGATTCAAACTCTTTGTCTCTCATCATAAGCCAAATGATCCGCAGAGGCGCCTACTTCGGCGACAAACAACTGAAAACCAGAAAATCAAAACTGGCAAAAACACCAGCCCTCTCACCTTTAGTGTTTGTTCTTAACATTAGGACTACCTTCGTGTTCCTCATACAGATGCTTTTAACCAGGAGCTGAATTATCCACAGAGTAGTCCACCTCTCCACAGCAAACAGAGCAGGTGATTAAAATAGGTAAAAACGCTTAATAAATCAGTTTGACGTTTTGAAAAAAAAAAAAAAAAAAAACGTCACATCCGCTGGTCTACTGACAAAAAACATTTAGTACCAGAAAACTTCAGCACAGACAGTTGCACTCGTGGATGCCCTGCCGCAGAAGGCCTGGCCAGCTGCCCAGGATCTGCAGCGACACGGCCAGCTTGTGTTTTTTCCAGCTCCTTTCATCGATATCATTGACGGTTTCATAAGCGCGTGAGAATGTCATCTCTTATCAGGAACTCAAGCGGACCCGGCGCCTTTTTAGCATGCCATTGACTGAATCTGTCAGAGACGCAGAGGCCTCATCGGCAAAAAAGCCACAGAAAGCACCACCAGGTATTAGCTCTGAAAATTCCCTGGGGGTCAAAAACGCCAGTTGGGAGCTCTGAAAATTCATGTTCGTGCTGCAGCAGTGTTGAATAGCAAAGTAACATGCTTTCGGGCTTTTCTATTAAAAAGCCCTTCATCGGTTTTTACCAGCGCACCCAGCAGCATTTTAGAGTTGACAGTTATCAGACAGACTGCCTCTTCACAACCTTCCCTCGGATCAAAGACCATCCCCATCCTCTGATGTTGTAAAACAGGCCCGCGCTTTGCTTCCTTTTGATGAGAAATAGAGTTGCCTTAAAAAACAAACGGAACCCATTTAAATATAGATTGTCACACAAGTCTGCTGCGGCCACATCGGCGCACCGGAGAGATGGCATTTGAAGAGGTAAAAGAAGTGCAGAAAGATGGCAAAGGATACTCAAATGTCAAGGAAAAAAAAAAAACCCATCTCAGACAGGAATGGCCATCCTGTCAAGAATCATAACTTTCAATTTCCTTTTTGTTGATAAAAACGGGGAAACAAAGACACGTGAAGCTTTATCTGTTCCACGACTGGGGTCCTCGTGACCTTTAAGAAATGTGAAAACGACTTTCCGAATCCCTTCAAGATGAGAGTAGGATGAAGACCGAATACCAAGGATGACGATATTCCAAGCCACTGTTGCCGATGCCGGAAGTGTTAAACGAATACGTGATGTTGTCAAAAAAAACAACAAAGCATAAATATGCAAAGATTCCCATGTGGCTGTGTCAGTGTGTGCGGTCAATACTAAGCCCGGAACCAAAAAGTGAAATGAGGATACACATATATATATATATATATGAAAAAGAAGGAAACGCAGCAGACCCTGTGGGAATAAATAATAATAAAATAATGTCACACTGTGACCATGTTCATCGTAGTCCAGCTTGATAATTGCGGAGGAAAAATGAACCGGTGGACTGACAGGAGACGGATGGATCAGTGAGCGAACGTTGGCAGAGGGTGACAAATTCGGAGGGTGACTCACTTCGCTGTTCGTGTGCAATTCTTTGCGCTATTATCCTATTATTCTAGTATTCCCTTTGACAACAGCGTGGTAAGGCAACAGTGCGCAGCGCTTTGAAGTGCTGGGAAATGACGCAGTGAATACTTTAATAAGAGGACCTATTTTGTCCAGGACCGGTCTGGAAAAGATTACGGAGGTGAAGAGTTTAGGGCTCTGCGCTTTGGTTCTCAGCAGCGCGGCGGAGCCAATATCTTAATTAAGCTCACTGTGATTTATGGTCACTCGGAAACAAATGATCTATGGTAATCTATGTTCATTCGGAACGGCTCTTTAATAATGGATAGACAATCAGACCAATGCTGCACAGTGTGCCCAGGAGAGGGCCATCTGCTAGAGTGTTTCTCGGAGAAACACTCTTTGGTGTGTTGTGTGGCCCAAATAAGCTGAAGTTGCTGAATTGGTCTACACTTCTGTTTGAGGACCAGTGTGAGAACAGTGACCAGCGACACTGAAATGGTTTGGCAGTGACGAGCAAGTAGTGTGGAGTCGTTGGGAAACAAAAATTGTGAAATAAGCAATAGCCGGTCTGAATACAGACCCTTAGGGCCTACCGCCACAAAGATGTAACGTTGACGCAGAACTGGGTACGGGGTACTGCGACGTGGCTGCGACCAAAGAGACTGCGTTTCCAAACACAGACGTTAAATGCACCTGTTAAATGGCCAACTGCTGCAAGTTAGGGGAGTCGGGAAGAGCATTCCCACATACCACGTGCTGGTTTCCGTGCTTTTCGTTTCAGCTGCCACAAGTGCACAAGTGAAAGTGTGCGTGCGTGTGTGCGCGTGCGCGTGTGCGTGACCGGGACACACCAACTCCCTGAATATGTAATTTGGCAAACAAATTAGCCATGGTGTCCGTGGCTATCGAAATGACCACGGCGTGTTGGAAGAGTGGTCGCAGTTCATTTTCTCAACGCTTACCGGTGCAACTTGAGCATCTGCATGCTCTCTCAGAATGCTGAATGAGTGCAAATTGCCGTAATGAAGCCATTTCATTACGGGGATGAGCAGTGCTGAATAAACAGGAACAACAAGGCAGAGTGCTTCATTGAGCCATCTGTGGAAGTACTTTGGCAAGGAGCGCCACTGTGTTTACAACGCTGATGGCTGGCAGGAGGGCAGAGATGACTTCTAGCTAAGTGGAACGGCACTCATCTCCAACCTGCACTGATTTACAAACAAATATGATGTACTGCGGGACGGGAAGGAGGCCTCCGTAACGTGGGTCATGAGTTTTACGCTAAATCACGGAGGGTGTCATCTTTATTTGTGGAGCGACTCTTCTCATTAACTCCTGGAAAAAAATCGAAAGTAACACGCCTTTTTTCGCGATTAGCGTTGATGACATGACGTGAGGAACGGGTCTTAAGGGAACCGCGACTTTTTTTGCCCCCAGTAAATATCCACAGTACACTCATTTCAAATTTGTATCGATACAAACGACAGAAATAACAAGAAAGTCTTCCCCCTCTACATGCCGAGGAGGAGTTTGGGATGACAATATCTAAGGTAAAGCTAAAGAACGCGGTGAGAACCGTCTACTTTGTGCCGGCGTCAGGGAGTTGAGAATATAGGCCGGGAGCAATTTCAGTTTGTTCTAAAGACAGCCAGGAGAGAGAGAGAGAGAGATAGAGAGAGAGAGAGAGAGAATGAGAGAGAGAGAGAGAGAGAGAGAGAGAGAGAGAGAGAGAGAGAGAGAGAGAGAGAGAAGTATAGGTACAGCTCTTATCCACTTCCTGTGAATTCACTTCATACGTCAAACTGATGTCTTAGGCTGCGAAAGGCATTTTTATTCACTTCTGCGGCACGCTGAAAACTAGGGCTATGCGATATATTCATGTGTGTCATGCAAGGATAGAAAAAAGTAAGCTGTTATTTATCTTCAACAGCGATACCTGAGCAATTTTATTCGGACGGCGCTTGGCACTCTTTACACAACACGAAGGCGACCAAAACAAACATGGCGGAGAGTCAACCCGACACTGACCGCCAAAGACAAATCCTTTGCCTATGACGCCACAGATTCTCCTCCCTGTGTGTAGAATTTAAAACTCATGACATAAGTATTGGCAAAGGGGGCGATTGAGGAAAAACATTCGGTAGAAAAACAAAATCAATATTTTTTTTAATTAGACCGTGTGGGATTCACTCGATGCCCTGCATGAAGCCCCGCGATTAACATTTCACCCGTGAGCTTTCAAAAAACGAGGGGGTCATTCAAATTTTTATTTCCTACCCTACGATCCCGCGACGTTTCTAACCGCGGTCAGATTAATTAGTCAGGAGATGAATTGGGCCAATGTCTGGCACTTTGAGATAATTGGTATCGTCCGGTGTCTGCGCTCACAAGGTCGATAAAAAATGTCTGGAGACATTTAAGTAATTTGTTTTTGCTTTTTTGATGACCTGTGAACATTTTTTTTTTGACGAGTGCTCCGTATTCAAGGGAACAGTACATCAGCCACCACGAGACCCGGCGAGAGCCAACGTTGGCAGCGGTCGAACCTGCGACCTCCTGCTCGGTGGCCTGGAATTTCCGCCCTACAAAGGCGGCACAAGCCAGCTCATTTCCATTCTCGACTCACGCTCCGCAGATGGACGCATGCCAAAGACGAATACTTTCCCCATCATATAAATCCCTTTTATCCCTGAGACGTCAGTCGGGATGAGCTCTCATCTTCACGCCGGAGCCATACATTCTCCTGGCATGTCATAATTAGTCGTCTGCTGACGTTCATTAAGTAACGCGCCGATTTCCTGCCTTCCTTCAATTGGACTTAATGGACCGCTTTTCAAAGCCAAGCCGGTTCGTCCATTAGAACCACGGCCAGAGAGCGAAACGCGTCGGAGAATGAAATGTCTGTACAGGGGCGTGTGTGTCTCACGATTGTTAATTGCGGTAATGGGCTTGGGCAGCTGGTCTCACACTTGTCACAGTGATGATGGAGGCCGGATACTCGGCCAAACGGCAGCGTGTCGCTCGCCAACTGGGCCCCGCGTCTCATCGCTCTGCTAATAAACATCACCGCTAAACGAGACGACATGTCTAATCATGTGGCTAATCAAGCCACGTGGTTGGCGTTGTTTTTTCGTTCTGGAAAAAAAAAAATCAAATATGACAGAACGCACGTGAACTCCTGGTTGCAAATAGCACGCGGGGGACTCGGCACACCCTCAGGGCACATGCCGCTTCAATCGGTTTAATGTTGTGCTTTCCACCCGCCATGTGCCGTTTCCTTATGCCACGTCAACATTAAAACATTCCTCTTAACCCGCCCTCCCCCTGTAATGGAGTGAACCAGATGGGATTAATCCACGGCGCATCCGTCTCAGGTCGGAGCAGTCATCGGAGCGACGTAATCAGCAGCAACCGAGCTCGCCCCGATTCTCTCATTTTCCTGCCATTTAAAAACAGCTTACCGCCAGACTGCTGACCAAGTCTCACTTACACTTCTCACCGAGAAGATGCCACCGCACTTCCCCCGCGATACCATTACCGTTGTCGCGGGCAGTCATCCGGCGACACGGTGTCGGAGTTGAAAGGAGCAGAACGAGCTCGTTTCAGCTTTTTTTTCTTTCTTTTTTCTCTCCCATTGGGCGTTTTATTGTCCATTTGATCAGCACATTAGAATATCTTTTCACAGTCATAAAACCGGGGACATTTTAATGAAATGTGTCTTGGCTCAGTAGGTGTGACACCGCCGGGGCTTTCGGGGTCTGTCCGTGGCTATAATTGCAGGACAAGTGTCCAGGAGATGGGGGCGACAGGAGGTGGACAAAAGAGGTGGAGAGAATGGCCGGTAATTGAATGGTGGAGAGTCGGATTCATCGCAGCAACAGGAGGGCGTCTGGTCTGAGCGGCGGGTGTCACCTCACCTCACACTGCAACCTCGGATGCTACACTGTGTGTGAAACTGAAGAAATACAAGCAGCTGGACTAAATCCACTCAGTGCTTAGCAACCATAACCGGGACTCTTAATCACAGCTGTCATTTTTGACGGCGAAATCGACAGCAGGTGGCTACAAATTGGTAGCCGGCTTTTGTCGAAGTCTGTGTGAAATTGGGAATTCAATATATTTCGATTTGATGAATCCATGGCTATTATCGCTGTTTAGGGTTGACAGGTCTGACAGTAAATAAGAAGCAACGGGGATCAGTCGGCTGAAAATGGAATTTTCTCCTAATCACGGTGAGGTTATCCTGGTTCACAAATGCATAGTTCTACGAGTTTTTCTACGCGTCAACCCCGACTTCCTGTGTTTATTTTAAAACATGTCTCCCCTACATCTTCCCAGACAGATACGGATATGTGTTGAAGTTACCAGCTGAGACGGCGTGACACCCAATGTGCGGTGGGATGACAAAACAGCAGGATTTCACAGCGTGCAGACCCCAACTGTGAAGTATGATTAATCGCACAAATCTTCAGTCATTGCACGGCAAGTACTAAGTAACAAAGGTTTATTTAAATGACTCAAAAGAATTATAATAATCTGAGGGAACTCTAAAGTTAACTTTCAAGAAGGCAGACGTCGAGATGAGATGCAGGCTGCTCCGTCTTTATTGTATGAATAAATTAGTCCCGTCATCGACATGATGCATGTTAACACAGAGCCCGGCAGAAAAGAATTGCCATGGGAAAACACACACCACCTGTGAGCTACACTCGGAACATCTGCAGTTCCGAGTGATTTATTGCAGATATCATGGGAACATCGATGTCCACGTGGGAGCCGGGATCCTCAACGCATTTATCAAGCAGAGGGATCAGCGGGCCCATCCCATGTTTCAAGTAGGAAAATCTGAGGTCGGGTCAGGGCCGTGCGGCACAAACTCTATGAATACAAATCAGCTGTGAAGGAGAGCTGACGATCCGGGAGCCCAGCCGTGGCCCCGACGCGCTCCTCCAGATGAGGAGAGGCCGCGTCAAAGGGGCCCGACAATTGCACCAGCTCACCGGTGACCTCTGCTTTACAGCACAGAGGACGAGCGCGCAAGTGAACAGAGCAGCCGCTGTCGCACAAACGGAAGCTTTGCTTCTTTCAAAGTGAGCAAGCAGGTTTCGCAAGAAAGTGCTGGGCAAAGGCGCGATTTGCGGCGAGTGCCACGAGAAGCCGAAAACTGAGCCTGAGAAGGCGCGGGGACACACGAGCGCGACAACGTTCCTGGAGCTGCTGTTTTAGCATGTGGCTGAGGTTTAGCTCAGGTCAACAAACGACCGTTGACAACTGGACGACAGTATTATGATCTAAAGCCTTTGTCCCTGCAAAATACCTGCAATGCAAATACCGGGCGTGTGCGTTGTTTGGACAATAAACCGCCTCTAATTGCCATGTAGTCACAGTAACGCCGACGTTTGCCTGTTGTAAGAGTAGCACTCATCGGCAACACGACACAGCTTTCCCCTGCAAAGACATCCGACAGGTCATTTTTAGCTGCCCAGCACTCTTCAGTGCAAGTCTGTGCCAACGCCGTGTGCCAAATTTGAAGCCACTCAGTGTGATGAGTGCCTAGACGGTGAAGATCATCGGATTAAAGAAATGTCCGTACAGCCTACACATCCAGCTACACGAAGAACGACAGTGTAACCAAGCATAGCGTGCAGCCTTCATAGAGACATGACTTATAGTCATTCCAATTAGCCGTCATTGAAACGTCAGTCGTTAAGGTGAGAGCAGACTCGGGAGGAAAGGCATCTTTCACGCCACTGATCGCACCCAAGTGGCGCGACTCGTGTCTTGAGGCGTGCAGAAAAATAAAGGAAAAAATGATAATTATTAATCCCCACCTCTGCCATGCTCTACTGTTATTCATCCTCAGTCCACAAGAAATACTGAGAAAAAAGCAATTAAAAGGAACGTTTCCATTTGCAGGCCCCCGACACCACGTCTTTTTTTGCTGCCCTTCAATGGTGGACGGCTTTTTTTTTTTTTTTTTTTTTTTGCAAAAACAGCTCTCGTTCGCAGAGCGACTTTGCCAAACGGGCTCCCCGTCCCCACTTCTCAAGGGCCAGTTTGAACTTCAGAAAAAAAGCCGGAGGCATGTTCTGAAGCCAACATAAATCAGTCTTAGGGCTCGTGTATCCGGTGAACTGACTGCATAACGATAACAAGAGCAGCATTAGGGGGCTGAGTTATGGCAGATTGTGGGGAGTAGGGAGCACTTTTCCTCGGTAAAAAAAAAGAACAAAGATCATTTTTATGGATAGGAAAAATAAGGCATCCAGTGTCACACGTCTCAGTTTCTTAAGCATTCAGACCCTGCTCCTCAGCCACCACGTGTCTCTGGTTCAACACTTTCCAGAGCCTGCAGCTCCGCCCGCTTATCTCTCTCCATTATGCATCCACTACTGATCAAAGCCAATTAATAGGCATAGAAGCCTTTTGACCCTCTGGCTCTTAACCTTGGAAGGCCGTTCGGTTCGACTGAATAAATGATCAGCCTGAAGGGATCTTGTGTTGGCACGGTGTCGTCAAACCGACGGAAAGGCTCTGCTGCGTGGGCAGCGGCCCGCGCTGATCCTCTCAGAGCCACTCGTGGCTCCTCGGTAAACCTGCAAGGGCGAGTCCATGCGCGAACCTTGGCAACACCTCGCCTTGCAGGAAACACAGATAACCATCAGCTGATCCAGTCCCACCTCGGATCAGGGAGCGGCCAATCCCCTTCGCAAACACCATCGGTATGCTGACACAGGTGTGAGGATCCGGACGGTGAGGGTAGCGTGATTCAGGCAGAAGGAGTCCAGACAAACAGGCTGGTGTTCTCAGGGGAGAGACATTTTTTTTTTGTTATTTGCACAGGAGAGCACACATGCCCTTTGTCATCAAGGCCTCGTTTGACACTCGCACAAACGCTACGCATCTGACGGAGGTGGAAGTGGATCGCGTCAAACTACAGTCCTCTCAAATGACGCAGCCAATATCATTTTGCCGTAGCAGGGAAAACAAAAATCAACCGAAGGCGATGAAAAGGTAATAAGGGAACAAGCTTTAGTGTAGTTAAAAATGATTATACATGGGGGGGATACACCCGGTCATCTCCGACAGGCACACACAAACTCCACCTTCGCCAGCAGAGAGCCATCTTTCACTGTAACGCAACAGCTCAAGGGGTACATAAATCCAACACACAACACATCAGTCTCAGCCGACATCCCAAAAGGTTTCCTGCAACAGTATTTTATTACAAAATAATAATGGTTTCGGTTGCTTTTTATATTATATTCGGTACACTGGAGACAAGCCTTTTGCCGCACTTTATTGCAGAAACGGGCCGTTCGGTGAGTTGACAAATAGACTCGACAAAAATAAAAGAAGAAGGATCATTATGGGGAGTGCAGAGACAGGTAGGATGTCAGAATCCCTCATTTTCTATTATGAGCATGACCCATTTCTTACACCGACTCTCCCCTGTACACGTCGTCGTCTTTGCTCTTGTACATTCCCTTGCTTTCACAGAACAGAGGCCTGAAAAGAAAAGGGAGTTTTCACTCCGGATCTGCTTTTCAATTAAACTCCCTCGCTTGCCTAGGAGGAGAAGCGGCCCGGCCTCTTATGCAATCCCCTTCCGAATGCTGAGGCTAAGTGGCAGAGAAGAGCGAGACAGGGAGCGAAAGGAGGGAGGGCGGGACGGGGGAGGCCAATGAAAGGAGCGCAGCAAGGGCGATCCTCAAAGAGTATCGGGCACCGAATGACCCAGAGTGAGTGGCTTCCCCTTTGTCGGAATATGGGCAGCGTGGGCAGGGATGCTTCCGTCACGCGCTGACTTCGCAGACACGGCCACTCGGTCGGCACACACCTCACACACAAAGGGCCTGTTATCATGCCAGGCGGCGGTAAGCAGACATCAGCCCACCTGCGTGCGTGTCACAGGGGCCACTGACTCTGACCGGGTCTTGTTGAACTTTCCGCGGAGGGCTAGAGAGCTGTTAGATGGAGAAAATACACCCGGAGGGGGTGCATGGCAGGGGCGGAGCAAAAAGCTCTGATAAAAACAGGGGGTGATAGTAAAACACCCCCCCGGGGAACAGAGAGAGGAGCTAGTATGACAAATTGTGAACAAACGCAAGAAAAAGTAAAACTGCTGCGGTGGCTGTGCATGAAAGCCCCTCCCCTCCTCGAGCCACTGGCTGCGTCCTCCGAGTGCACAGCCACTGCTGGAAATACTAGGTCAGACTTGTCAGAGGGGCTGTAAGCCGCTCAGTCTGGGATTTTCTGCAGTGGCACTTCAGCGCTCCAGAGAAAGCCCGAAGAGTCCAATTATCCAAGATGAAACAGCAATTACACGGCCCTATGCTGACCAGAGACACAAGACAAGATGCCTGCGCCGACAAACGCACATCAAGATTTAAATGTGTGCGTAACACTCGCCCGTTTCCACGTATACCTGCCGTGGCTCACCTGTGAAAAAGCAAACACCGTGCTAGTTGCTCCTAATGTGAGGAGACACGACAAACCTTATTTGAATCAAACGTCTCCGGAGGTAGACACGTGACTTTGCCTCAGAGCGGCCAGCCACATCACTCTGCTGACACACTTACAGATGCACACACACACACACACACACACACACACTCATTTCGCCGTTTGCCTGCAGCAGTCTGCATAATCGCTACCTGTATGCATAAATGTAAGATTCACTGCAATGACATTCCCAGTGGCATTCCAGTTAAAGATGGGCCCAGAAGCTCCAAGAAAGAAATGAAGCTGAAGCCTGCAAGAGTTTCGCCTCTGGATGTAAGCGCCCAGGCACCGTTTCATGGAAATGAGGAACCCAAAGCTTGCCGTATGCCCTCTCACTCCTCGCATATGCAATCGTACCATGAGAAAACTATGGAAATGGGGGAATAAAATAAACCGAAACATCTGAAATTCCAATGTTCAAACGGGCTTCAGGATTTGGTGGCAGTGGGTGGTAAGCACCGAAGCCCGTTTATTTAGAAAACTCAAGTTATTGTGTTAATAGCCTTGGCGAGCTGAACAACAGTCATTACCATCCGTGTTCAATTAAAAATATCTCGTTCCGAGCCGGCACCACCATCTCCTCACTGTCATTAATCTCATCAATCCCATCTCTTTTGGTATTTGCTCTCCTTAACGCCGCCGGACCCATAATTATTTGAAGACCTTCCAGATGGCTTCGGAACTGTAATCATTTGCAGTTTGCCATGAAAGACTAACGCGGGATGAAAGGAGCCCGTTGTTATTCGAATGGCACGGCGGACTCCTTTTATTCCTGTGGCGAGGAAATGACCCACCTGGTGCAATCCAAGTATAGAGACTTTACGGCTCAAGGGTTTTGTTGTGCTGATTCCAGCCTCGTAACACAGAGGGAGCGGCGGCCATCAAGCACGAGGCTGACGATGGTGAGGGTCTCTCCAGATAACCCCCGCCCGAGGAGACTTGGTGTGTTTCCTTCCAGGGGGGAATTCATCAGAGCAATATACATCAATGCACCGGCGCAGCTGTGAGAGCATACAAGAGCACTCGGGTGCAGTGGAAACCCGGGTAAGCGGGGAAATAAATAAATGAGAGAAGCAAACGGTAATGGTAAGGAGCACAACACGTGATGTATGTGTTTCCTAAAAAAAAGCCAGTACACACACACACACACACACACACGTGCACAACCTGAGGGAAGACAGCTTCGGCTGGAAATAGAACTTTCGAGGCTAAAATTGGGTTTCCAAGAATCACCGAAGAGAAGGAGTTTGGGTCAGTCTCCCTTCTCGTTTGAGGACTGTAATCAAATGAGTGTGCTTCGTTACTCCGCTCTCTGAGAAGAAACCCACAAATCACACTGCCTGACGAACAACAAGCATGGCAATAAAAGTCCATGGCTTGTGCCCTCTTATTCAGGGATCGTCAAAAGCTCTCAGATCCACTCTGAGATCATGTCCCAGGGGCCTTGATTGAAAATGACTATTCATCATTTGTGGAGTTGAAAAAACAGGAGGCAGTGAAGTCATCCGCTTCGGTTGAGGTCCGGTTTGTTCTGCTTACCGTATCCAAACCAAAGGCAGCCAAAGGACACCAAAGGGGGAGAAAAAAAAGGGGTGAAAGAGAAGAATAAGACTCAGAGCCAAGTCTCCTCCGTGTTTGTGGGCGCGAACAGTACACGAGGAGGGTTTCCTACGGGGCAGCCGTCTGCTCTGAATGGGCCAGCTGTCCTCTGCTCATTCAGAGCTCTCAGAGCCCCGACGAGTGGCCGGGATCTGCCAAGAAGGACGACAGACACGGTCTGACTGCCGTGCAAAACAGGGACAAAAGCCCAGTTTTATGAGGGGTCCCGTTCAGAGGTGACCAACTGGCTCCAGGATAACTGGGGGAGGGGCATATGTTCTAAACAAGGCAGAGCTTCTGCTTTTTCTGTCAATCCATCGCCTCAGGAAACAGTCCACCTCCGTTTCAACCCCACGAATGGCCCAGCCCTGACCCCCGGGACGTGTTGATGGACTCGGCGTCCGAGCCTGGGTGCGCCGTTGACAGGTCCACGTGGGGCCTGCCCGCAAAGCATGGAGGGGTGGCACGGTGGAGGTAGATGGGGACATCTGCGGAGCATCTGGACACCTGCGGAGGGTCAACTTCCGAGGCGGAGGGCTGGAGAGTAATGGCTGCCCCCTATTTTGTTTGTTGTCAGCGAGCGCAAAGACGGGTGCACACACGGAAGGCACACAATGACATAATGGAGCAGTTGAATGCAGTCAGTTAATCATTCACTTCTGCCACTGACTCTTCAGTGTGCGAGTGTCAGACCTTGAATGTGTTCAGTCTGCTGGGAGCGACTTCACTCCACTGGCAGAATACGAAAAAGTCGGCAGGTTCAATCTGAAGCCCCCAGCTACATAAGCTCTGAAGGAAGGCTAAATCGTTTTCAAATTAACCTCGGCTGCTTATCTCATTGAAATGATAGCGTGATAAAAAAAACAAAAGAAAAAAAGCCCCTGCACACATACGGAACATGCACAGATCCCTGAGAAACTCACATATGGTCATGAATAACAACACGGTCCCAATCACCCACCCAATCAGCGGGAGAAATAAAATAGGATAGCTGGAATTGTCCTGGGTGAACAATGTGATTGATTACAATCCCGAGTCCATAATCATTGGATGTCATGATGTAATTACTCTTTTAATCTCACTTTCAAATGAACGCTGCGGTAGAATCCATTTTTCATCAGATAGAAAAATTACACGCTGCTCATGCCCCTTTTAAATGATGTACTTGAGCGGATTTGCTGAACATTTTGCATGCACAGTAATATTTAAACGTTCAAGTACAGATGTGGACGTACGCGTAGAATTCCCGTTTCACTCAGCCCCTGCTGCTCTCTCTTTGTCCGTTCCCGCTACTGTGCCGAAAAACGTACGCTCACACACCGACACACGCACGCAAACGGATGAAAAAGTCCGTCAGTCTGCTGTCTTCCCAAAAAGAAATGACATCCATGTGTATTTGCATATTGAGCGAGGATGCAGAGATCCAATCCCAAAACACTTTCATGGTGCATTTCAATGCCAGGTGTGGAGGGTGGTACTTAGGGCCGTCCACTTGGGATCAGGTCTTTCAGGATGGAGGTTGATACAAGAACGGGGGCCTCAGATACCAGATACCCCCTGGTGCCCTTTATTTGACGTTTCAATAAATGAATTATCGACTCCCTGAAAATATATATGCAAATGAAATGTGGTGCACAACCTGCCCACACAAGATCAAATGTTAATTGTGCAAACAAAATAATAATAATAAAAATGCTTGCAATGGCCTGTTCCACAACATCCTTCCACGATGACTAAGACTTGCGCACACAATTAAATCACCCGCACTGATGCACGCGGACAAAGACGTGACATTAAGTGCATTGTGTCACCAGTTTCCTACAACACAAAGCATTTACTTCTGCAATTCACCTGCCCGCATTGTGTAAGCAATATAAATCCTTTGTGTGCCACGTCTGCACCGGGCTCAATGGGCCCTGGGGCCTGGTAATGATATTAATGCCTGCAGAGGAGAGCTCTGAGTGGCCTCTTTCCTCTGTGTGTACGGGGTCAAACCAAAAAACAAATGTGCGCAAACAGACGTTGCGCAAAAGCGCGCGCGTGGCCACGCAGACGTGTCGTCATCCGTCTCGTCTGCAGTCATTATCCAAGAAACCCATTGATGTGTGTAAGATGCAAACATGGGCGCTTGCGCACAACCTGTGCCACCACCCGTGTCGCTGAAACGACGCGTCCACTTGGTCCTCGCTGATCCGTGAGGACCCCTTACAGTGATGGATGATCTTAGAAGGACGGACGAGTTCCTGTAGCTGTCAGTCGAGCCCTGAAAAGGTGGAAACGTCGCTGGCTGAGATTTTTCGCCAATATTTATGCTCCTCACTTGTACTCCTTCAAAGACGAAAGCTTTGCATGCCAGTGAAGGCAACCCCGCGCAAGTCCAAATATAACGCAGGCTGACAGCACTCAGGGCAAATTGGTTTTGACATGAACGCGGGACACGATGTAGTCGGCTATGTTTGATATGTGGTCTGTGGGCCGTTTGAGCAAGGTCCGATGTGTTCCTTTACAAAACATACGTGTCCCACAAATATCCAGCTTTCCTTTTGGGAAACTAAATAGGCATCATCTTGAAAACAAAATGGTTCCAATTAATTGGTGCATGATATTATGTGCTGACATAGCATATGATATTAGATTTTCCCCTACTTTTCTACAGAAGCCTTTTTAGATTGGAAGATAAGCACAACGCTAAATTTAGTTTAGAACCTACCCAGCTATTGTCCCAGCATTCTAGTGTGTGGCGGCTCTGATTACAAGACAGGAAGCCAACAATAACAACTGCGTAGGTGGAGAGCCCGTTAATGTCCCGAGTGTTGTCATCATCTATTTTCAGACAATGAGACGCTCCGGGTTCAGCTGAGGCCGACGCACAAACCTGAAAACCTGTTCGGCAGACGTAACACACCTCAACCTCTCCTTTTTTTTTTTGACCTGAGTCCAGATTTTTGGAGAACCAATCTCCACATTTTCCTAGAAGTACAACCCGGTATGTAAGAATGCAACAGGAATAACTGTTTACTATGCACATAAACTGCTAAAATATTTATGATTCAGATGTTCCGGTGGGCTCCGTGTGTTTGTTTGCGCGGCTCCCATTACTCGGCAGCGAGCGCCAGTAACTCGCGGCGAGTGATGCCGAGAAGGTGGAAGGAAATGTTAGGAATTACATACACGTGTGTGTCTGTGTGTGTGTGTGTGCGGGTAACCTCGCCCGCTCGCTCAGTGGCCAGCCAGCAGTGAAGTTACGGTGCCGTGTTGCTTTCGGAGATGAGTCAGACCACAGATGACACGTCTGGCCGCTCACGAGGACACACATTGGTTGAATGTCGTTTACATCCAAACCGCCAATTACACGAGGGCGCACCGGAAAGGCAGTTTGGTGGTTGACTCGTATGTTTGTTTCCGACACGAGGGTGTGATCAGCGGGGCGCTAATTAAACTGGCATGAATAATCTGGGCGAGGAAAAACAAATGAGCAAAGCTTTGACTAAACCTCACAGGGTTTCTCCAGCTCTCACTTTCCCAGTGGAGCCGGGTGTTGACAACTGTGTGATTGGAGTGAACTCCCAACATAAGCACACATGACTTTCTAAGTTTGGCTGTCGCCTCGGATAAGAACCTCTGGGCGCCGGAGGACAAGTTCAAACACTATCTCTGCCGATTGGACTCACGACATCCAGCAAGTTAAGCCTCAACTCCGAATCTCATTCACGAAATAGTTTGTACTCAGCTCCCAGCGGCTTTTATTAACATCAATGATCTATTTTAATATGACGTGTACTACCAGAAGTCAAGGTGCACCCGCTGACTTTTAACAGGCACCTTTGCTTAACCGTAAGAAAACGCACGGACCAGAAGAAGTGACTTCTCCAGAATCCTATGAGGTGACACGATCAAAACGAAAATGAAATATAACCGGGTGAAACTCGAGGGGAACCCCGGCCTGCGCACATGCTTACCTCCAATGTCTTTCACGGTTGTCTATCCCCCTGCCTGGGAAAGAATCGATAGCGCTTCTGTATTCTGAAGGCATGAACCGGTGCAATCAAAATGCCTAAACGTCCCGCACAGAGGCGGCGGGTCAGCCAGCCAGCGACTCCCTCCCCCGATTAACATCAATGATCTATTTTAATATGACGTGTACTACCAGAAGTCAAGGTGCACCCGCTGACTTTTAACAGGCACCTTTGCTTAACCGTAAGAAAACGCACGGACCAGAAGAAGTGACTTCTCCAGAATCCTATGAGGTGACACGATCAAAACGAAAATGAAATATAACCGGGTGAAACTCGAGGGGAACCCCGGCCTGCGCACATGCTTACCTCCAATGTCCTTCATGGTTGTCTATCCCCCTGCCTGGGAAAAAATCGATAGCGCTTCTGTATTCTGAAAGCATGAACCGGTGCAATCAAAATGCCTAAACGTCCCGCACAGAGGCGGCGGGTCAGCCAGCCAGCGACTCCCTCCCCCGGGGTGATCCCCTGAAGAACCACACAGCCACAGGTCAACCTCCCGCTGGATTTCTCACCACACCTCCGTCTTTCACTATTTCCACTCACTGACTCGCTGTCATTCCCTCACCCGCCCCCCCCTCCCCCCCCCCCCCCCCCCCCCCCCCGGTATTTTTTGAATCTGTTCACCTGTCTGTCACCGTCTCCCCCTGTACGTCGTGACCAGCCACCATGTCGCTAAAGTAAAGACTCGTTTCATGGCGCGTAGAGAGAAGGACGGAGATTTGGATAGAAACAGATGGGTCACAATCCACATGTTGCAGGCATTTTGATTAAACCTTTACAAGGTTTATGAAACAAAATCAAAGCATTTATTTTGAAAAGTGCTTTGTGAATAGCTTATAAAGAGCCTCTGCTCACCCAAGGGGGTGTAGTAACTATTTTGTAAGCGTGATACAGAATGCAATTCCCAGCTCTTATAGGTTACAAACCGTATAGGTTTGTGCAATGTATGCACAAAAAGAGCCGTTTCTAACAGTCTTTATCCAATCCTCTCTTTATTGTACGATCGTATGGGAGCTGACTGAAAGTTGAAAAAACATCCATATATTAAGAACATAGCAATTCCTCAAACTATGAATAAATAATTAAGTAAACGGTTTATACAAACAAACAGTTTCTGAGGAGGCGAGGGAAATTATTCAATTTGGAAAAAAGGTTTAAGGGGTGGCAAAATATCAACTATCCACATTTAAGAAATAAGCCTTACTTTCAGCCAATTATTTTTTTGAATTCCAGCTACAGGTGGAAAATGGCAAGAAAAGAAAAAGAAAGGAAAAAAAAAAAAGGCAACACAGCAGAATAGGAAATATAAATCCAATGACGAAAACTGTTTCAGCCGGACGTTCAATAGCTCTCAGCGTCCACTGTTCCACATCGATACAGCGATCAGTGTTTCCAGATCATCGAGCAGGAGGTGGGGGGTTAACCGCGGCTCTGCGCTGTGCACAGAGGTCACACAGGGGAAGGCCGGCTGTGAGGTCCACTGACCCACCCCGAGGAGCCAGACTCTGGGCACCAGTCTGGTCCGGCCTCCCTTAATCACCACCACCAGAAAGTCAATACTGTGCATGAGTCTATTACCCAGGGAGCAGAACTCACGGAGCCACGTGCCCCCTTATCCAGGCGACCAATCTTTCATGACAGCCAAATCATGGGCGACTTATTGCATTCGGTGGAGAAGGAGATCCTTACATTAATAATTCACTCGGTCCGCGGCTGCATCTCATCCCCGAGTCGACCACACTGATGCAAACACAGCGGGCGAGAAAATGCAACGCTGGGATGGAAATGAACCTCTGTCGCAAAAAAAAAAAAAACGAAAAACGATTTCAGTCCCTGCCACCTCTGCTTTTTTATTTTCCTCTCCAACTCTTCCTGCCCATTCTGGTCAACTGTTGATTACATTCTGGAGCGTTTTTTTCTTTTCTTTTGCCTGTCACCAATTCTCGTTCTGCCACATTCCCTCGCCTTACCGGTGATGCCCATGGAAAATAAAAACAGCGGATAAATGACAACCTTGAGTATCGTTTCTGTCTTTCGCATAGCAAAGATTTACGCCGGTCTAAAAAAAAAAAAAAAAAAAAAAAAGGTAGGGAGCAATTCTGGGGAGAAAAACAGTGCTGTGAGTGAGCTGAATAAAAATGAATTTGTGTTCCACTGTTAATACATTCGCTCTCTGTCATTGTTTTTTTTTTTTTTGGACAACGGGACTTCACTTTCATTCTCTGTCCAAATGATCCTTCTCCTCCCTCTCGCCTTGCCTCCTTGCCCTCGCCAGTGGTACCCCTGTGGTGATGGAGGAGCCCATCTCCCTCTGAGCCGCTGTCCCTAATGAGGCTCCTCGGCCACACGCCGTGTCAAATTAACAGGCTGCGCCAACCTATTACAGCACCCGACCCGGCAGCCGGGCCCCCGGGCCGAACCCAGCACCTCACCGCACCGCGCCGGTGAGCGCACTCCGTGATTGATCAGGTGCGATGCAAACAAAGGAAATAGGATGGGAGACGGTGAGAGAGATAGGCAGATAAAGAGAGCGGGTGAGAGGGGGGAGGGGACCAAATTAAAGATATTCTAATCAGTATTTTTTTTTTTTCCTGCATGGAAAAATATCAGACTATCCAATGAGGAATGATCCTCTTGATGGAATAAGTAATGAGGGGAAAAAGGTCACAGATTGCCTGTGCGAAGACTATTCATTTTATATTCATCGTGGCAACAGTGATTATTGCCAAAGACTCTCAAGGCCTTTCTAAAAACCTGGACTAACAATGCACACGGGCCGCCTGGAAACGCGTCTGCCTCCTCTCTCCAGTTACAAAGTTATTCCTTTAATGACTTTATTTCCCCCCCCCCCCCATCATTCGGGACCGTAGACCACCAAACACATCTGGGTTGGCTCAGCATCAGACTTAGAATGCACAAGTCGGGGCGGGGGTGTATGCACAGGAGAGGGTGCTCTGCTATAACGGTCCATCTGTTTAATTGGATCTGGAATCTCGGAACACATTCTTGACATGCTCTGATAAGGTTATAATCTCCCCTGCGCCTGTATGGCCGTGGTTCACAACTTTAATTAATTAGTCGCCTTAAGTTTTAGCGTGGCCTTACTTTGTAACTGTGAAAGGGAGGGTGGGGGGGGGGGGGGTACGAGCAGATGCACTGTCCTAATTACAGTTATACAGTACACGTTCGCTCATTGTTCCGCACAGGGATGTATAAGGAGGTGTAAAAAAAAAAATAGGCAAAGGCTAAATGTTTAAATCACGCTACAATAATGGCAGGATTATCCTGCAAGGATAAAGATAACGGAAGACACACCAAGAGAAGGTCATCCCTGAATAAATGTCACCAATAAATTGGCTCCCAGTGAGCAGTAGGAAAAAAAAAAAGACTCCGGGGTTATTTTACAAGACAACAAGGCCCCTATAAAAAAAAAAAAAGCTTAGTCTCTAGTCTATCACAGGCACAACGGATGTTGTCCCAGACAACTGCCTCCTGGCTAGACTGATAGAGAGAAGCAAAAAAAAAACAAAAAAAAACACACCGGCAAAGACAAAGGCAAAAAAATTAGGGCAGGAAGAGGAACTTCAACGTATGCTCATCGGAAACAACAAATGACAAAGGTGGATATGATAAAACATGAAACCACGGACTATGATATGGAAGGGGCCTGGTGTACGGATTCACTAAGTTCCCGTGGAGCAATACTCATTGGCCAACACCATTAGCATCAGAAAAGCAGCGTAGAAAACATTCAGCTGCGTCTTTTTTTTTGCTGGTTCCTGAACGTCGCTCCTGCAGGTTGGAACAAATCCGAGTGGTCATCCAGAACCAGCCGCGTAAGGGTTTTATGTCGGGCTCCTGCCGGGGACGCTCAGGGACGTCCAAACTGAACTTAAATTCCCATTGAAATACCTGTTCCCTGATTCTCCCCCTCTGTGGGTTTCCCAGTGCCTCGCCTTTCATTTCTCCAAAACAAGCCTGGGTGTGAGAGGGTATTAGTTCTGCTTTATGATGGAAAAGCCTCATCAAACAACACAGGGGCCAGGTGAATTTGAAGGTATTGATCCCGGTGTGCTCACACTACAGATGAGCTTGTCCCGAAATGTAAGCTTACGGAGAGAGTCTGCTCTGAGCTCGGCTTGCAGCATTTTTTAAACGTTTACTGAGAGGGAAGATGGATATGGATTTTTATTTTTTTTTTTCTACACACTAATTAAAGAATTAATGTGTGACTTGAACTTACACATTTCTACAGTACCAAGTACACTTCAATCCTTGGTAGTGGTATCGTGAGTATTTCAAAGACAACTTTTATTTATATAGCCCATATTCACATTCAGCAATTTGCCTCATAGGGCTTCACACTCTGAACAGAGTGCAACTTTTTTTTCCATCTGTCGCGCCCTTCAACAGCTGACGCGTTCTAGTCGCCAACCCACATCTAAAAATCTCTCTGCAGCACCGGTGGGGTGTCGGCATGCCGGATTTTCTCTCTGAGTGCAGCCACCACAAAAAGCACAGGTCTGCGGTGACACACCATCACTCTGTGTGTTACTAATTCACTGAGCCCCTCTCACCCTCTCTCTCTTCCGCTCGCCCCGTCACCGGCCAGTAAAAACTGGACCGATAACCCCGTCAATTAACTGCCTGCAACAAAAAAAACAAAAAAACACATTTCAGCTTTGTGGTTTTCCATTGTAGACAAAAGAAATGAACATTTTAATATCAAAGCATTTATAATTGCAATCATTTTCTGGGAGAAATTGAGCATTATCTGACAGAATTGCAGGGGTGCCAATACTTTTGGCCAGCACTGTATGTGTGTGTGTGTGTGTGTTATATCTGTATTATGTGTGTATATGATGTCACGCGTGCCTGTGTGCCGCGGGCCTCAGGTGGCCAGCGGTGGGTGCGAACTGTGTCCCGTCCTCCTCTGCAGTGGGCCAGACGTGGATTAATGGCGTCATTAATCGTACCTCTAAAATGAATGACTTCAGCAGCTCCAACTCTGCAGCGCAGAGGCTGCCGGGTCCCTCCCCGCCGCACCCCAGCCCCTACCTGCCCAGCCAGCCGTCCTCTCCATCCTCGGTTTTTCGGAACACCACGGCACGGCAGAATAATTGGACGCTGGAATGAAGCTATTGCTTGGTGTGCGTGCGTGTGTGTGTCGAATGGGATTTGGCTAGTCGGTGAAAAATCGGGAAACACTGTGTTCTCAGCGTATAGAGAGAAGGGGAAATAAATGGTCGCGTCTCCCGCAAAGATTGCACGACTTCATTGATCCGACGTTTCGGTGCAAGTTGATGCGGTTCCTGCTACGATGCAAATCACCCCTTCCATAAACCCAGTGGTATTTCATACTGTTTGCCGACCACTGTGTTGTGTTTCGCCATTAGGAATTCAAAAAAAAAAAAAAAAAACATAATTATAACAAAAAAGGAGCAGGTTTAATGACACCAGCCTTGCATAGCTGCACACTTTGTTTTTGCCTGTTTCGGAGAGCTGCTTCTAATTTTAAAACATGAACTGTCCTATAATAATGAGCAGTAACACAATGATTGACCCTCACCGGCATTGCATGCGAGAATACCTATCGGAAACGTCAAATATATTGACAACTGTCCAGGCACCAGAGCTGCACACGCAAAGCCTGGTGTGAGTTGTCTTGGCGACATTGGCAGCTAAACGAGGGGGAGGGAGACTGTCGGGCCGGAGCCGGACATTTCCCGTTTCATCGATAAGTCGCCGGTCTCCCTGCCCTTCCCCCTCTCCTCCTACCTCCCGCACCTTCCGCTATCTTCGCGCCGCGCAGGCCGATGGCCATTATCTGGTGGACTAGACACATGCGCCCGGCGTTCACCCACTGCAAAGTGTGTCAAAGTGTGGGAAACGCACGGCTGTTGTTAAAACGTCACTTTTTGCCAGGAAGTGATCTGCTGAGGATGCGTGGGGCTTTTTGGCACATGGCGGCCCGCACAGCTCGGCGCAGCTTCTGGCCGCTGAGCCTCACCTAAAAAAATAACGGCTCTTTCTCTTATCCCCTTCCAAACTTCCGCTCCCTCTCCATGAACAACTCCTGGGGTGAGACTTTGGCTGCTGACTCACTGGTAGCGGCCACGGAAGACAAGGCCCGGGCCAGATCTGATCAAGTTCATTATTTATCAGGGTTATCGCTACGCGATGTTAAAGTTTAACAACCGCCATGAAAAAATTAATAAATAAAAAAAATCTTTATGCTCTCCATCAACAAAAGAATCCAGATCATGTTACCGAGGAGGCCGAGGAACCCATCTAACTACGGGGACTGACGGGAATCTACAACCAGAAGGAGATATAAATAAAGAGAAAAACCGTCATTACATAATGCACTCTTCCTCCGGGGTTAAATAATACCGCTCCCACAAAAGCAATAAGCACATTTAAAAAAAAAAAAGACCACCTGAAACCAGTTCTGTCATTGTGGAGCGCTTGTTTTTTTTTTTTGTTTTTTTTTGCTTCACTCAGTCCCACCCTGTCAGGTCAGTGTGTGATAACTGTCAGTCATTCCTCATGGGATCATGCAGATGCGACATCATTCGCTGGCTTGTCTCTGGCTAAATCTGGCAACCCCGGGACTGGGCTGCAGACGTAATGTGTGCAGTCAGGGAACAGCGTGGGAGAGTGGAAGGCGTTCGCAGAGAAAAACCTCTCACGGAAGATTCTTCCTGCAGCCCCCGCAGCCGAACCACCACGTGTCCGCCCCCCCCCGGCGTGGAAACAAAAAAAAAACGTCACGCACACTTGTAAAGCGTGTATCAACGCAACCCCCTCGATAAGTGGATCCTACGCTGAGGTTAGGACCTGCTGGGGTCCCTTGGCAACTCTCAGCTCCTCTCCACCGCTCGCCTTCCAATCGACGTTTTATGGTTTCACTTGTTCTAGAAGTGATTTTTTTTCTCAACTTGCCTAGTCAAGTTTGTGTTGGTGTGGGGGATGCATCTCGCGCTCGACGCAGTGGCTCGTGCATGGAAAGTTCTCCCACACGATGCGTTTGTCTCTTGAGTGTGTGTCACAACTTGTTGGCTTCAATATTAAACCCACAAGCCTTTTGGCCATTTTTTTTGTTCTTCCCCAACCTTATTAAATTCAAACGATTTCCCCTTATATGTCGGCGTTGTATTTTTAACTGCATGTGACCCACATAAAAGTACGCAGTGTTGTCTACCATGAAAATAAATTGTTTTTTTGTTTTGTTTTTTTTAATTAGGACGAAGGAGGCGGTTAATGATTCACTTCCGAGGACAGTCCTCATCCACTGGCTTTTCGGGGTCAAATCTTTATCACAGCCGTCCATAATTTGCATAAATGTGACGCTGACCTAATTGTTGTTCAGAAAATGAACCAAACCAGGCATAAAGGCCAACGTGTCGTACGTTAATAACACATTCCTACACTACCGGCACAGATTTCCACGGGGGAAAAGAAAATCCATAAACTTGGCCTTTGGGAAAGTGCCACTGTCGGTACACGCTCCGGATATTCCTCAAGTTACAGCTCGGGGCAAATAAAAGTCAAAATGTGCCGCCACATGTACCTGAAATTGCCCGGGGTGGGTTTTCATTCTTGTGAGTGAGGGAGCGAGTGAGTGAGGAGGCGACGGAAACCATTCAGCGCACCCCGTGTCTCCATTCTTCTCAGTTTTAAAACTGGGCCTCCAAACTCAGCCCCGGCTGCTGTGCTGTGAATTGGTTCTCTCCGCCTCCAGGTCCCGCTCCTGTCACTCCCTTTACTTCTCTGTTCCCGTCTGTGCGTTCCCTTCCCTTTTGGTCTCGTTTGACTAGTCTCCCCTGTTTTCGCCCTTCCCTCCACGCATCTCCCTTCGTCTTCTCCGGCTCTCAGCGTCCCCGCCTCCCAACAGCTTCCGTCACCCGCCGAGGCCCTTGCCAAAATCGGTGATATTGCTGGCATTCATTCTGCAGAGCCAGCCGCGGCTTTGGTGCCACACTATCATGAGCAATTGAAATCATCAACTCCGTAGCTAATGACTCATCTCCTTGGCACTGGGAGCGCGTCTTCACCATCATTGGGAGTGAGGTACGGGAGGTGCCAGTGCCGGGAGACATTTCCCAGCACATTTCACAGAGAGACAGACAGAATGGGAGAGTGTGTGTGAGAGAGAGAGAGAGAGAGAGAGAGAGAGAGAGAGAGAGAGAGAGAGAGAGAGGGAAATGGCAAACACCCATCTACCGTGAGTCAACCATTATGGAAAACATCAAGGCCTCTGGGCGTTTTGGCCCTGTTGCACAACGTTCCTGCCGCTAAATGACTGAGAGCATGACTCCAAACGCGGGACGGGGAGAATCTGGGGCTACAACTTTTGACGCAGTGAGTAATAAACTCCACCGCTGCCGTTACGTATTCCGCACCAGAAGCGTTTTGGGTTCCTCAACACATACACACACACACTTTTTGTGGGGTGTAGCACGGCTGAGGCTGGAGGACCGGCGAGTGGACCGGACTGGGGCGCGTCTGTTCGGGAGGCTGTTTGTACAACGGCTCACCGCTGCACTGTGGGAAAAAAAAATCTCACAGGATCGTCTGCCTGCCTGCGTACTTGAGTGAGCCAGTGATGAGTGTGTGGGGGTCTGTGTGTGTGTGTGTGTGTGTGTGTGTGTGTGTGTGTGAGTGTGTTCATTGAGAAACGGCTTGACGCAGACGGCTCTGCAGCACTGGCCCGGCCCCCTTGTACTTGTCAGTGTAACATGTCCCAACAGCTACGAGTGGAGAACACAAAGTAACATCACGCAAAAAACATGGATTCTAGCAAGCAGGTGCTGCCGCTTGTGTCGAGGTATGCGGGGAATGTCCATGTCGGCAGCTGAAGAAGAGTGTGTGTGCAGTGCGGGTTTGTGATTTGAGGTCGCCGTGAACATATCTGCGCGTATTTGTGCGCGTGAAGGAGATGCCCAGGTACCGAAATAAGGTTGTGTGGGAAAACCTATCGTGACCTTGCACCTCAAATACGTACACACCAACCCTACGGCACGAGACAGGCACCGCCAATACAATAACTCAACATGCCAGAACGCCAGCTGACAATTAGAGACAAACACACACACACACACACACACACACACACTCAACGGACTTACGCGAGTACAAAGATAGAATACGCAGCGGCGGACGCGTGTGGACATGACAAAACATCCGCGGCACTCTGGAAACACGCGCGCGCACAGGAAGCGTTCTAAAGAAAAGAGTGGCGGCGCGCATGTCTTCACATAAGTGCAGGTGGTGCAGTAAACAGCGTGAGGGGGGAGAAGAGGGAGGGGGGAGGCGGCGAGCTGGCTTTTCAGGTTAAGGAAGTCGTGACATGCCCCTCCAGCAGGCCCATAAATCAGCCGGCTCAGGCTCACTGAGGGAGGCTCTCAGGAGGCAGAGAGACACGGAGCACGCGGCACAGGCCAGACAGTTCAGTTCAGCTCACACACAAACACTCACACACGCACACACGCACACACGCACACACGCACACACGCACACACGCACACACACAAACACACACACACACACACACGCACACACGCACACACGCGCACACACACGCACACACACAAAGTTATGTAAACCGTTGTGGCACTTTTTGCTTCGGGCTTTACAAGCCACACCTCCCTCCGTGTGGTCTAAATGTGTGTTTGCGCGTTTAATGTGAGACTGTTGTGTAATCAAGGCATTATTATTGGTATTGTCAAAATAGTACATTTGGTTTTATGCAACATTTAACGTTTCGCTTCCTTCAAAACCCAATATTTCGTTTTTTTGTACTTATTTCATGGCGCAATATTCAGGTTGGTCACGTCTCGCAAACCTGACAGCGCTGTGAGGAGATTATTATCTTTTTTTTGTTATACAAGCTACTTTAACGACTAGAGACGGTGCATGCCAACATGTGATTGGCATTTTTTTTTTGTTTTTTTTCTGTTACGCAGCAGGCCTTTTTGTCCGCTCATCTCTGAAGCGAATGAATTCACCTCCACTGACTTTTGGCTCACTTTGCCCGCAGTAAAATCATGCGCGGGCTTAACAATCGGGTAGTTAAACTACAGTTTGCGATGCGGCTCATAAAATGGAAAATGAGAGGAGGCGCGTGGAAAGATTTTCCTAATCAGCATTGCAAGACTGACCCGATACTTGCCGCTCGCGAGGATGCCACGCGCTGGGAAACTCAAAACGTGAACTAACTGAGATGACCTATGGCGGCAATGGCACATAAACAACTTTTGTTGATCTCTCGAACACCTGTGGTTCCCCCATCAGTTCATTTGGTAAACATCCGGTACCCGGGGGCTCTTGCTCGGGAAAATCTCCTCACACGTGATGTGATTATGTCTGGAGATGTCAGAAACACTGCCAGGCTAACACTAACGGCCGCAGATGTTGGAGCTGATAAAATAAGATTTAATTAAGGCTGTAACTCCCATTTCCTCCATCTCTGCAGCGTTCTGAAGAGAACTCGATTTTCTCTGCCGAAACCGCCCCGCGCACCTTATGTAAATGAGATTGTTACGAAGACTCGTCAATCCGAGGAATCATTTACCGGTGTTGTTATTGCGTGTTTTTGAGTAATATTCCACCTGACAGCCACCGAAACTAACTGTTATTGGTTAAACTCACTTAGAGCGTGAACACTAGAAAAAAAGAAAAAAAAAGGGATTTATTTTAAGTCGACGTCATCAACTGGGAACGCTTTTTCCGTTGAGACGGTTCATGACGAGGGAGTCCAAATGTTTTATGGATGAATGAGTGATGACTTGGCTGGCGGACAATTACAAAGTTGCCGCGACAGTCGGAAAGAAGGGAAGTGTGTCTGAGGTGTTGGCCGTGGGGTTTGGTGTCCATCTGCTCTCATCTGTGAAAGTAAGAGCTCAGGAGAGAGGGAGGCCAACAGTCAGAGAGCTGTGTAGTTAACAGTGTTGGTCCACACTGAGTTGGCGTGTGAAAAAAAAAAAAAAAACAGCGTTGACTGGAGAGTGGGAGGAAAAAAGAAATGACAGAATAAGACATGGGGGGATGCATGCCTCAACGTCACCAAATCTGAGGTCCTTCGTTTTTTTGCAGCAGTGCAGCGGCCCATGCCATTGTTCCATTTTCTCCTTTTATTTTTTATTTTTTTTACCAGACAAATAGTGAACATGCGGTTCTGCCCGACCCAATGCAGTGTCAGAATGAGAGATGCAGCAATTACGCCGGAAGAATCCAGCCCTCGCACGGTGACGCAAAGGGAAAGGGCTGCACCTGACCCCACACTACATTCTTGATGTTAACATTTAACCCACAACGGCTGAGAAAGCGGCGCCGAGCGTCCGAGTGTGTGCGCGCGCGGGCGCGAGTGTGTACTCGGAGCGGCGCGCCTCGCAAAAACTGCTTTTAAGCTCAGTGTTCCCACCCGAGATAAGAAAAATGTTCGACAACAAGCCACCACTGCGGTTCAGTCACTCATGATTATACACTCACACATTTTCCCCAGAGCATTCAATTATGCATAGACCTAGTGTTACACAAATGCATTGCCGCGCGTGCCATGAAGGCTGACAATGATTAAGACTCCCTCGTAATCATTAATAAAGCAGTTATTTTTCACAGCATCGACGGAATTATAATCGACAAGCACACAATCGCCATTTCGTCAACTGTCCCTCCTGAACCACACGACATTCCTAACCGCGCCTTCGATTGAAGAGAAAGCCTTTCATTTGATATTTGTGAAACCATCCAGAGCTATAGCCAGTAGCAGCTCCACGCCCCCGCTAGTTTAGTCAAAACATCAAGAAATAACATGAGCTGGTAATCAATCGATATGATGGGGAAAAGCAGGGAGCGTGAAAAGACAACACCGCCTCGGGTTTCAAAAAACAGGAAATCCAACAATAGAAAGACAAAACGAAAGCGATAGCAAAAAATGAGGACTTCTTCAGGTCAAATGATCAGCTACTGCCAAAGAAGCCGTTTTCAGAGGCGTGTCAAGTTAAATTAAAAAAAGCGGAGGAAATCTTTGGGGTAAATAAATCGAAGGGCTCAAGTGGTAGCGCAAGAGGGCTTGTTTGGATTTGTTTTTTTCTTTTCGCTTTGTTTGCAGCCTCCTCAGACCCGCGAGAGACGATAAATCTCGGGACTTTATACTCGGCCGAGGCAATGACGGGGCCAGAGGTCAAAACAGAGAGACGGATGAAAACGAGAGATCGTCCGGAGGCCCATTAAAAGGAAATTGCCGAGGAGGGACAGAGACGTTCGCGTCCTGTCCTGAGGAGAGCCAACGGGAGCTAGTGTGTGCGTGTGGGTGGGAGGTACCGTCACACGGTGGATGATAGTGACTATGTCACTATATTAAGGTAGCGCTATATCTTCCATCCGGGGTTATGACGACCATACAGAGATTTTCTTATTCATAGGTCGACAGCTGCCACATGTTTTGGTGTCTCCACACTTTTTCATCCAAGTCATCCCCCTCCCGCACATTCTTTGTTCTTTGTCGCGGCTGTACTCATTTAGCCACGGAATAATTGTGTACTCTGACGAAGCCGCATGCGGTTCCAAATGTGGTTCGGCGGAATTCTTGTGTTCGCACACAGCTATTGTTGTCAACACCAAAAAAAAAAGAAAAAAAAAAGAAAACAGCCTTCCAGTCTCAATGTGCACTCAGTTTAAAGGTGAAGATAAAAATCACCTCTCCCTCTATCGGTCCATGTGTCTCTGGGGTATGTTTTTAAGGGCTGATAGGCCGGCCAGATTTCTGGGGGCAAAGTCGCCGCTTTTGCCCACGTTTTTTGACACCTCGCATGGCACACTGTCCATTTCTGCTCCGCCGCAGCTGTCATGTAAATCGGCATTAGGCATTCCGACGCTCTTCATTAATTCCCCGCTTGGACACCGGGCGGAAAAATAAAACGCGGCGCATATTCATTAACACTCCATAAAAACTTACAACACGAAGCGAGAGCAAAGGCACGGGTCCCCGACTTATCGCTTCACCTGCGGTCAGTGAAGGCGCGCAGGTGGACAGGGGAAACCGAAAACTAGGGGAACCAAAAAAAAAAAAAAAGGGGGGGGGGGGTGTCACCCTACCTGCCATCATCTTCTGGGCCTCATACGGCTCCATGTAGCCGTCGTTCTCGGTTGTCACTTTCTCCGCGGCCGGCTGCGGGCCTCCAGCCAGCTCGACATCGAAAGGGTCCGCGTAGTCTTCAAGGATAATGAGCTGCAAGAGATGGAAAAAACAAGAGGAAAGGTTGAGATTAGACACGAGGCATGGGAAAGTGCGGTGGCCATTTATCCCGCTGCCCTGTGTTGAACGCAACAACGCAGGCACGTGCGGGATTGCTTGTCGGCCTGGGGTCAGGACCCGGAGATATCCACGGAGGCAGGCCCCGCCGATGAAGGAAATAGGAATACGTAAATAACACGGCACCTCGGCATGGCTCGGCACACCACCACAATGCCTCGGCTTAAAAGCCCAACAGCACGCTCCCTGCTACTGCCGGTCGGCCTAATTATACCGTAGCCCAGCGACGGCCCTGCGTTTCAGAAAGCAGCGGAGAGAGCAGCGCCGAGCGCTCGACTTTCTTAAGACAAACAATTTAGCAGATTTATGCCGAGCTGGCGGCGGTCCACGGCTAATTGCAGCCTTGCTCTTTGGCTGAGCATTTTGTGCAGCGGATGGCAATTAGGTGGATGTCCCGAGACCCAGAAATACAGCGAGGAACCTTTCGGGGAGGGGAGCAACGGGCCGCGTCTTAGAGTGCCTCGGGGCGACATTTGTTTCCTTGAGATGTTTGCTACGCGTACCAGGGCGCCGCTTCGAAAATAAAGAGCGGCCCTCTGAAAGGAAAATAAACTCCCATCTGAGCCATCTGGACCGTTGGACGCCGGATCTAATGAGGGGGTGTGAGCGCAGGGGTTTGCTCCAGCTGGTATTAAATCGCCTTTTTTTTCTCCCTCTGTTGACATTTCCAAAAGTCAAGTCCTGCCCAAGAGTTTTTGGGGTTTTTTTTAAGGTTAAAAACCAGAAACCGAAACGCTTCTGCATACACCTAAGTGAGCATGCAAATACGCACATGACTGGCACTACACCCTGTGAGTCATGTGTAACAGGAAAGGATTTGTTCCCAGTACAGGCAAAGCTTATCACTCATCTGGTGGACGGGACGGGGCGGGGCGGGGCGGACTGGAGGTGGACCGATCCTCGTGCCCGCCGTGCGCCACCTCTCCTGGATTCAACCGCTGTCCGCATGCAGGCCACCCATGAAAGAACCACACACACACACACACACACACACACACGCACGCACGCACGCACACACACACACGCACGCACAGACACACGCACAGACACACGCACGCACGCACACACACAGACACACACGCGCGCACACGCACAAACCTGCAAAGCCTTGAGCAAGCCATTGGAATGCGTATTTCCTTCCAAATTCAAACTCTCTCTTCACCTGGGAAAGCACCGACGTTTTTTCTCCAGAAGCAGCGGAGGTCAAATGTCATTTAATAAAGTCGTACATTTTATTTAAAGGGAAGTTTATAAGAAAGTTTACTGGGGATAATGTGTAAGCAGCTTAGCGACAGAGAAATGCTGGCAGGTGTGTTGCCTGCCCAGATCTGCAGCACACATGGATTAGGCGATAATAGCAAAGGAAGTAAGTACCACGGATGTGTTTCATAGCAGCTACTGTGCGTTAAATCCGCCTCCTTAAATATTCCCTCTCCATCTGTTTTGGGGAAAATAACCAGGACTTTTTTTTTTTTTTTCCTGCCACAGCATAATTATGGGTTCCTAAAATGTTTTGCTTCTGTGAATTCAAACAGGGGGGGGGAAGATATGCAATCCAAACCTTGTCCGGGTTTTTTTTTTTGTTTTGTTTTGTTTTGTTTTGCCACAAACAACTGTACATGTTTCACTCAAAAAGCTTGGTGAAAATTCAAATCCAGCCATTTCTTATGAGCAACAATGTTTGCAGCCCCAGAGACCCCCAAAAAAAACCAAAAATTATGCATCCCGGCTACACCTCACACCTTGTTGCACGGAAACCCAGCCAAGAGTAATCATAGCGTTATGTGCCAAGCCCACCTCAGATCCATCACTGCGAATACAGAAATACAGCCCGTACCTAAGAATAAGTAACCCTCACTAAAAAAACATATGAATCACCTAAATGGGCGGCCTATTTTCCTGCGGTCACACGTACTGCAGCAGGGTGGCTCGAGGACGGAGGCTGAAGCACAAACATGCCATAAAACACATTTTAAAGCCACTGTATTACATTCTCTTCAGCACCTTCAGATAACAGAAGCAGTTTGTATCTTTGCCCACAGTGGACCTCACACACACACACACATTCGTTACCCTTCATGCACCCTCGTCATTAGCCAAAGGATGTTCGGGCATGTCTCGGGAAATAATGGCAATCCCTTCTTGAGTTACGTGTGGAGCTGTTCCAAACACATGACATCATCTTGTGCCTTTTCCTGTTGACACAACGCAGGACAAATAAAGGGCAGGGCACACGATGATAACATGTGATAGCATCACCCAGGCTGATGTCTAGGAATTAAATTCAATCAGAGCAGACTCAAACACAGTGCTCTCATTTGTTCTTGATATACCCTTTTGCATTATTTCATTCAAACATACGGAGATAAGCATACACATAAAGTATCTACAATCAAGATTTTTTTGGATAAAATATTCTGCCGGTCTGATTGAGCAAAGCTGATAGCGCTGTGAATTTTTTAATTATGGCTCCTTTTTCCACGTAAATACGGTTGGCAGAGGCTTGTCACCAAGCAGCTTACATGACGACATTTTTTTTTTTTTTCCACATTTAACAAGCATGTGTGTATTTAGCGCCAAGCCGAGCAGTAAAAGCTCCTTTCAGCACCTGACTCATGTTTTCATAGCAGTCAGCAGGGAGAGTCCAAATTTTTCCCCAGCTTCCATCCTGTCAATAAGAATGAAACTAAAGAAGCGGGATTTCACTTTCATTTTCAGACCTGTGAGACAGAAGTGTCATTGAATTTCTCCACAAAATGGCGGTAATGCAGATGACTAACATTCTTTATCTGAGAAATATATATATATATTTTTTTTTTATTAAGGGGGTGTCCTGAGACACAAAGTCATTATAAACTCTTCCCGGTGTCGCATTCATAAAATTAAAAAAAGCCCTAATGTGCGCAACAGTATTCTTATTGTCACCCATTAGCAGGCAGCCAATGCGGAGCCTTCTCAGGATTCTGGGGATTAGAACCATCAGCATTAAAACGCCGTCACTCAGCCTGGTTCATGTTCATTTGGTGGAAGATGTGGCTGGTTTTCCCAAATTGTTGCAACGTGTGCCTCTTGTCCCGCTGCACAAATGACTACACGACAGCAGGGGAAGCGTGGGGCTGTAAGGAGAGGGGTGCTGCAGAGCGGGCCCGGGGGCACGCCATCTGCCTCGTGGCGTGCCAGGGTGTGTCAGCACGGCAGCCAAGCCACACTTGTCATGAAAGTTAAATTCCCTCTCAGCACTGCTGAGGGCCTCCACATATCAGGTCTTGGCTAAGCTGTGACGTAAGCCTATATGAATCTGACAAAGCCACCTCGCAGGCTCAGGCCGTGTCCCAACAGCAGCGGGGCAACTTCACGGCTCTGCGGCTGTCGCACACCTCCGCGGCTCAGACCGCCTCCGAACATACTTGTTGAAATGCAATGCGGCTCTCGGCCGATGAAGCCGATCTCAAATCAGCGGGAACAGAAGGGGAACATTAGGGAAGGAGAGAGACCGTAGCAGGCACCTGCCACTGTGGCTCACTGTTCATCAGCGCCAGAGCTTCTAGGATTTGCCATTCGATTGATTAGAAATAAGGAAAACGCGGGCTTTCTCTTCTCCTCCTGCATTCTGCAACGCAGAGAAAAGGTGTTTAGGGCAGATAATCGAGCGCCAAACAATAAAACGTGCGCTGGTTGAAACTGGAATGGGGGATTTGGTTATGACAAATTGAAAATAGGCTGCTGCCTTTCTCACTGACTGCACTTTCCGCAAACTACAGGTCTTGGGTTGGCATTTTGGAGCCATAAACAACCGGTGTAACAGCAGACTGACTATTGCACCGCGTGGCGCGCGGATAAACACTTTCGGAAGTGTTCAGAGAGGAGAATGCAGAGCAATCGCACTCCCGCAAAATGAGTGCAGACAGAAATATGAGATTAATGTCAGGACCGGTCCGGGAAGGATTGTCAAGGTTAAAGCCCCTCAGAGACGGGCAGAGAAGTCAGCAGGCTGTGGAGGGAGGGAGGAAGGGGGAGGAGGGGAGAGAAAAGGACTGACGTGTGTGATTTATGTCTCACGCCACAAGGGATTTTAGCCACTGATAACCTAATACAACTCAGTGCTTAGCGGCTCAATCGCATCAAGGCCTTTGAAAGGGATTTCATTTTGTATTGTTTTCCTGCCGTTGCTCCTTTGTTCTTCGGTGTAACAAACAAAAAAAACTAAAAGAAAACACGCCGCTATCGTCGGGACAGAAGGTCATTAAAAACAAAGGGATAAAAGCGTTCAAGCCTTTGAGTCCAGTCCTGCTGGACGGCGAGATGTTTGAATGTCCCCGTGAAAGCCAAACTCAGAAAGCTGCCGCCCCCGGAGAGGGCCACCGCGGATTGCTCCCGTACCTCGCCTCCGCCGATAGGCACAGGACGGACGCTTTGTGCCTGTGTCGCGCAGTCATCGCAATACAACTAGGCCGCAATTTCCAGAGAAAAACAACATAAGGGGCGAGAAACGCTCCCCGGGGGCAATCTATCTGAGCAGCGAGGATCGCGGCGTCTCTGTTGACATAATGCAGTTACCATCAATGCGACGCGTCCGTGTCGCTGGGACGCGAGTGCAAATGTGGTTACAATTCACCGAAGGCCGGCCCCCCCCCCCCCCCCCCCCCCCCCTCGTGAAGGCTGAGTCCTGCCGTGTTCTGTGTGTGCGCAGAAACACATTAGACAGATGGAAAACTGGTTTCGCCCGTAAAGCAGAGAACGGCGCAGGAGTGAATTTGCCACCCCAGAGAGCTGACGTTAATGAAACTTTATTGAAATGTTCCCTGAGAAACACGGGTGCCGCCTGAGCATCCTGTCTCTCCGTGAGCTCGGAAGAGGGATGTGCGTCCTCTGAAGGCCCACTTAAGAGGCGGCAGAGGTAGCTAATCAGATTATTATTATATTTGCTGGAAAGACGCTTTTTCACCATCGCTCACAGGCTACTGCAGGCGTACGTGCGCACGTACACACACACACACACACACACACACACACGGGGAGCACTTTCCTTGAGACAAACAAATATTCTGTTTAAGCCGAGGTACGTTATTTTTTTCCTTCTTTGAAACTAACTGGACATCCCATCGTTCGCAGGAAACAAGGCCACCCCTCTTTATGCATATGACCTAATAATGAATTATAAAAACAATCACAAGACAAAAAGGACTCCTCTACGCTGTTTCTCACCATTTACGTCGGCAAATTCCGGACTCCTATAGTCCATATTGGGACATAGACTGTGTATGTATTGCGGATTAGGTTCAGCCTCCCTGTAATCAGCCATCAGTTTCACATGTGTGTTGCATCCAGACATCCGCGGCGTTCAAAGAACGGCTTCACTTCTGGCTGCCGACCTATTTTACGACACAGCCACTTTCCCATTCAGACAGACCACATTGAATGTTGATTCTTCAGAACTCGGCACTCTTGCCCACGTGGGGCAGCTTTGGCCCAAACGGATTTAACCTGCCGGTGATCACGCTGTTGCGCGGGGGGAGCGCCTCCAGTCGCCAACACTATGCACCGCACTTCAGTCGTAAAAACGTCAGGGACGAATAAATGAAAGGGATGTAAAACACACTGCGTGCAACTACAAAGGTCCACACATGACCACAATATGGGTCCCACCAATGCGCTCGCGATTCAGGTCTTCAAGTCTGATTTGCGCCACCATCGCGCATCTGCAAAAGGTTTAGATGCCGATCGCAATCTGGAGTTCCCTTTGACAGTCTGTGTCGTGCAGTGCGCACAATGTAAACTTCAAACATTACACAAAAGGGCGTTTTGAATAACAATCTCAACTCCAGTCAACATTTACCAGCCTCTGGCATATGTTTTTCCCAACAGGCTCTAAAAAGACAAACGCATTTTGGATTTTCCAATTCTAAGTTGCAGAAATATGGCTGTGCTGTGTCAACACGCACAAATGAATAAATATTTGTTGTAATTATAGTTTAACCTACTCCATTTTTCACCATGGGGAAATCAAATATGTCAATTGTCAAGCCCCTGTGCAATCAATTTCAATTTCAATGATAGTGATACCGCAGTCGGGAAAAAATATGTTGAAAAGATATGCTTGCTCATCCACTCCTTTTCCTACATAAAATTCCACCTACTAGGTCATTCTCCGGCTTCCACAATTTGAAGCAGCTGAATGTGTAACCTCTCGTTCCAAAAAGGTATTTCTCTGGCTGCCCTCGTCTGTTGATGAATGAAGGCATCGCTCTCAAACACCCGAGGCGGCGATGCACTAAAAAAAGAAAAACACCCCAACTTGTCCCTGAGGACCTCCTTCAATGAAACACACTCCACACTGACACTTGAGACCTCCAGTGGAGAAGAGAGCGGAGCCTGTGGGTTGCACCCCGCGAAGGTGCTCTTAATGTGTGACGGATATTCAAGATTAAGTACTTGACGACACGCTTGACAAAATCCAATTTCCTTCCTCTGCCCCATCCCTGTACGACTGAGTTATTGGCAGTGTTTCTTCTACGTTCAGCGAGTGGTGCGGCACGAGACTCGAGAATAATTCAGGCTATACAATGGAATGTTGGGATTTCATAAAATAGGGTAATCCCGTGCCCGTGTGAAGGAGCAATTTGTCCTCGACATGGCCACAGAAGTTTACATCATTAATAATGACCCATTTCTTAATTTAAGAATGAATGATACAGTTGGCTGGTTTTCAACAAAAACAGAAAGTGTGCAGTTCCTAACTTCCAATGTAATATTTCTCCCAGGAAGCACAAGTAAGGGAAACTATTACTTATCGTGGTTTCTATAAGATAAAAACTCACACAATTAGGAAAGTAGGGCTTCACGCGACAACACGAACAGATCCACTAGGGATGGAGGCTTTGATTATTGTGGGGGCGGTGATTTACAGGCCAGCGACAAAAACAAGAGGACTGACAACAGAGGCGCAGGGTGGAGTCCCATCGCGCTGTCAGTCTTACGTGGCTTCCGTACATTTCTCGGCAGAATGAGGGAAAAAAGGGGCGAGCGAGGCGGTATTCAGAGGGGCGAGGGACACTCGGACCCCCAGCAGCGAAGGCAGCGCCGCGCCATCGCCATTCGTCATTATTTCCGACATCTACATTTCTCCAGCCGTCACAGCCGGGAACCTTAGCACTGGTTATGCTTAGGCGGGCTCCCGGCAGCAGCCGGAGATCCCGGCCCACTCAGAGGGGCAGGCTCAGACTTGTCAAGTTGAAAAGGGAATGTCACCAAGTTGTAAACACTTCCTGTCAGGAAGGGAGCACTTCCTTAATCCTGGAGCAACCAAGCAGCCATTCCTTGTTTTCCATCTGCAGATAACGGCTGTCGTTCTCTCTCTCTCTCTCTCCCTGTGCTATTATCACAATAACAACTACTTTGAACTTTAAAAAATAAAAGTCAACTGTCAAATGTGAAACAGAGCTGTAATGAGCAACATTACTGCAGCTATTCCCCGCATCCGTTTCTTTCATTCACAGAAAGCACGACATGTAAATCTGGAATGCCACAAACAAGAAATGCGAGTGCCGGGCTTCCTGGTCGGCACGCGGATCACGTGGCAGCTCCGTCTGTCAGACGGAAGTCTGGCTGTCTCCTGCCGTGTGACACAAGAACAACAGGCAGCACTCACACGCAGGTGATACCAAGGCAACTCAGCTCCCTGCGACCTCTGCGGCAAATCTGATTCAGAAATGCTTACGGTTTGCGTCGTTTGAGCCGTGGGATCAGGTTTTCACAAAACAGTGCCAAAAATAAATACATAAAAGGGAGCGCTTCATGTCGATTATTCCTTCCTCCGATTGCACGCAAGCTCGGGCTCAATTTGTTTCCTTTTAATCGGTGTGTGACGACCTGCCTGCCCACCAGGACTCCCAGCTCCTAGACTCAGCACAACACACACACTGTCATTAAGCAAAACAGAGCCATGTGTCTGCAACTCCCCAGCGGGCCAGGGCTGCAGCACTAGTCTGCCCGACTAATTGTAACCTGGTGGAGTCATGTGACCGATGTTCCGGCGCAACGTTGGAAAAAAAAGCAAACGGAGCAACAAACACAGCAGCCTCCGCCGGGACTCTTTAAAACCGGAGAGGAGGGCTCCCAGACGGAGGGGAAGAGGAAAAATAAGCAAACAATAGCTAAAGGCTATCATTTCCAAGAGCTATAACTTTCAGGCACATGTGGCGGGGAGAGTTGTATATAAGAACCTAAACACGACTACTGGTTCCACTCAGGGAGGCAGGAGGAGGACAGGGCCACCACGTAAACGCAATGCCATTTGGAAATTGGCCAAAACGATATCTTGATGAAAAGCCGAGCCTTTTCGGTGTGCAATTCAATAAGCGTAACATTAAGGCTTGCCAGCGTGCCCACCGGATGACTCCATCCTGTTCGAGGGGAAGGCGGTGCTTGCACACATATTAGGTGGATTGCTCCTTCCTCCCTTTCACACTGACCTTCCAGGATTCCTGTTCAGGTCACAGGAATGCACTGTGACCCTCTCTTTTTCTCAAAGGAACACACGGAGCGTAAGAAAAAATGTTTGGCATGGAAAGAACCATTTTTTGTTTTTTTTTTTTGGATTCTCAGCAGCAGGTGATTACAACTGACTACGTCTCGCCCGGTCTTGAGCGTGCCTGCGTGACTTTGAGAGAGAAAAGGCTGTGCGCTTGCTTCAAAAATAGGCCAGGAAATGCATGGCATTCTTTGACACCTCAGCGAACGGCGGGTCAAACCGGATACACAGACCTCACACTCGCACTCATATCCCGGTCTACAGTCCGCCGCCCCGCGTCCCAACAGCCGCAGCCACAAGCCGTCTTAGTTACGCCTCCGCAAATGTATCACGACCATAAGAGCAATTATGGGATTGTTTCAAATGTGAGTCACAATCTGCCCACCGCTGATGGCAGGAAGAAAAGTTGTCACTTCGGAGAATTGGGAGAAACAGCTGCAAACTCCAACCAACGCGGCTTTCACACCAATCTGTTGATGATTCCAACCTGGGTTTCACATCGTCACAGCTGTGAGGAATTACTGCAACACATCGCTTTGGTTCACAGAAATAACCATAAATGATTCCCAATATGTAATCAGTTAGACGCGTGATTTTTAAATAATCTTTCTACTTATAGATGGAATATCACATTAGGCTCAACAATATCACTCTTACTCAGCCAAAGAGCAGGAATGGACAGATTTGTGGAAGCGTGCAGCAACGACGAACACGTCCTGCACCCGTCTGAGAGCTTTATCCACTCGGGGCCTGCCATCAACGTCAGCAGCCTCTGCCCCACACAGGGAGGGCGAAGAAATGCTCTTAAAATGGGTGATATAACAAAACATGATGGCTTCCGATGTTTTCATTCATTTTTTTTTTCCCGGCTCCCAGAATAAAACCAATCTCCCAGGGCCAGGTGATACTGACGTCTGTGCTTGGCATTTTCCTCTATCACAGGCGGAGATGAGGGCAGGAAAGGCCGGTGGAATGCATTCATAAAAAACAGCGCTGATGTCTGGGAGGGGGGGGGCAAAAGGCCAAGAGGAGGTATTCACATTGCGGAGAGATGCTGGAAGACTGTAGTTTGGAAATTCTTCACATACTACAGTTTAAGTTCAACCTTTTCATTACCTTCACATTGAAACGGAGGAGAAAAACTCAACCCAACATCTATTGTACGGAGAGCATTATCACTGCCTTTGGATGGACTAGTTTTAATTGAATTTGATTTTATTTATTTGTTTATCCTCTCTGACATTCAAGATGTAATGTTTTTATAGGCAGCTACTTGTGACTGACTGACTGACTGATGTTATGAGTTGGCCGAAGCTGAAATCATTATCAAGTTATCATTCTTTTTATTTTGGTCAATTGCGGAGTTCATGTCTTTACTTGCGTTACGTTGCAGTAACCTTAATAGCCACTCAATAGTTGTCTGGATTTTTTAGGAGGCAAGAACAAGACGGAACATTTTGCAACCAAATGTGACACTTGGGATGGTTGCTGTCGTCTGTGGCGCTGGGTACCAAGCATGTACTTTTATAGCACAGAGCCAACGGCTTAGAAACTGCCTTATTATTCACTGCTTGCAATTCAATACCAAGCCAGTAAATCTCATCAGTGTCACCGAGCCATGCATGCATGCTAGCACTAATAATGTTTGACTGGCTGTCTAACGTAACTTTATAAAAAAAACAGGGTAGAGGCATGCAGAAAAAAAATAAAAAATAAACATTACACCCAGAGAGACAGGGCCTGCCTGCCCGTGTTTTGATAAGTTTGACAACAGTGTGTGTGTAACATTGTAGGTGTAAAAATTCCAGGCTCGATGCCAAGCATGTGATGCAATACAGTATATGCAAAGGTAGATCTTTCACAAAGTGTTATCTTATTTGCAGCGTTGTCATGTGAGACGCCCATTGTTTATAATATATAATATGATAATAATAATTACAATTACAATATACTCAACAGATTCACGAGAGCGAGAGTAGGACGGTGAGAAAAATCCAACCGACCGAAAATCTCTTCCGGCAGGAAAGGGCAGGGCATATCATCATAGATTTATTTATTTATTTATTTTTAAACAAGGAATTCAGGTAAATGGGATACAGTTCATGAGTTATGCGAAAAGTAGAAAAAGGGCTTTAAAAATCACCCAGGGGTGGCACGATACGCTCCAGAATCGGATCAATTCTTGACCTGAGATCAAACTCCCCACCCGATTTCATTGAAATTTCATTTTTAAGATATCTTAATACATATATAACACGCATACGATATATAACACGCATACGCACAGGAAGATAAAAAAAAAACAACCTTAGCAGAAGCAACAGTGTTTTTCTTCACCTCCATTTGAAATGTCGATCGTACACGGAGGAGGACGTAGGAAAATAAGCACAGAGGGCATCTATCGATCCAGATACCTCCGCTGGCCGCGCGACCACCGTCTGGGGCTTCCGATGCTATAGATAGATAAGCACGCTGGCTGGTGGGATCAGTGAGTCAAAGGGGAACCTGGAGCTCCTGAAGGGAGCCAGAGCGGCGCGTTTCAGACAGACACCAACGACGAGGGGGCTGCAGCCTGTCAGCTCCGCGCCGCCGCTTTTGTTTGGGGTGTCCTTCAGAGAGTCTGGCTTACTGCCGAGCAGGGCGACAAGCCGGTGGATGAGGCCCTTAATTAGGACGATAATTGATCATCTCGCTCGGTTTACTCTACCGTGAAGGGCTCGGAGTCATTACCAACGCAAACACGTCACAAAACCACGTGCCAGCGACAACGTGCATCAAACGAAAAGCTCCGCATGAACTGCAACTCAAAACTAAACGGAAACCTCCTTTGACTAAATCCCACCTCTCAGGCGAGGCTGCTCAAAATGAAAAGAACCGGAGCAGTGTGAGGACACCGATGAAACTGTAGCTGATACAATTTGCCGAAGAGATAAGCTTCTTTATCTTGCTTTTCTCCAACCCCCCCCCCTCTGGAAGCCAGGTAAATAGAAATGGACTTGGGGGAAATTCACTTGACGCCGCTATTGGCATTTCGGGCATTAGGTAAGCAGTGACATAATTAGCATTCATGAGTCAAGTAATTAAAACATCAATGTGGCCCAGCAATGCTGTGAAGAGACTTTGCTCGGAATCCAGCAGTGTTTGGTCTGTGCGAGTACACCAAGCGGGAAACACAGGAAAGCGACCATCATTTCCACATTATTATGCATTTTTGAATACATGACAGAACACATAAGAGAGATATGATTTCGTATCTAATTTGATAGAGTCAAATGGAGAAGTGACCTGAGGGGGTGTATTGAGTCATTTGTTTATAGTTTACTCGTGCATTACAGTAGCGCGCAGGCTAATAATGCCAAAATAAAATAGGGTTTGAGTTTACGCTCTCATGCTCAATAAAACGGTATTTTATGTGCACTTCCTCACAGGTGTGTTTTCAGGAATGAGTTATCACATTATAACGCTTGTAACGATTATTGTGATGCGATAGAGCTCACGGTGACGCAGAAAACCGAGTCCATGCAACGTATTTGATGGTTTACTGTATATCTGCAATCTGAAACCTTCTCTGCAAAGGTCTCCACTATAATAGGCATATGACAGAGATAGAAAAACGTATTGAAATTATTGCGATTTACATTAAAGGCGGTGATTGAACATTAACGGATCCTTTATAACTGGTGTCGGTGTTTATCTTCATAATGCCTCACATTGACAGCATTTTGGAGAGATAGGGTACATTTACTGATTTGAATGACGCTAAGGAGAAAAACGAAAAAACTGTTCTCGTTGCCATTAATTACATTGTAAAAACTCAAAATAAATCACACCTGTTTGACTTATATTTCAGGGCACGCACATAATGCCAATGTTATCTATTCCTCTCTACGCCTTCGCCCATCTCAGTCGGCGAGATGTCGGCGAACATCTCTCACAGACGTGTTTGTGGTGTTTGTGGGCTTGCCTTCGCTGTCGGCTATGTGCGCAGAAATATGACATATTTCATTTCTTGCTTCTGCTTTGTTGACAAGACACGGATGGTCACCAGGATCACTTGCATCGGCAGCCATGCCTCCTGTCTTGTTGTCACCATGAGAGCTAAAAATGGCTGGCAGGCTCGCTGTGGCTGCAGGGAGGGCTGACAGACACACTCACACGCACACAGCTGCACAACTCATTGTAGATGCACTTCTTCTTAGATGACTGGTTGTTAGTACAAGTACTGATAACTACCGAAATGAAGTTTACAGCAGGTTATGGCAATCCTTCAGTCATAAATACACAGTGAAACTCTAATTTCAACCTCAAGCTTCTCCGAATGAGAAAAAATAAGGTTTATAGTCCGGAGGGAGAGTAGGTCCAAACAACTGCAAACAGAGCGTCCTCCCACACTGACTGACTGCTGACACAAGGGTCTATGCAATTGAACAATCCCACATTAGGATAGAGCACTTTCACAATCCTCTCAAGTAGAGTCCGTGTAACAAGGACTTACATACACTTATCATGTCCTGCCACAGTTGGAGAGAAAATCCTCGGCGCCAGGTCAAACTGTAATCCTCACAAAAGTTTGAACAAATAAACCCACGCAACGCTCAATAGAGCTGCAGTCTAGTTACTGGGGAGCATAATGGCTTGCTGAAAAGGTTTTTACATGCCAAATGACTTATCCGCTCGTAAAGTTGTGTGAATTTTCGAATTCTTGACTGATTTGTGAAACACAAAGACTGAAAAAGTGCAGTGTTCTCCGAGAGGTGTTCCTACTGCAAACTTCCCCTCACGACCTGAGGGATTCAGGTAACAGCAAGTTCAAGTGTTCAAAGTGAGAAAAAAAAATGGGACGGTTTTTGCCAGTCAAATTAAGGTCACATCCTTATAAAAATTACAGGGATGGATAATACAGCACTAACAAGGATTTTTATCAATACAAGATGCAAATAATCTCTTAAGCCCAGGAGGCAAAACAAGGCCAGACACATTCATTCTATAGACACTACTAGGAGTGGTTTGAAGAGGTGGGACAACCATGACTACAGATACACACAAAACATCCACATTATATGTTGTTTTTTTCCATCACACTCCCCTCTAGCCTCCCACTATAACACCCTCTTTATTCAGCCTTCAGCACCCAGCAAAAACCCTTCAGCCCATCTCTCAACACAGCGCTTTATCCCACCAGCTGTCCATAACGATTCAGCTCATCTTAAAAATCATTCATAGAGTTAGGTGTGAAGTGTTTAAACCATTCCGTATAATCACCTGCCTGTTCGTTAAAGACATATGGAAAGAGAGAGGGGAAGGGCAGAGGCAACCGAGTAAGCATCAATTAGCCAGAGACAACTATAATCTGTTTAATCAGCTGCAGTGGCTGAGAGAAAATGTGTAAATTATGGCGTCCTGTTTGTTTTGCCGATCAAAGATAAATGGATGCTTTAGGTGAACCTGCAAAACAGCCTCTGAAAGCAGTGGCTGACAGTTTGACGAAACAAACATCGGCACAGTGGACACAGTTTCACGAGCCGTGATGACGGTATGAGTAGCAGAAAACTTCACGCAACACATGACAGTGAGAGCTATGTTTTGTGTGATCAAAACTGGGGCGAGAAAAACAAAACAAATCCTCCTCCACGCAACACCTCGGTGACAGGCTGCGGACGCCGTGGCATATGAATCCGAATCTAGAGGTAACCGTGAGCTCGCCACGGGACACGAGACAGGTGCGATTGCAAACGCACACACACAAGGAGGAGGAGGAGGAGGAAGTAACATGAAGGTGAAATCAAGATGACCACAAAAATGTCGGAGGGCGGTTGAGAGCGAAGGCGTGATCCCGGGGAGGAAACAGTGGTGCACAGTGTGTCGTTTTCACATGGCCGTGCAGACACCGACACATTCCTCAGCAGGATCACGCTCATCGTGCTGCGTGTCCTTAACCCCGCTGACCCCCCCTCTCCCCGGCGTCTCAGGTTTCTCCCAGGGAACCTGCTCTGTGGACTCCAGCCTGCATGCAACCGTGTCACTGTGTGGTGATGGTGATGAGCGTGCAATCAGCTCCACACAATTTAAAACCAAAATAGGCAACAACAACAAAAAATGCACAAAGGAGCGTGCTGAGAGAGGCTCAATTTGGGGCCACATATCAAGAAAGTCATCCCAAGTAATTTACCCCCCTGCGGGCAGCTGGCATCACTGCAGAGGAACGTTCACTAAATTGATCTGTCTAGTTAAATAAGATTAGACTAAAGTTAAATTAGAGACACTGTGAGTTAAGTTCTCAGCACAGTTGTTGTTCAGAGTTTGGGAACACACACACACACACACACGGGAGCAGTTTGCCTGCCTGCAACCCCAGCAGCCACACGGCGTGTGCGGGTCGGTGTGTGCGTGCCTCAGTGCGCGTGCGTGCGACAGGAGTCGGAGTGTCGCAACTCACTGCGGACATGATAACAAGTTCTGCCGGGTGTAACTATTCATTCCTGGTCTAGTGCTTCACGAGCACTGACAATGCATTTTTATTGTATGTGATCACTACAAAGACGCAAAAGCGCGTCCATGTGCGCCACCATTTCGACTCAATGGGGATAATGTAGACTGGGATTATATGTAATTAGGATGAGAGGAATAACTCGTTCTTGTTTAGTGTCGGTTTGTCATTAAAATAATGATACGGCAAGTGACCCAAGTTAGCAGACAAGTTGTTGGGGAGTGTTAATACGTGTGTGTGTGTTGACTTCACCCACCTTCTCCTTGTTGTCGCACTCGGACGGAGGGGAGCTGGGGGACTTGACGCTGCCCGCGGTGAGCGCCTGTGTGCCGGGGACACCTCCGCCCGGCGCCGGGCTGCTCTTCTCCACCGTCTCCACCTTGATGAGTCGGTGCTTCGGCGACACGTACTTGATGTCCGGCGAGCCCACGGCGTTCAGGCCGGGCCCGAACGAGATGTTTCCGCCGGGAGTGTACGGGTCCTCGAAGTCCAGTTCCTTCTGAAGTTTGTAGGCGGCGAGAATGTCCGGCTGCGCGGGGCTCGGGAAGCCGACCCCGGGGCCGGGTCCGCTGGGGACACCGGTGTGACAGTGGCGGTAGTCCGGCTTCGGAGGCGCCGGAGGGGGGGCTTTGGTAGTTTTGAATCCGAGGTGCTCCTTGAACCACTTGGCCATGCTGCCAGTGCATCGCTCACAAGTCGCTGCCTGTAGTTTAGTCCCAGCTCTCCCGCCGCCGGAGGCTCCGGTGACCCGCCGCCGGCCGAACGGCTCCGTCGGTCCGGGGAGGAGAGAGTGCGTGAGCCGCGGCCACTGTCACTTTACTTGTCCTGCCACTCACTCACACTCACACTCACTCACTCTCTCACACAATCTCACACACACACTCGTACACACGAGTATGCGGGTGTACACACATCCACACACGCGTCGCGCTCACTGACTGCTCCGCTTCCCACCACGTCAGGTTTCCACACGACACACAACACGGGAGCGCTTGTGCAACACTCACACACACACACACACACACACACACACGCGCCCCCGCTGACGAACCTGCGTCCCGCACCTGAGACCGACCACTGCCCCCTGCCGGCGCCCCGGCTCCCCGCAGCTGATCCCCGGTGCACGGAGCAATCGCAAGTTTAACAAGACAAGAACCCAAAGGCACACAAACACTGACACACGAGCCTCTCCTTTGTCCTAATGGGACAGGAGCAGCTGTCCTCTCTGTCCGTCGTCCTGTGAACTGGAGCATCTGCACATTTACTGCTCCATCTGCACATATAACACTATCATGTATGTTCATCTTACAGTTATATATTTTATTTGAAAAAATCAGAATCCAATGAAAGTCACTTTATGTATTGCCCTATTTTATGCACGTACTTTTATATATGTATATTTTTATGTCGTTTTTCTGCTTGTGGGATTATTTTTTCTTCAAATATTTCACTGGACTGTTAGAGGGAGCCTAAGACCCATTTCCAGCGACTGCACCATGTAATTGTCGTGCGCGTGACAATAAATCTTGATTCTCGAATCTTGAATCTCATCTGTCGGTCCCTCTGAGACACATTGTCTGGTCCACATTCAATCCAAAGAGAATTTATTGTCATTGTACTCCTGTATACAACAAAATTACTGTGGCGCTCCCCGAGAATGAGAAAAAAAATTGCATAAAATGATTTTTTTAGATAAATAAAGAGAAAACACCTTGTGGCGCCGTGCAATAGGCCGATCGTGACATTTAAGATATACTGGATTCATTAAAAGGGTGAATGGATTCATACAATCAAAAATAAAAAAAGATGTCTCTTCGGAGCATAATTCTGACAATGCACGTTTTGAAGAAGTAATAGGGCTCTGTGGTGTAAAGAGCTGCTCGTCCAACGTCATCCACACCAACAGGACTCAAGGGTAAAACGTCCTCTGCTCATTCTCAGTGTTTCTCATGTCCAGATGGCCAGTGCAGACGGCTTCCACTGCAAATTGCATTGCAAATGACCATTGCAGGGGGACGCCACAGTCTGTATGAACACTGGACACTGCCGTAAGCTAAGTTCGTGACACAAATCCACGAGTAGGACTGTCCAAAGCAACAACACATGTCAACATTCATCTCCAAGTTGTGTTCCTCCAGTCTCTTTGACGCAGACGGGTCGTGGCTTTATCATGCCGAACACTAATTGCATTTGCAATCAGTGGACAGATGAAAACACTAAAATCCCACCCCACCACCCCCACCCTCCCCACACCCCCCTCCCAGAGACATATTCCAGCAAGTCTGCATTAACCGGAGTCATGGCTGCAGCGCAGTGGTTTTTTATGAAGCAATATTTCTTTTTAATAACAGCGCGCGCGCACACACACACAGCCTTGAGCGAGTCACAGTGTACAGATCAGAGTTTAACCCCGACAGGCCCCTGGGAGAGACAACTCCATGCTCTCAAGATCAAAACAAAATCTACTGTTTCCGCCCCCCCAGTCCCCCCCCCTGAAATCCTGCCATCCCCGCACTTTGGGCAGGCACCGAGAAATTTGAGCGGTGCAATTTCCCTGCACTTTAGAAGAATGATTTCATCCCAGTGCCAGGACATTAATCTGTTTAACTTGTGTATTATACATAAAAGCTTTAAAACAAAAGACGAGGGGGAAATGGGCTCAGATGGTGCTTAGTTTATTGAGGCACTATTCTGGGGAGGGGGGGGGGGGGGGTGCAAAATAAGGGGGGGGGGGGGGGTGTGAAAAATAAACAACTCTCTCTTTGTTAGACAGAAGAGCAGAAAGAAAAACGGGCCTGATCCAGCTCCCACGTGACACAATTTAGGTCAACAGGAATGGAGGTGTAACTTCAGTGCTGCATCTATCTGTGATATAAATATTGCCGGAACTGCAGAGGTAATGGCCTGTCTCATGCTGTTGGTATTAGGGGATCCGTGGCAGGAGCAGCTGTGTTATTCAGGTTACTGAGCCTGACTCACATCACAGATCTTTTATTGCGTTGCCACAATTGCATTCGCCAATTTCCTCCCGCTGCCATCACTGACACCCTTTAAAATGCAAATCCTGTAATCCACTACCTCGCAGGATACAAATAGTCCTCTTAAGTTTCCTGCGCACGGCTCTTGCCGCGGGGGGAATTTATGCCCCGGAATTGTTGTTGTTATTAGCACAAATTGTCAATACTTAAAACAACATTAACATTACACAGAGATAGGTTTTTGGGACAATAGTCAGAGAGAGCATTTATTTAGGAGCGTCATATACATCAGCGTGCAGTGCATCATTTATACTTAAAGTTGCAGACTTTTCCACTCTCCGGGTGTATAATGAAGATATGACGTCGGTTACTGCCATCTTCCTTTACCATTCACCCTGAATGCTTGCCACCATGATGCAGAGCTCAGACAATGACTACTTAGGTTTCATAGCAGACCTAATATAGTTATGTAGCGTACTACTGACGTAATTATTGAATATTGAATTGAATGCTGCATTTTATATTAGCAACCCACTGTAACGTCTTGAACTCAGGACTTAATGGCATGACAAAGAGATGCCAGAAAGAAAAAAGGTCAAACATGCTTTATTAAAAACAAGGGTGAATAGCAGAGCAGAAGGATGTGACAGGGTCTGAACCGGACACAAGAGTTAGTAGTATGGAATACGAGGAGAGAATGAATGAATGGATAAATGATGTATTTTGTGGTCACAGCAATTGGTCTGCCTCTGTGTCTCTGCTTTAGTTTCTCTGAACGTCTCAAATAGTTCCAATATGCGCAGATACACGCATAAACACAGACACACTGTGTGCCCTCGCCACTATGGGATATTTTGATGTATTATATTTTCAACACGAATGTTAAAATATTGTAAATCATTCAAATGTGTTTTTTTTTTGTTTTTTTTCGAATTGGGCTATTTTTTCTTTCTTGTGCATGAATTATTTACCCCCAAATATTTGTGCCCTGTCTGGTAAACAGAACAGCCACACTCCGGCGGTCTCCATGGAAACATAATTACGGGACGGGACATTCAAAGTTAAATCTACAAAAGATTTTGTGCCGTGTGCGACTCGGGCATTTGTTTTTTTTTGATTCGGTTCCCCAGTGTGAGGGGGTGGGTTGGACGGTGTAAATTTTGCCAGTCTGTCAACGACTGTATCACCCAGGTCCTTCAGCCAGGAAATCAATATGTCATTGCTCAAGGAGACGGCAGCAGGACTGCGGCTGCACTGAGACGCTGCAGCCACGGATGTGCTGCAGGACGCGGTGTGAACTGGAGTAAGGCGGCCGCCCAGAAACAGCAACCTCCTGCATGAACGGATGCTTCGTGGATGGTAATCTCACATTACATGTAGCTGCATAATTCTAAACTAGAAAAACGGGATCCAATTGACAGCCTTGTCATGTGCCTGCTATGTTGTTCATTTCCTATGAATCGTGGCTAGGGATTATTATACTCTATTAGTGTCACGTTAGTCGCACTCAGAATGAAAGAAATCTGGGCCCCTAGTCTAATATCTGGAAAAGCATGTCACCCAGCATGTGCATGTCCAGTTCAAGAGGTGCGAGGTTTGGGAAGACACCACGTGATTCAAGTGGTTTCTCAAAGCTGGGATGGGTGTTAAAGTGTTTACTTTTATCAGCATGCACACCACTTGGGGAATAATACACGTTTGACAGTGTTGAAGTGCATGGCCCGAGCAAACGGAGTAATCGATAGACAATTGATATACTGTACGTCCTTGGTATCAACACAAATCACACACAATAGAGGTGTGTGTGTGTGTGTGTGTGTGTGTGTGGATCAATCCTCCCCATTTCTTCAGTCTGACTGCTCAACTTTGTATGCTTCTCCGTGTCTGTCAATCAGAGTGCATGCTGGGATCCTAAAAGCCTGCTCCTTCGGCTTCTCAGCCAGAAATTGTGCGGCTGTCACCTTCGGTTGTTCCACAAAGGCTCAATGCTGCAGTGAAGGAATGATGTGTTAAATGGCTGGCTCCGCTTGGAAGGAGGACAAGAACAGATTACTAATGGGATTTGTGTGTGCGTGGTCCCCCCCCCCCCTCGATTTTCTCGGATGCAGGTGCGTGTAGATATGGACACCAAAATATCTCAAAAACACTTCTACCATAAACCTTCTGTTAGATAATCAGAAGAAAAACAAAAAATTGTCACGATGTTGTAGTTATTTGCCCAACACGATGCACTAAACTATGTTGAATTGTTTTTTATCAAACATCTGTCACAGCACAAAACTATTTTTTTTATCATGAATAACTTATTAAAAAAGTGTTTGTCATTTACTGTGGGTGTTATTTGAACTAACGAGGTAGTGACTTAATATATGTACACAACAGCTGCAGACAGCTTGAAGAAGAGTGTTCACGTGCCCACAGGGTGCTACTCAGAACAAGACCAAGTATTGATCCTCCCACCGCCACAGGAGAGAGCGCCGCTTTCCTGATAATCTGATACGTAAACAGCATTTCTGTTGAGTGGAAATTGATCCTATTCCAGTGATGATCTGAATTTTGGAGCCCGCCAATGTCCCCTGTGTTTAACATCAGAAACGACATGACATCCGACTGGAGCCGGTGAAACCTTTCAAATACTGGGATATTTACTTTTGGATGCACACGTCAGACCTTTAGCAGAGAGAAGCGACGGCTCCCATTGTTCTACTAACAATTCCAGGCGCTTCTTTCTAGTTCTAAAAGCTCATTCCTGACACTCTTATACAAATCACCAAACGCTAGGCAGAGTATCTGCAGACTGGGCGAGGCTCCTTTTTGGCACTTCTGGGCCGAAGGCAGTCCTCTGATTCTATCCTGTCTTATGCCATCCCACTTGTTTTTTTGCAGATCTAACAGCATGTCCTAGTGAAACTTGCAGCCTTGTCAATTATTTATCCTTCAAAATATTTTCTGCCGGCCTTAGTTCAATGAGTGCAGAGACTCAAAATGCTCGACAAGTTACCTTTTGAACCCAACCAAGTATGTCACCTTCTTCCATCATAATCCACACACGTCAAACCGTGCCAAATAGGGATTTGCTGCCTCTGTTGTTACTTGCTGCCTATTAGTCGGGATCCAAAAATGTACTTGGAATGATTAAGATGCTGCAAACCCTCGCAGAAAATGAGATGAGAGGATCTGCCATGTGCTCTGAGGGATTTATGGCCGTGACAAGGAACGTTAAAGGGACAGAGAACTAATGCAATTCTGATATTCGCTCTCTCAAGATGGACGACATATTAAAATGCCATTTGCACTAAACAAATGGACAAAATATCAGCAACCGCCCTGCATTCAAAGTAGACAGAGAAGAGGGCATTTTTCCAGCCTTTTGCATTTGATGTCAATATCGGTTGTGCACCTCGAGACAAATTCTACTATGATGGCTACAGGGCAGATGCTTAGGAGAATCGTCAGGGGTGTGAGGGTGTCGTGTGTGACTGTGAGGGATCACAGCGGCATGGTTCAGAGGACTGCCTCTTCACTAAGTGGGTCAATGGCCTCTGACAAACGAAAATTGAATAACAGCATTCTTGCATGTGTGTGTGTGTGTGCGTGCGTGCGTGCGTGCGTGCGTGCGTGCGTGTGTTTCTGTGTGTCAGGGGTTGGTCGTGGTAGTTAGGGGGTCTCAATATCCTAAGCTGAACACGTAAACGGCCATCTATTGTGAGGCGCCATAGTTTTCAGCCCAATTTCTTTTTTTTTTCGTTTTTTTTAATACCCGTTGTCAGTACGGGATCATTAAACTCACTCAAACTCCACGCTTGCACATAATATTTCTAAAATGGAAGATCCCCCCCCCACCACCCTTTCCTCCGGCTCTCGCGTCAACAAAATGATTATTTTGTTGGTCGTGCTTCACTTGAATACGATTTCATTATTGCAAGGCGCAATTACCAAAGTGAGAGTTGCCAACAGTTAAACTCATATTGATTGCCCAGCTGGAGGCATCCTCGAGTTTTTTTTTATTTTCATTTCCAGTCTCTTAGTCTCTGAGGAAGCGCATCTCCCGACTGCGGCAGGTGAACTGCGGCAGGTGAGCGATAAGGAGGATTTTTCGGGATCTCAAAGGCAGGTCCCACAGCAGCCTATTAGTGGCGGTCTCGCGGCGGCTTGTGAAACACCGCCGCCGGGCCCGCCTTGCGTATAAAGAGGTGATTCTGGTGGTGGAGCAGTCGTAGGGTCGCGGAGTCATGTCTCCAGGGGGGGGGGTGTCTCCCGCTGAAAGGCTCTGTGCCTGCAATTTTGGAAGAAGATGAGAAACGCTGGCCAGCGGCGTCCTTGCGTTACTGCCGTTGTCACGCTGATGCATGCGTGTCATCGCCAATATCAGGAATAAACCGATCGCGGTTTCGAGCACCCAAAATTGGTGAGGAGTGGGCCCTCAACTCTGTCTTGACAGACGTCTTTTCCTGGTAATGGCTGCCTGTTTCCTCTTTTCTCCCCATGCGGTAAAGGTGCACAGCTTTAAATGGAGTATTCAGCCGCAAGCCTGTTACCCTCCCCTCACGCGGTTTCTACGCGCCAAAGCCATGCTCAGATTGATGCGCTGTGTTTCGGCGTGTGCGTGTGGGAAAAAAAAAAACCTTGCGATTTTCACAAAAAAAACGGAAAATTAGGATGGTACGACGACGACGATCATACCAGGGTTTTGATTGACAGCAGGTTAGGGATAATCCATGTGTGAAACGCGTGTGGCCAGCGCCATTCTATTAATGATATATTGATCTCGGGCTTGTGTTTTTATTGTCGTTGTGGTGGGCTTGCTCTCCTGAATCTTTGTGGTATCAATAATTATTTGTCTTGTAATTGCATATTGATTCGACCCATACAATGTGGCTAAATTCCCCCTTAGACGTACCCAATCCCCGCAGCATGATGCAATCTTTGTTTGTTCCAAATAAAAAAATATATGAAAACAAAACTAATTTGCCATCCAGGTGCGCAATAACCAGGGTTGTCGCATACCTTTGAAATGTGTCGAGCGCGAGGAGACATGGACAGTTTGCTGTTTACACGTGGAAACATCGCCCGAGCGGTGGGGGGGCGGCAGCTGCTGGGAGATTTCACATGCCACTAAATATGAACATCCAGCATTCCTTGAGTACCTTTATAACACCTACCCCAGACAAATTAGACACAGCTCGCTGGCACTCAGCGGGCTTCACCCCTGGGAAATTATCACCAGACAACGGGCTCCTCATCTTCACTTTTATGTTCCGAGGCGGGAAGTGGATAGAACGGGCGCAAAGCCGCGGTGTGGGGGTGTGGGGGGGGGGGGGGGGCAAGGGCTGAA
>JAFBJU010000352.1:582966-770411 GCA_016785305.1 Colistium nudipinnis | reverse complement strand
CCTTTTTAATGTGTCCCCTCATGCGTTGGATTTGCAGCTCGGCGGGGCGAGGAGGAAAAGTGACAAATAGAAGGATCAAGAAAGAAAAAAAGATGATTTGCCTATTTGGCGGCGGGTCATTTAAGAGCGATGGCCGTCCCGGCCAATAAGGTTGCGCACGTTTACGGGGACGTGCCAATTTGATGTAGATTCACGCAGGGTCATTTCGCATTCCATCGAGGTCCCCCCTTCGGTTTTATTGGCAATCTCACAAATGCGATTCTCCGAGACTGTGGGCCGCTCTTTGCCGGGGGGGGGCGTCAGGTTTTTAATCTGGCTTAAAAGCCTATTAAAACCCACGAATCACTTGGCACGATAAAGGACCGCGGAGTGACGCCGTCGCCCCTTCGCCCTTTAAGAACTGTGTAATTACCTCTCTGCCGATTTGCGTAGATCCACGAGGACACCATTTTCGCGGGGGGGTGAATCTTTGCCGAGGAATCAGCGAAGGCAAGGACAAATCTCACCTTGGCTGGCCGAAACCTTTGTCTGTCTGCGATCCTGTGACTGTAGTTTTTTTTTTATTCACTGGTTAACTTATTGCAGGGGAGGTTTTTACAGGTTTCGAGGATCTCATGAAACCCGCTCTAGGCCCCTCATGTGCTACAATTTCCGGCCCAACAGGTGAAACAAAGGGATACAAATAACCGCCCATCAGCGGCCGTCTGCCCATGTCGATCACAAATTCGGGGCCTGAAGGTGACTGCTGCTGGGCCCAATTTATCCCCGCCCTTATTTTTCCCTGCAGGGGACAACATGAGGGCGGTCGCCATGGCAATCCACATAGTTAGACACGCGCGGGGGCTGTGAAGGGATTTTTTTTTCTCTTTTTCGGGTGGCTGAAATTGGACCCAAGTTCCAGCTCATCTCGGAGAGACATGCTGGACCCATCGCGGACATGATTTCCGGACAGCAGATAACTGGAAACACGACTCCTTGGTGTCGGATGTACCCAAAAAACAACTGAGATGCGTCAAAGTCGAAACCAACGTTGTTTGTCCTGCTCCAATCAGGGGGCAGCCAAGCATTGCGGCTCAGGCAGGAGCAGATTGGATCTAATTGGGATAATATCGGACGTCTCACAATATCAAGGTGCTCGAAAGCAGAAGTGCGTCCCCTTCGTTCCACCACCCCTTCTACTCCAACGTCCTGCGGTTGTGGCGAAACGCGCAAAAAGACGCACGCCTGGGTTATTCCAATTCAAGGGGGCAGATCTCGTCAGAACAGCTTCAGAGTAAATCGTAGCGTCCAGTCCAATATGTCAATAGTTTGTTGCGTGGAGTGGGACGCAACAAATGGTTGAGTCCGTTGTTGCCCAAAAAATAACAGTCAAATAATTGAAAAGACTGCAATCGATCACTTCTTCCTCCTCCCATCACACTCTACTTTCTGTCAACCTCTGCTCCTGTTCTCATGTCCCCATCTGTCACTTGCCCTTTCCTTTCCCGCTTAGCCCACTCTCTGCCTGTTTATCTCAAACACACACACGCACGCACGCACGCACACACAAACACGCACACACTTTTTCTTGACCCCCATCCGTGTTATCACACACAGTGCTACCCTGATGTAAACTGACATGTGAAACACAGCTAATTGGATGGTTCTGGCACTACTTAATCTCATCTGACAAAAACACATTGATCCCCCCCCCCCCCCCCCCCCCCCCCCCCCCCCCCCCCCCAACACATTGATCCCCCCCCCCCCACACACACACACACACACACACACCCCTCCTTCCCTGTTTCTATGCAACGTTCTATCAACTCACAAACAAAGTCGTTGCCGGAGGTATGACCGGATCAATCGTAAATGAGTCGCGCGCTTCCCGTTACCGAAAGAGGACCGACAGTACGTGTCCGTCAGTGTTTGGGAGACTACTGGGCCTCATTGGTCTTGACAACTGGTGGCGGATCGTTCAGAGTCGGATTTTACTGAGGGGGTGGGGGGGGGAAAAAAGCACTTTTATGCCGTAGCCGTGCAGTAATCATCTTAGATGGAAAAGATACAGAATTTGACCTGTTCCGGAGAGAGTCTATTTCTTTAAGCACCGTAGGGACGTCCGATTTCAAACGAGCAATGCAAAAAAGAACAAGCCGTCCAATTTAGAAGTCAAAATACTCTGTGAAAGATCAGCAAAAAAAAACAAACAAAAAAAAAAACATTTCTGATCTGACCATTTTTCCGTTCGACTGTTCCGGGAACCATTGTAAATCACTGCTGGAAATCAAATCCAGTTCATGAAAGACACAGAAAGTTATGAAACAACAGTTGGTGAGTAAATGGCTGCTTTGTTTAGGATGTGGGACCTCGATTATTTTGTTCCTTGTGTTGTCGAGTCGATTAAGGCTGGGAAACAAATAACAAAATGTGGCCTTCCGTGGTAAAACCCTGGCATTTTATTGACTCTCCCTTCTGCTCAATACCCTCCATGGACCTCGTTGTGGCACTTTAAATAACATCGCCGTCTTTCTTTGCCGCTGAACGAGAAGAGTGGGACCTGAACGCAATCTTGGTTCTAAGGCGTTGGCCAAGTGATGTTGTTGTTTTTCCTAGGGGGGGGAAAGAAACGTTAAAGTGACACCCACAATGACCAAAGTCCGTTTGCCAGCCAGCCATCGCGCAGGAATTTAACGTTAACGGTGCGCTTGGGATGGCGAGAGCGAGAATTAAAATGCTAATAAAAGAGACAAATCGCGGCAGGAGGATCGCTCTCGCCCTCCATGATGGAGAAAGTGAGCACAACAATCAGGGAGAGCGGAGAAATGGTTCCTCGGTGTGAAGGGAGGGCTGATTTCTCTGATTGCCTCCACAATTTGGACCGGGACTGTCGGCAGCGAAATGAAGGATTGGAAATATCTCAATTTGGTGGTGAAAACGGAATAACCGGACCGGAGCTCTGCTCTGGATTCCTTTTTTAATAAACTCCGGAATCTGTGCCGAGATGGAGACCGCTGTTATGAGGAATTATCAGGGATATTGGAATTATTTGTTGAATTTAAGTACATCTTCTGAAACACTACAAGGAGTAATATCGTCGAAATATTGTAATACATTTAAACGCTACGCGCTCGTGACGCTCAGTAATCAGTCCAGCACATTTCAGCCGTGCTGGCTTCTGGCCCTTTTCCAAAGGCTCGTTTGCTGAGTAACTTCAGGCGTGTGTCCTGACACGCCTGGCACTGCTGCCCCCATCAGTCTCCTCCCCCCTCCTCTCATGCAGCCTACACACCGTATATGACACTAAATATGGAGCAAAACGAAACGTAAAAAAAAAAAAAACGCAATGGCATTGGAAACCTTTTTTTTTTTAAGTTTTATTTTATTTTTTTAAATCGTACAAAAATGCTTGAAGTGAATTGATTAAAACTGGAAAATATTAAAATGATGTCACCTCGCATGATTTCACTTATTTGAAGAAAATCTGACCATTGAGAGAATACGTTGATCGAGTTTTAGGGTTTTTTTTTCTAATACTACTTCTAATGCCACTCTGGCCTAAGAGCCTTTTGTTAATAAGATGATGTTTTGCGAAAGCATAACGCTGGGATAGTGTTTTGCAAATTGTGGTGTTGGGACTCTCGCCGCCATAGCTGCCGCATCTCTTTCCACAGCATGGAGCCAGTGGAAATGCGAGAAGCAGAGAAAAAAAAAAAACCCCGACTATCCCTTTACTACATTAACGGTTTCCCCTTTTTTGACCTCCACTTTCAACATATTTCCCTTCTTGTAATCAGGGTAGAGGTTCTTCCAAGGTCGACGTTGTGTCATCCGCCGCCGCATAATCCCTCTATCTCCACCGAGCGGGCCGGGGCAGTGAATTAATAATACTCTCCGATGGCTGCGGCTCAAACCTCTCTCCAAGATGAGCTCTGACAAAGTCTCCAGTCTAATTGCATAAGCGTCGCCACTTCTTGCCCGCTTCCGGGCACATCACGGCAAGTGATACTCGCAAAAAGCTGCCCCCTTGCCCTCCCCCCGGAGCCGCTGTCGTATCTCTCTGCAGCCCTCGGCGCGAAATCAAATACACTTAATGGAGAGTGGAAACATTACGGGTGTAATCGAACCTTGAACGAGATAAGTGTGTCACCAATCACCACCTTCCTGCGTATCGTTGCCGCGGTGGGGGGGGGGGGGGGGGGGAAATCATAGAAACCTTTTACTGTACAACTCCAGCGTCAGCACTCTTCGTGGTTTCCCCCTTTAGCGAGATGACACGGTGTTTAATGCGCTGAAAGTATTCCATGACCTTGAGGCACGTTCTATTCCATTCTGTTCAAGACCCACGTAACAGAGCAATGGCACCAAAGCACAGCGAGCGACGGGGCCACTCCTGACGAGTTCCGACGACAAGGTTGGTGTATTGCGAAAGCTAGACGGCCCTGTTGCTGAAGACGTGCGTTTGCACCGCTCGCAGACGGTCGCACAGAAAGTCGCGCGGACGCACACCGGGCACCGCAGAGTGCACGGCCAGTGGATCAGGTTCTCCCTCTGATGGAGGCCCGGGGCCTGAGAGCAGAGACTCGGCGGAGCTGGGTTCACCGCAACCCCCCCGGCTCCTGTTTCAGGGCCAATGGACGGAGCTCAGAGGGCAACCTGGAGGTGAAGCGCACCGTAAGTACGGTGGAGCCCGGAGGGGGAGGGGGATGTGGGGACCGGTTCTGAGTGACGCTGAATAGCTTTGAATATAAAGTTTCGTAAAGAATCCGTTGATATACGTTTCGAACTAATCTTGAATCTCGAGGCGGTAGTTCCAATACCAGCGGGACTCATTTCTTCCCGCGATGCTCCGCTCCTCTCCGCGCATCCTTCCTTGAAACTTCCAGGGCTCGGTCACTTTGTCAATTCCCTCGTGAGAATATTTAATCCCTCTCCTTGGATGGAAAGTGGCAAACTGCGCGGAAATATTCTCGGCCCCCCGTTTTTCAAATTAGACACCAAGCCCTTCGTCGCGCTTAGTGTCCGCACGGGTACGTGTCCTTTTAAATAGTGCAATTTCATTGAACGTGTTTTGCTTTACAGCAGCAGTTCTGAGGAGGATCACCAAGTGTTTCAGACGAAATTACCTTTGGAGTTAATAAGTCATTTACTCCACGGTATATAAATAATAAAGGCCCATCAGAACTGTCCGTGTTGTGCGATTTGGATAAAAATACGTTTTAAGCACACTCAAAAATAAGTGGCAAGCAAAACAAACCCCATGACATTTCAAAACTGTTGAACTCTGGCGGGTAAGCCACTCTCACGGTAAAATAGGCATAGTTTGTGCGACTGATTACACTTGAGCGGCAAATTACAGTCTCTTAGTTCACAAAAATGCGAGGGGTTCCGAGAGACCAAAAAAAAAGGCGGCAGCCATGCACGAGGTTGTCGGGGGTCAGTGTGTATTTCCAAGAGCTCTTTAACAAGTACGTGTTATTGAATGAGTCGGGGAGAACTTCGGCCCGAAAGCTCCGTTTGTGACTTGAATACAGAAAGCGGAGCCAAGCTTTGGCAACTCTATGTCACACACACACACAGACACACACACACACACACAAAGTACGTGTGGAGCAGAACCTACAGCCTTTTCTCCTCATCACAGCGGATACAGTAAGACATTAACAATAAATAATGAAGAAATTCATCGGAAGAGACTTTGCATATAGATGGCCTACTTAAGCCGGAAGCTGCCATTAACATAACTTGCGGGAGTGGTGGATAATTAGAGCGGCTCCTCTCCTCTCCTCTCCTCTCCTCCGCCCCTCCGTGACTAATACAGAGAGGCCCCGGCGACGGAGGGAGGACGCGGTCCAAGCCGGCCGGGGCCCCCGGTTCATCCAACAGTCACCCAAGTTTTCCTACAAAGGCAGGGAGGCCTCCGCGAGACCCGGGGCAGAACAGGGACAACCTCGCTGAGGAGTAACCTGGGTGGTTTCAGAATGTCTTTAGTGGTGTCCCCCAGGGTACGCCTTCGCCTCTGGCCTTTCAATTGGATGGTTTCCAGTAGCTCTGCGGTGGTTCCTCGCCACCCGTGGACCCACCAATCTTAACCTGACCGATGAGGCCCCGTTGCCGGCTCCCTGCCAGCGCGCACCTAGTCGCACCGATCCCAGGCGGCGGATGGGGTCAAATGCAGGACACGTTGAATATCGTCCCGGCCCCCGGGCGGCATGGACCTCGCGCACACCAGTCACAGAGGCTTCCGATTCAGAACAGGACTACGTAATGATGGTTCATCCTGGCGCTCCGGTTGCGTTTTGATATGGGCGCGCCGACGCTCCTCTCGATTCCGTTTCCAATCTGCTGTGTCCAGCTGACGAGAAAAAAAATAACTTCTCACCGGCACCCGCAACCGCAGTTGTTATGGAAACTCTGGAAACACTCATAGAACAACTCACACAAAGAGACTTTTGGCTAGTGCCGCCCGGCCAAAGTTTTGGATGATGTTGCAAGTTACCAATGCAGAACGTGCAAGAACATCTGCTGAGGCATTATTATTATTATTATTATTATTATTATTATTATTATTATTATTATTATTATTATTATTATTATTATTATTATTATTATTATTATGCATGAAACTTTCTTAAGGGGCCACACCTATCCAAGCGATACTTAAACAGCTGGAGGTGCCGCATCTATTATATGGAAACAATTTTTCATAAGTTTGGTGGACAGACGCACGCGATACATTTACCCATGACTCCCATATTCGCGCAGAAAAACCTGCAGGGGACGTTCGTTCAGGAGTGAATTGTTGTTCTTGTGGTTTCTGACAGAAATGCACGCTTCTGCCCACTGCGTCGGAAAACAAAGACGGAATGAAATCGTCAAAGGTGCAACAATGTCAAATGTGGCTGCGCCCAAGCCAATAGTAGAATTGATGTCACCATCCATCTATCCATCTATCTATCTATCTACTTTTACCCTCTACGACATAGGCAAATTTAGCCTTGGGCCCTTTATACAGCTGATATTCCTGCCGAAGCAGGAATAGTGGTGCGGCGCGGTGATTTGAAAAGTGTCACGTTGGAGACATAAAATTGATTCAAGGACGTGACAGAGCTCACGTGCCATCACTCATGCGCACGACTGCGGCTCTCTGAAGGACTGCACGGGGGCTTGCCGTCACGCATGTCAGGGCGAGAATGAGACGTCAGGCGGCCAAAACGACCCATAAAGACAGGAGCGGTCCATGTGTACACCTTACACGCACACAAAAGCCAGCGACATGACATGGGAGTTGTAGGTGGTATATTCGACACATTAGTATTCGTTCTCACACGAGCCTGTGGCTGAATTTAAACGGGACGTCTTTCACTGTGTCGTAATTAACATAACGATTGACATTTGACATTAAATCTGACAAGACAGATTTAAAAAAATAAATAAATTGACCTCTGTCTGTGTCAAAGATCATCTGTGAAAAGTCAGGCTACAGCCAGTACAGTTATAATAACACTGTCACTACTAAACGAAAAGAATGTGACATTGTAAATAGGACAATTTGACCTATGATATTTAAATGTCTGATACTCAAAACAGAGCCAAAAGGGAGCGTATCATAGACAGCGATTGCGCTGTTGGCCAGGCACACTTCTTCTTTCGGCCAAAAACACATCAATGTATGTCCAAAACACCATGCGTCAGTGAGACAGATGTGTTTGGGAGGAGGGAGGAGGAGGAGGATGGCAGTTCCCTGGTGGAGGAGCAGATGGGGGGGGGGGGGGGGGGGGGGGGCGGGGGGGGGGGGGGGGGGGGGGGGGGGGGGGGGGGGGGAAGGAGAGTAGCTGGAGAGGTGGTCAGCGCCTTTCATTCCCTCCTCACGCGGTCGACGATGGATGACTGCAGCCTTCCCCTCGCTGCCGACCCCCCCGATGAGCCCTCGTCTCCAGGACCCGAGGTTGGGGGCGCCTCTTAAGGGAATTGCGCCCGTCCGGTTCGGCCGGTCCACTGGTCTGTGGACCGATCCCGCCGGAGAAAGACGACCGACCTTTTGCGAAACAAGCGAACCGCGAGACGGGGGCGGCCTGGCTGCGTGAAGTCGTACCTCCGCGAAAAAAAACCAAACATCATCTATGCGTCTGTCGTTGATGTGCCAGATCAGCCTTTGGAAAGAAAAATAAACAGGGTGCGGGAACACCGAAAACGTTTAAAGTAAATAACAACGACCACCATAATTATAATAATTATTGATATAGCTCTTCTCGTACAGAGGATGTGGCTTAAAAAGGGAGTCCTTTATCTGCGGTTGTCTAACATTCTGCAATACAGCGCCCGTCCTCCCCGAGTTCAGGAGGCAGACGACAGGCTGATAAGATTCTTATCACCCGCGGAGGCTCTACGGCCTTATCGCTCCCGTGGCAGCAGCTCTTAACTTTTTGGCTCTCACACAGCCAGACAATGATCCGTTCTCAACGGGAATGTCAGCTCCGCGTGGAGGAAAAACTATTTTGTGTTCTCGATGCTGAGGTCGGTTTTTCCGGAACCTGCAAAAACTGCCTGAAATGCCAAAGTGTTCTCGACAGTCACGGCGGCAAGGAGATGCATTTTTTTAAATTCCTAATAGTTTCTGTTGCATTCGAATCCTAGTCACATCAATCGGGTTCCACGCTCTGGGTCGGAATGAAAGAGGCCATTCAAATATTACTTCGTGGCAAGAAGCCCATGCTGTTAATTCAATCGACCCGCGGTAATGGAAAGTCCTCTGTCTTTTCTGTCCTCCCCTGTCTCTTCCATGGTGGCGCAGCCATTTAGCCGATGCAAGAGATCCCATTCATCAGGTCTATGAGCACCCTCACGGCTGATCATCTGTCACCGCCGCCGTGACCGCCCCCCCCGACCTCCCCCCTGCTGCTTCTCCAAATAGAGCAGGGGATTAAGAGGAGGGGGGGCATTTGAGCCCGATCCCAGGAGGTCCACTATCCCCTCTCCATCTCCCGTCCTCCGTCTACACGTCCACCTTCTCCAACTTTCCTCCTCTGTCCCCATTTCCGCAAGCATCTACACCCGATAGAGCCATCGAGGGAAATCATTGTCCCGGAGACGCACTATGTGCCGTGGCCATCAGTCACCGGCAGACACACTCGGCCAGTTATGGAGAGAGACACACACACACACACACACACTTTTGGGGCAGAAAGCTGAAATACTGAAAGGCCACAGAGCTAAAAATACAGTCCATCTAAAGTTTGAGAAACCGACATTGGATATGCAGCGGCACTTCATGAAGCAGCAAATGAGATTTTAATAACTCTTGACTCTTGCTCCACCTGGCTGCTTCTCGTGCCGGACCTCGTTGCATCATTTGATGCCAACGATCAATCTGTCTGGATTGTATGGAAAATCATTTTTGGTCTCTCTGACCCAGCACACGCCTGGTTTCAGGCCTACCTTTCTGAGAGGACACAGTGTTTCCTCCAATAATCAGACTTCAGGTTTCAAGTGAAGCATGGCGTCCTTCAAGGCTTGGTTCTCAGCCCTATGCTCTTTGTCACCTCCTCGAGTCACACGCACTTTTGGAATACATGTTTCCCCCTTGGTTTTACCGCATTTCATAATATGCCCTGATCACAGGAAACAATGCGTGTTGCTTGTGGACGGTCGGAAGAAGTGGGAGAGCCCCGACAAGAGAAGAATTAAAATGAGATCTCGTGGGAGTTTTGTGATTTCATTCAAATATTCACCCCCCCCCCCCACAATATATTTCAAATTGCAACGTAAATTGCAAACCTTATAAGATGCTCACCGGCCCCTGATTTAAAACTCATCTCAAGCTCATCTACTTATCTTCGGCAAATTGGCCGTTTTCATCAAAATCCCGCGGAACATGTAATGAGAGAAGAAGAGAGTGCTGCGTCTTTGGGCGGGTTGGAATCGATGCCCCGACAATAATTCAGTTCTATCTCTTCCCTGCAGTCAGGGAATCACAGTAAGACGGATGGTCCATTTCAGACCATTGCCCCAACTATTGATCGTCCGATGCGGGTCTAGCCCGAGTCCAGACACGGTGCTGAGGAGATACACCCGCGGCGGTAGAAGCGCATAACATGCACTCGCTGCCCCGGGGCTCACCTGCATACGCATACACACAGCACAGATACAATCGGCAGTTACCGCCAAGAAATACACCAACCGATATCCCCTGCTGGTCTGCTGCTTTGTATCGTTTTGTTCCCTTCGCAGTAGTTCTGGAGCTGGTTTGCGATCTTTTTTTCCCTGGGCTTTTTTTTTTTTTTTTTTTTCTATAATACGTCCACTTCCCTAAAACGGCGCCCATGATTTAGTCTCTCCCGGCGCGAAAATGCAAAACAGTGGCAAACCGCTCTCCTCGCGGCAATTCGTGCCCAAGGGTATGCAAATGAGGCGGGCCCCCTTCCCGGACACCGTCTCATACGGGAGTGTTGAGGGTTTTTTTTTTTTTTTTTGGTTGTCTTTTGCCTTCTGTCTGGAGGAAACGTTCTGCTACAGTGCCCACACAGTATTGAGTAAACATCTGGAATGAGTCATAGCCCCTCTAATGGAAATCCATTTAGCTGGGTCTGAAGTATAAGTCTGCGCAGGGAGGCGCACATCGTCACGCCGAGCTGAACCTCCGGCTATCTTTCAGCGCAGGGGAGGACGAGCGGGCCACATGCACACGGTGAGCGGACCTGAACAATGCACAGCAAAAGGCATTACGTGACACAGAAAGGAGGAGAAGGAGAGGTGTCCGCATCCTTGTTCTCCGCGGTATATGACCTGCAGGAAATAAGGGCTGTGCAGTCATGGATGCAGTCAGCGGCGTAAGGGCCTGGTCTTGGATGATTGAAACGCCAAAAGACCGGTCCAGTCCGCGGGAAAAAGCGCCACGGAAGCGGCCGACTACGGCGAGAAATGCAGATCCATGGATCGTCAATGTTTACACACACTCCGAGGGCCCGGGGAGAATTGGATTTTAAAGCTCGTGCCTCTCACTGCAACGCATGCATTGCGGCTCCTGATTGCGACATCGCAGCAGCCCCAGAGGCAGAACTGTGAATATATTGGAAGCCAGTCTCCTAATGGAGTAATGAAAGAAAGAGCTCGGTCTCTCGGTGGTGCGGGGAGCCTATTGGGCTCCTCTCTTAAAAAAAAAACAAAAAACTTCGGGTTGGTGAAAATGAAATAAGCGGAGGTACTGTATTGACTACACAGTGCCCGGTCCTCTCTTCGCCGGTGGAAATGCGGAGCAAATGTTTCCGCCGGGCCACGTGATGATTGTTGCCATGGAATACTGACAGCATTGTCTCGTGACAGGAATAACAGCAATTACATCCTACGTATCGCAATTGGAAACAATCACTAGCCATTTAACACTTAAATTCCATCAACCTACATTTATGAAACTTATGCTTCAAAATAATAAAAATCGGATAAAACACAATATGTCAAGTCGATATTCCATTTTCTCCGCCAGAAGAGGTGTCGACACAAAACTGCCGAATGAGTGATGAAGTCCATCACTTTTTAAAACTCTTTTTTTTCTTCATCCCCCTTTCTGTGACCTCTTTTGTTGCTCGGTTCTCCGTGTGTTACGGGGCAAAGGATTTTCTGATTTTCGGTGCTCCATTTGAGGCGGCGATTCATTTTCAAGTCCTTGACACTAAGTCTTTCCCTGACTGGTGATGTTTATTGAGACATTCCATTCCGAGGACATGGATGGACGGAGGGAAGGACGAGGTAGAATTGAGGTTAAAGGCAAATGCTGTCTTTGCATGCTGCGCATGCTGTAACAACTACAACAGGAAGGGGACACGACGGGTATTCGGCGAGAGGTTTCAGGATATGAAACAAGCTGATCATCATCATCATCATCATCATCATCATCATCATCATCATCATCATCAATGCCTTCAGAAACATTGCCAGAGATTCAGAATGTATTCAATAAGTTTATATGGCCTTTTATTTTACACAGCAAAATAAATAAACAGCCAACATCACAGAGCGGGGCGACATATCTTGAAATAGGGTGGCCTTGTTTTAATAGGCAACTTAAGATCTACTTTGGATCGCACTGCTATTCCGTAGACGTTACATTTTTGGAGTGTTTAAGGTCCATTCGGATTCAAGAACGGCGAGAACCACCCGGAGATCTGAACAGAACAAAAGGTGACTGACCGTGGAAGAAAACTGGAAACAGGAAATAACAAGATGAAGGAGCCTGGCTTATATACCAGGGCAGCAGGTGATTAGACGAGCTGGTTATTGTCGAACGACAAACAGGTGTGCAGGCAGACAGCAGCCAGGAGAGGAGCTGATAACCACAACCCACTCCAGCCCAGCTTTTCTGACCTAACAACTACCAAACCAGGAAAAAAAGAGAGAGAGAGAGAGAGAGAGAGAGGGAGAGGGAACTGCACAAGACCTTCATTCTCATGGATACAATGATCAACACATGGTCAAGGCTGTGGAAGAGTCATGGCTATCGGTGTAACACTGGAAACAAGGAGCAGTCGTTTTGTGAAGGTCCCGTATCCTGTCAACCCACACGATCATCCAAAGGCCACTTGCCCCAGACGTCCCCAGTAATAATATGAAAAGATAATAGAGGACGCTTGATATTGAAAGTATGAATTGATACAAACTGCTCGCGGGGGCTACAGGTGGCCTTGATGGGGATTGGACGCGGCGACTTTTCTCAAAAATCCCACTTGACCCCACTGACCTTGCAGGTTGAAAGATTTTGCCAAAAGTCCTCCGTGTCTCTCAAACTGCATCAGCTTAGAAAAAGGAATGTAGAGGGCCACACAACATATTGTGTATTACCCATCTGCAGAATAGAATCGGAAGCCACTCTATTCAAGCTCAAATAACCATATTCTTCCAAACAACTTCATGTTTTTTTTTTTATTCAAATGTAATTGGTGCTTTTTTTTTTATGTAAACATTGGGCTCAACTCGGTTATAAAAAAATGTCTGGCTATATACACATCACTTTGTTCCAAAAGCAACAAAATGTGAGCACAGGGGAGTGGTGGGCTTGTACGGTAACCGTGTCCGTGGGGGGGGGGGGGGAGGAGTGACACCTGTTTCATTGCACTCCAGATGCTGGGCTGTAAAAAATCAGGCCACTCACAGTCCCAGAGGGTCCTTGGTCCTTCAGCCAAGTCTTTCAAAGCCAGTCGTCATGACCGCAGCTCCGGGGCCCGCGTCCTCCATTTACACTTTAAAAGTGCCGTTTGCCTAAATCAGGAAGCACCTGCTGTCCACGAAAGCATCTGTCCTTGTTACTAGGCCGATGCCATGTTCAAAGTATCTCTGGGACCCAGAGTGAGGGTGTTGGCAGGAACGCATTGCATTAATTAAATGAAGCTAAAAAAAGAAAGGGGAGACGACTGCGGGCTCCTGCAGTAAGTTACCTGCTAATGAGACTGTATTATGGTTTAGGTGGTTGGGTCGTGAAGAGGTGGGGAATCTTGGGTTTTGACTTTACAGAAAATGACAATGCCATATGAATATATCGTTTATGAAATCCATCGAAAAAGGATATTCTTTTCCCTCTCCCCATTATTCAAATTACAGCGGGATAGATATGAAATTGGTGGTTTAGAGATGTAATAAAGACAAATGGACCTACTGCAGATAGAAAGGTTAAAGCTGGTTCTCGTAACTTTCTGTCATTGTTATTGAATCAAAAAAATAATAATAATAAAAAAATTGAAAAACATACTGTGACTGTACAAAAAAATAAAAAATAAAATTCATGACGCCAATTGTTTTGCTGCAATAAAAAAGGCGTTTTCACTGTCGAGCTAAAGAACCAGAGATATGTTGTGCCGAAGAAACAATTTCCTTAAAACTGTCACGAAAAAAACAAACCTGGTCAGTGAAAGCGACACGATCAAGCAAAACAAACAAGCAAAAAAAAAAAAAAGGTTCCCTGCCGTGTTTAATATATTCAATGTGAATCTGGGAGTATATCACTGATGGAAAGGAAAAGCAGGGAGGGTGATGGACGCAGCCATTACGCCGCAGGCTATTAATCAACCCCTGCTGATTGTGGATGCGGCCCGCCCTGTGCCGCGCTCCCGCTCAGGTTGAAGGAGGACAAGTCAGCTTTTTCTCCCCGTCTGGCTGAGGCCACCGGCGAGTTAATCACGGAGACGCATGGCTGACTTCCTGTGGGCGGGGGCCTCGTCACCGCGTTGAGTCTGTGCAGAGACAGAGAGACGGGCTCAGCGTGCAGCTCGGCCGAGGCTGGCTAACGAGGCCTGCTCCTCTCCAGCCAACCAGACCCACCGACATATAAACAAACAAACCAACAAAAAAAACTTCCGCTCTAATGGGCAATTAGCCTTTGGCTCGGCCAGCGTTCCACTTCTTGCTCTCGTACAGACACACAAAAGAATCACAGCGGCCCTTTAGTTTGAATCAGAGATGTGGGCTGCAGGTCATTCCGATTGTTGGTCTGAGTGACTTCTAATAACTAACCTCGGGTGCAACAGCACAATCAGCCTCTCCGCTGTTTTCACAAATCTGACAACATCCCCATGAGCAGCATTTTGCCAACCCACCATGAAAACAACGGACACACACGCACGAACGCACGCACGCACGCACGCACGCACGCACATCATTAAAACCAATGAACTTATCATTTATTTATTAAATCCAGAAGGAAATGAGCTACACAAGGTGCTTCCAAGAGACAGAGCAGCTCCTCCAATGTCACCGGTGTGGCTTTAAAAAAAAAAAAAAAAAAAAAAAAACTCGAGTTACAAGAGTGCACCGATGCCATCTAGTGGTGACTTCTAACACACGCACACGCACGCACCCACGCACAAAAGCCGTCCGACATAAGAAAAATCTTATCCAAATACGGACAACGTGTGTTCGTCCCACTTACCCAACACACCACCTACTCCAGATGGAAGGAGCTATAAATCACCGCCAGAGACAAACTGGTACAAACATTTTATTTCCTCCGTCGCATAGGAGACACCCCACGCTGTCACTCCCCACCGTCCTAGAACTGTACGCGTCGAGTGGTTGCGCGTACAGTAAGCCGTCATGCTCCACGATGTTTGGAAGTGTAGGCGCAGAATTAGTCATTCGGTTACACATTATACTCTTAAAGTAATGTCACCCGGTAATTAATGAATTAAATCAGACACATGGTCATTTCATAACGCGCCTTGGTGTGGGGCTTTGGTTTGTTCTCACTGCAGTTGCACAAAGGATACGACTTTTGCACCCCAACAATGTGATTGACAGGGACGAAGGTGACACCGACACCAGAATATTCCGGCAAAGACCACCATCTACTGGAAAACACAAGAACTACATCACGTTGGAAAGCATGGAGGCGTGGGGGTCAAGGGGTCGCCCGTTCCATCCATCCGGGTGAAAGATGGAGGCCACTTAAATGAAGCATTTAATAGACTGTATGTAGTAACTGTCAGGTCGTCGGTGCCAAAATCAGACCATTGATCAATAATTCAAGGTAATGTCAGTGATACATTCCCATTGAATATCGGGAGGCCTTCAGTGTCTCTCCCAAAGTCTGTCAAGAGTATGTTATTGACATCCAAATTTCCATAAACCACAACAAAATGAGGAGCTATTTCATAAAATTCTTTATTCATAAACTTGATGCAAGTTTACAAATTACTTTACATGGTCAAAATCACCCTTGCAATGTTAAAAAAAAAAAAAAAAAAAAGAAAAAAAAAAAAAAAAAAAAAAAAAAAAAAGAAACCAAACCGAAAGCATGCTAACAGTGCATAACTTTATAACCCGGCCAACGCTGTTAATGAAGCAAGGGAAAGAACCCAGAAACAAGCTCGTTCAGACCTCCGACCCGATGCGGCGCTCGGCCAAAGCGGAGAAGGTTTGTGTTAGTCGGACTTGTGTCGGTGTGAGAAGTCGCACTGTTGTTCGGCGCGCAACAGACTGGAGTATAGCGGTATAGATTTCCAAAGGTCACGTGGGGGGGGGTCACATCTGCTCCGATGGCACGCCAATCTGAACGGATACTTTTCTTGGGGAAGATTTTTTTTGATGGAAATTCAAGCAGGTATGGTTTCTCTCCAAAGTCCTTGTGTCTTCTAATCTGATGTGGTTCAGAAAACAATGTGCAGGTTGAAAATGTCCCCCATGCACACATGTAGGAAGCCAAAGGGTAAACTATTCTGGTCTTTTCCTTTTTTTTTTTTTTTTTTTTTTTTTTTTTTAAACCACACTTACTAACAATTCTTTGCCTTTAAGAGCTTGGGGGAGAAGAACACCCATTGGTATATTGACATGCAAAGTACAGCAATATCAAAGAGACAGGGCAGATGTGCTCTGAACGCCTGTTTCGGGCGCGGGAGAGTCCGAGGGTGGGAGGCAAATCCCGACTCCACACGATCTGATGAGTCCAAAAAAAAACTTGCTTGGTTAAGTAATTATTTATCAACCTCAACGGCATTCAGAAAAACCTAAGTGTTGGGCAACTCAACAGCAAAAAACACACGGCAATGTCTACGGGGTTGGGGGGGGGAACCAGAGCGGGGGGGGGGGGGGGGGGGGGGGGGGGGGGGGGGGGGGGGGGGCGCGTATGTGGTGTCATTTTAAAAAAACGTCCCCAAACTGAAAATAAAAGAAAATAGAAAGATCAACATCGACGTTTAAATCTTTGCATTTCTACGACAATAGTCCGAAGCAATCCTTTTGCAAGTGTGCGGTATGTATTCCTGAGTTTGCTTCTCCAGAGAATGCGGGGCGGGGCGGGGGTGTGGGAGGGGTGGGCGGGGTGGGCAATGGGAGCAGGAATGAAGTGATTAGTACCTTACCAGTGGTATCACAACAACAAACAACCATGCCTATTATCCACATCATGTAAAGGTTTGGGCTTGTGATGAAACAAGGAAGGAGGGGGGGGAGGGGAGGACACTTGTTAAAGCCTGCGGGTTTAAAACAAAAAAACAAAAAAAACAAACAGGTGTCGGACGTGTGGCGAACAGAAACGCCCGTCTCGGCGCCCCCGTTCTGAAGATATTGGTGGTTGGGCTGAGGTTAGCATCAGCCAGGGGGGGGGGCAAATACCTACGGGAACCCAAAGGACACGAGGAATGACTGTTTGAATTAGCATGAGCCAAGCTTTCTATGCTGGTTTTCAGGACAATATACGCGAAACAAGGAACCACACGATAGAACACCCACAACAAACGTGTAACTGCATTAATTGGAATGCTCCGCACACAGGTTTTCTGCATATTATTCACATTACATCAAAGACCCAGCACACCGAAGGGCACAGCGTTGCTGCTGCTGCTGCTGCTGCGAGTGGTTAGGAATAGCAACCAGAGGTGATAAAAGGAAGAGCTGGATCCCTCCCCCGTGGCAAATCGGAACAAAATATTTATCTAACCTGAACAAATATTCTGGAAATAGAACAGACTCCAGTTGGTCTTCCCAGGTGTGAAGCCAGAAAGGTAAATGGTTTTCGAGACTATTGCTGTGAATTTTTTTTTGTTGTTGCTCGGTGGCGGCTTTTTCTTTTGAAAAGCGGCCGCGAGGTCACGGTTGAGTCAGAAGGTCAAGGTCACTTTTCTCCCCAGACGACTGCAGGATCGGCAAAGCGGTCAGGATGTGAACCGGCTACGAGAACTACGCTGTCGGGCTTTTAAGACTTTTTTTTTTCTTCTTCTTCTTCTTCTTCTTTCTTCCCCCTCTCCCTTCGGTACAACGTCAACTCCGCAAGACCCGAGTTCTCACTGCAAAGCCTGAGTGAGGTTCGTCCGGTTTGAGGGGATCGGATGTGACGCGCCGAACATCTGGAATGCCAGAAAACAGCTGCGTCACCGTCGTCGCCGCGTCCATTGTAGCGAAGAGGTGCCGTGAAATAAAGGGGGAATGGTGCCGTCATTGTCGCCAATAACAGGAGGATTACAAGTCAATAATAATAATAATAATAATAAAAAAAAAAAAAAAACTGCAGTAGTCATAATTCTTACACAAGAACATGGTGTACTTTTGTTTCCTTATGCAAAGAGTTATCCACGAAACGACCTCTCCTTATTCTCTACGGGTCTTAAGTTGCGGTGCCCCTGCTGTAAATAGACAGGGGGTGTGTGTGTGTGTGTGTGTGTGGGGGGTGGGGGGTGGGGGGGTAGTAATACAGTCTTTGCCCAGTCAAAGACCCAGACAAGGTTACATTATAAACAATTAAATCCTTTTGCAGAAATACAAATTTACATGTTTACATGTGGAGTTAAAATCAACTACATTACAGTGCGCTCCAATCCAAACACAACCCCCGCTTCTCGAGTCGCCGGCCACGCCACGCGCTAAAATCTCCCCGCCCCCGCCGAGCGCGGGTCCGGCTGCTGGTTGTCATAACGACAGTGGCTGTCGACGCTAAGAGCTCGGTGGGCTGCTGTTCTTCATTATGGCCCCGTCCCGCCCGGGCTGTCAAAAGTCTCTTCCTCCTCCTCATCATCATCATCATCATCGCCGTCCTGCCCCCTCCCCATCTCAGGGCTTCAAGCTTTAAAGAGATAAGGTTTTAAAAGCAAAGCCAGCCTCGGAAGCGTGTTATTCTGGAGGAGGGATCGTGGCAATACAGAGATAAGAATATGAGCACAATATTACAGAGGCCGTCCATGGAGAGAAAAAAGGCGGTGGTGGTGGTCCCCGCCTCCCCACCGCCCCACCGCCCGTCATTTCAGTGTCCTTTCCCCCCAGCCCTAGAAGCCACCGCCGCATCTTTTCAGGGGGAAAATGTCTCATGCCATTCTCGGATCCAGTCAGTCAGTGGCCAGAGTGTCCCACTGTCTGGCGACTGGAGCGTCACGCTGCCACCGCCGGAGGGTAAAGCCATGCCCCGCCTTTTTCCGAAAAAACGCAGCCAGCGAGTAACCTTGACATGCTTTAACGCCAAAAACCGGAAGGGTGAGTGCGCACCATCAAGTCCGCCGTCCGTCCCAGGTGCAATGGGAGAAATCAGATTGTATCGGACAACAGACACACAGAGAGATAAACATCCAGGAGAGAACATCCACGCCAGAAGCCGATGAACTTGGATGTCAGATGAGGGAGGGTAGGGGGTGGGGGGGTGGGGGGGCGGACTGTGTGTTTTTTTTTTGTTGTGTGCTAGTTTCTGCGTGGTCGATGGATTTGGGAATTTGGCTTGGAGTTCAAACTCATGATACGAAGAAAATGGTTTGCAGGATTAAAAAAAAAAAAAAAAGCGAAACAAAAAAAGAATTGGTCACAAGAACAAAAAAAAAAAAATCTAAGACAGGTGGTCCCAGTGCAGAAAAGGCAAAAGTCTGTTTTAGCCATCCTCCTTAGGGGGTGTGTACCAGCCTAGGGGCAAAAAGAAAACAGAGAATGACTGTACAGTAAAGAAAATGATTCAAACTAGAAAAAAAACTAAAAGCCAGAGTAGGCAGATCTCTACCACTCATAGAATCCTGTTGAGGTACAGTATACAAAACAACAACCCTTTAATAACCCCCCCGGGAAACTTTGTCTCTGCGTTTTACACATCTGGGTCAGCACATCAATGTCCACAAACACTATACAGGCCTTTCACTTCTCTATTTTAATATTCTACTGCAATATAGCTCCATGTGGCCTGACGGAGTCATTTGCATATTTTTGTCCATGCTGTTTTTTTTTGTTTTTTGTTTTAGAAATGCTGCGTGTGCATTTTCACAAGGTCAAGGGCAACAGACAAGCAAATGAATAAATAAATCTTTGAAATGCTAGTGCTTTTGGCCAAATTAAACTTTACACTGCAAATGTTTATTGGCTTTAGGTCAGGGAAACGTTTATAACGGGGTGAAGGTAGCAGAGCCACCTCCGCAACCCAGTACACACACAACCATCTGCATCCTTCTAGTGCAAATCACTGCAACCGTTACACACCACAGGACACATGAAGTTAAATGTAATTACAAAGACCACATGCACAAAGTGTTGTCCACCTTAGGGTACACAAACAACAGCCCCAGCACCAACTCCCCTCGGCTTCGATGCACGGCGGGGATTTAGTTTCACCAAACAAGGTCAGCGATGCACTCTGCGTGAAACCGGAGACAAAGACACTCACCGTTCTTTTCGTGGATCTGGACGAGGGATTTGTAGGACTGCTGTGCTCTGGCAAGATTGTACTGGTTCTGCGTGAAAAGATGAAAATGGAAGTCAACCTTGGGAGTGTGCGCCCGGGCTGATCAACAGAACAGGGAACAGCATTTACTACCAGCAAATAATTACAAACATGGTGTGTGATGCAAGACAACACACAATCTGCCCCTGTTTGACTCTCAATAACAGACTGTCATCAAGCTGTTATGTCACCCCCGTTCACATAACACCCCGTTCTGCACCTGTAGGTCTACACACACACACACACACACACAAACAACCATGGTTTTATTACCCACCTATTCTACCTTCATGACAACTTACCGAGAACGTCATTTTTTTTTTACCCCAAAACCCCAAAAACAGGGCATGCCACTCAAACTGCTCAGCTCCCTTCGCTCCAGCAGACAATGTTTGCCTTATGAAAGAGATCCAATGTCCCGGGGATATACAGCGCAATAACATCTAAATGCAGAGCAAATGTATGGCAGATCTGTGACACTGTGGCTTTTCTTAACGCGGCAGGGTGCTCGTCTCATCGGTCAGGCCAAGGACGGTTCACCAGCGAATCCAAAAGCAGTCATGGACACACCTATATTTTCCAGAAAGCTCTACCCCATCCTCTTAGATATGACTTGATCCTTATTTCGTGCTCCTCAAATCTGTTGGCAAACCGTGAATTATACCGGCCAGGGATTCTTCTTTTGGTGTCGTTTGCCCGCAAACATTGGAGCAACCCAGGGATTAACGGCAGCTCTGACGGGAGGCCGTCTCTATCTCTCTCTCTCTCTCGGGCCTTTGCGTCAAAGCACTGTCATTTTGGTTCACGTCGTGCATCACGCAGAGGTCACCATTACCTCGGGACATTTCCCAACTTGAAATGAACCCTCTCGTGCTCTCTCACTTACTTTATTGGCTCCAAACTGCACTCTGGCTTTTCCTTTGACTAAAGTGGCATTGATCTGCATGATGACAGACTCAATGGAATAGGCACTGCTCCAACCCTGCAATTAGCAAAGCCGGTGTCAGTGGGAGCAGTAAAAATGTCAAACAAATGCCATCACAGCGAGGCACAAATTCACATTGAATTGAGGCTGGAAAATAGACATTTGACATACCTGCTTGGTGAGAAGTTCCATGCACAGGGCGCCTCCTCCCAGAACATAACTAAAGAAAGGAGAGCAGTTTTTTTTTCTTTAACCCATATTTAATTGCAGATTGTTAAAAAAAACTCAACGTTAAGCCCAAAGGACATAGAAAACAGGAAACAGGACGGTACAAGATACATTTACTCACCCTCCAGAAAGCACAGGCGAAACCACCCGGACAAAGGGTGGATCAAAAGGGAAATTATCCTGTTGCAAAGAGGAATTAAGTTAGGTTTATTACGTTTTAGTGCCAAGTAGGTTTTCGCATACGAGGACTTTTTCTTGGCATGTAGGTGCAAAAAGCTATAAACACAAATGGGGAAAAAAAAAAAAAAAAAGGTACAAGGAGCAACTACTGTCAAGTTTCACACTTCAGTGGCGGATCACTTTCAAAACGTAGAGTTCCACTCACTTTATACGAGAAGTTTAGTAATATGTAATCCATTCCTTCCTTCTCCTTTAGCACTTGTAAGTCACTGTGCAAGGGGCTATCGGGATCCACCCTGTCGGTCAATAAAAGAAACATTTTAGTTTGTATGTACAGTGATACTGAATAAGTCATCGATAACGCAACACAAGGTACTTACGTCCTTAGCTTGACGTGCCACTCATACAGACTGTCGTTAACGAGCTCAACCGAATAGATGCCTGCAAAGGAAACGGATTCAGTACGAGTGCACAACTTTAACACAACTATAAAGATTTAATCTCTTCTTCATTGCAGGAAGAAAGTAATGCAATGAGACAAACAAAAAAAAAAAAAAATCAAAGGTTGTCTGAATGGAATGGAGAAATTGCGAAAGAATAGAAGACTTGGGGGGGGGGGGGGGATGGGTTGTGCTTCATTAAATCAGAATATTGCATTTGATCTTATTTTCAGTGTTCTCCTCACTCGGATTTCATCAAAGACTTTTGAATGCGACGTGCCTACCTGTCTTGTAACTCTGGGACCGGTAGATCTCTCGGAGCTCCTTCATCAGACGGTCAGAGGCTTGCACGGAACCGGACACAGCTCCCTGCAAAACACAAGACTGTAAAAGTAAAGACACAGCACTTTATAATCCACCATGAAACAAAACTTTTGTCATTTGTACTTTGTTTTTTTAAACTGCTCAAAATATAAATAAATGTAAAATAGACCTAAACTCCCTATGCCATGCCGTCAACAACTATAAGAGTAAGCAAGTTAAAATACATTAATACTTACATTCAAGTGGTCCTGCCTCTGGTTCTTTCTGATCTTCTCCAGGATGGCAAGATTCTCCTTCTCAATGCCGTCATCCTCGGATTTTTTGCCGTCAACGGGCTCCTCTTCTTTCATTTCATAGTGGTCCAGATCCTCTATGTCCTGTTGGGGTGCATTAGACATTTTTTTTAAAATAATTGCTGGGAAAAAATGCAAACTAAAAGGAAAAGGGAAAGGATCAAAGCTGCTGGAAAGCAAAGAGACTACAGATCTGAGCGCGAGTATAATAGAATGTGTCTGCATTACCTCCCATCTAGCAAAACACCATAAGGAGCAATACCTCCTGTTTATTGAGAAAATATAATTACTTACTTCACCCATCTCCTCCTCCTCCTCTTCCTCAGAAGTGACTTCTTCTGTCCCATGCTATACACACACACACACACACACACACACAGAGAGAAAGGGTATTACATGAGTGTTCGGGTTTTTAAGACCCATTCAATTTGTTGCGTTACAGATTCATGCAAAGTGCATTTAATACCACAAAATGACATTACGTAAAAAAAAAATACATATTTTTTAAATGTTCTGAAGGACAATTTGAGATATCACACCGAAATCCCTATTCAGCCCTTTTAGTAAAGTACTTTGCTGAGAAGACCTTGTGAGCACTGCAGAGATCAATGGAAATCAGCAGGGAAGGTTTTCCGGCTGGAAATGTCTCCCATGGGATTGCCGGTCTTTGTCACCTGTCTTGCCAAGGCCATTCTTTCCCAAACGCTACATCTGGCTGGGTGGCCAGCTCTTATTTTTATAGAATGATGTATGAATTAGGATAAAGGTGCAGAAATATTTCACACTTAGAAAATGAAGGGGCTCCCTTTTTAAGTGCTGTCGCCAAGAGCCCGACTTCTTATGTCAAAATAACCTTTTTATTGAGGGGGAAAACAAGTTCGGTTGAGTGAAAGTGGCCTGAATGCAATATGAACCACCATGGCCCACTGATATGATATGTTGCCAGTTAAAAGGCCGACGTGGTTGAACGTAGCCAAAAATTCCACAATTCAATTATGTATGTATGCATGTTCCATAACGCGCCATAAAGTTAAATGATGGCAAAACGAAACTGGGTAGCCCTGCCTTTCGGTCTGGAGCCACAGGGCCTGCGGGCAGGGGCTGGTCCAGCATCTCCACATCGGGATGTTGGGGGAGGTTGTACAGCCGGCAGAGGTCACAGATGAGTTTCTTCAACTGCTGCAAAAGCTAGGAAAGACAAAACCACAAGAAGGAGAAGACGCAGGGCTCAATAAACTATTTCGGAGCACAACTTCGCTACATGGCATACGGGCGACAGCCATCCAAACACGAGAGCAAGCATACGTGAGCGGCACTTAAATATGAGAACATCACAGGTTCCTGAATACTAATACTAGTGCGCCCTGACCGGCCAACATAGAAGCCAATGCAATCGAAACACAAAATCGGCAAAGCAGCGCGTTAGACGGCATGTAAATTGCAACTGAACTAATAAAAACCCAATATATCTGGACAATCTTTAATCTGCGTTTAATTAGGCCTCATTACTCACACGGCTTCGAAATCGGGATTTAAACATAAAAACCCAGTCGTATTGCAGCAAATGTGTGCAGGAACCCTAAAAGCGGATGTACACATCCACAGCTGGTGTGTTTTGCCTTTTCTGGTGCAGTTGAAATACATGCGACCACAAAAACATCTGCGCGACAGGAAAACAATGGCTAGATCTCATCTATGGCGGAAAAAAATGCAAGGTTAGTCCTTCACTTCAGCGTTCAACTTTAACAATGTAGCATTCCTTACACCACGGACCAGCTAGAAACGGCTACTATCAATCTACTGCGGGCCCAACATCCACAACTTTACTCCCGCAAAATTCTTGTTCAACGAAGAAGGATAAAAAAATAAATAAAAAAAAGCCAGACCCTGAACCTCATGGCCGTCTAAATCATATTGAGCCAGACACTCAGAACAAATGTCAACAATCTCCCCATTCAGCTAAAAGGCCTTAATAATGCTTTTTCAGCTAAACCAACAGAGGATGGTAATGCAGACGCTGGCACGGAGGGCCTTCCAAATGATGACAAATGACAAACTCAGTCCCAATGCAGAACGCTGCTCCCGCCTTAAACAACGTACCCAACTGCAGGAGGGGAATGAAACCTTCACCTCTCCCCTACTCTATGCTCACTCCCCGTTTTGTTCACCTTCTCCCACACGCAGATTACTCTCCTCCTCTCCCCCTCTACCATCTTCCTCCTCCACACGTTCCCTCCACCCTCTCATACACCTCCAACCCTCAGCCTCAGCCTGAGATGATGATATCCGGCTGGTAATGTGGCCCTCGGGGCTCACGGATTTGGGATCTTTTTTTTTTTTTTTAATACATTATGTTCGGGAAAATATTTTTGCCGCAATTTAATTAAAAGCAGACAATGAATATCTCTTATGACATGGATGAGATAAAGAAACAATTATGATATTCAAATTATAGTCTACACGTGGGCTCCATTTCTGAAATTGTTTCGCTACACACTATAATAATGAATAGAATCTTCTGCCTAAAGCTTTTGACATTCTCAGTGGAAAGCATATGCAGCTAAAAACATTACATTAAGGAGGTAACTGATAATACTTTTCATTAATACTGCATACAGATATAGTAAGTGTTGTTAGTTAGCATCATTAATACTGCGTGGGTAGTCTACATCTATAAAACCCTATTGATGTGTTCACAGCAAACAGATAGAAAGCTGAAATCAGCAGAACTGGATGAGGGTCCCCTCGATTTCCACAGGCAGAACAGTTGGATATCACAAATAACAAAAGGACGGCTCATAATGGAGGGGGCTGGGGTGGCAGTCAGTTCTGACCCTGGTGGCAGGCAGCTCACTGTTCACGTGTGTACAAGGAAAATATTAGAATAAATAAGATTAGAATAATAAGCATAGAGGTTTTAGAGACAACATTACTCCGATGGCATTAGAGGGGTCTGGTCCTGGCCCCTAACTGAAGTTACACACGACATTACCAAGTTACACCTGAAGATACCCCGTCAGTAACCTCGCCTCACAGTACAGGCCTCTGGCAGAAATCCAAAAAAAGAACAGAAATCCGAGTCTGCGACAGACACGGACTTGTGAAAGGGGACCAGCTGAAGAATAAAAAAAAACAAAAAAAATGTCTGGTCTGCTGAAAGTGGATTTCTGGACTACAGAGGTCAAAGGTACAAAGACCTCAGGGTCATAATTTTGGTATCAACAGCATGAATCTGTGGATTCAACAAGTCCTGTGTCAACAGTCTGGGCCGAGGGTGGTAATGGTAAGGGGAATGTTTTCTTGACACACTTTGGACCCCTAAAAGCGATCAATCGCGGTCTGAATTCCTCAGCAGAGTTGCTGACCATGCGCATCCCTTTATGGCCACAGACGTGTCATCTTCTAATGGCTACTTCCAGCACGACAAACTGGTTTCATGAGCGTGAGTTCAGTGAACTCCTGGGTCAGCAGATCTGAATCAAATAAAAAAATTAAGGGACGTGGTGGAAAAGGAGTGTCCAAGGGAAATAACTGCAGAAATGATGGGACGCAATGATGTCAACGTGGGCCTGACTCCCAAATGTTTTCAACATCTCAAGAAATGTAATGCCACACAAAAAAAAAGTTGTTTTCTTTGATAGCAAAGGGAAACCATTTGTTTGCTGGTACTGATTAAGCGCTCACCGGGAATATAAATATCCCGGTTAATTATGAAGCAGTCAGTGAAAGTGTGTTGTCCTCCTCGAACCTGCCACTATTGTTTATCAAAATATGTCTACCACAAAATGCTCATTTACTTTAATATTATTAAAGGATATTAGTAGGAATCATTATTATATACTCATGCAGTTGCCACGAGTAACGACAGGTGTAGCCTGATCAACCAGGACTGAAATATTCAGACTTTGACTTCGAGCAACAACGCTCACCAAGGATGACTTCACAGGCATTCATTTAGCAAAGTCTGACCAGAATAGACTCCAGAGGGAAACATGTATCCGACTATGAAAAGAATAATTTGTGTCCTACAAACAGAGCGCGCAGCTTGAATAAGTAGGCTAAGCGCTCGGGATGCCACCTCACACGCAAGATTACGTAATGAGCAACCTGTCATAGACATTTTGACCACAAAGGTCACCCCAATGGTCTAGTAATGGCGCCATTTGGCCATGTGCACATTTGTCCGTGCTTGTTCCAACGTTGAAGTCGTATCCCTTTGGTACAAAGTTCTAATTATGCAGCGTGCGTGGGTCGCTTGTCCAGGATTGAAATGTTGGAAAAATTCAAAACTTAAATAACCAAAGATGCCATCAACGAACACCAAATCCACATGGCAAAATCCTTGCAAAAAAAAAGAACCAAATGCTGCCAGAGGATAACAATTTATGAGGTCTGGAAAAAAAATCCAATCCTAAATTCAGAATACATTTCTAGAAAATGACCAGCATATTGAATAAATGGGAGGGGTGCCAAAAGATTATTTAGCACCAATATTAAGTGCCTCTGCTGGTGAGGCTCATCACAGCAGGCTGGCATGATGTCACAATAATGCATAAGACAGGGCTCCTGCTGGGAGGCAGCCTGGTCAATACTTGTTCAGCCAATAAATTGAGCTAACTCAAATGAAATGAATTCATTTAATCCGCCACTTTACTGTGTACCTCAGGCGTACTGCAACGTATTTTGGGCCTGGGACACCTTCACTCTGAACTTTAAACACATCTCAGTATATTTGACAAATGAGTCCGATGGTCATCGAAATGCTCTGTGAAAAGGTGGTTGTATTGCGTGTCAATTTTGGGAAGAAAATACAACAAACGGACGAATAGACTGTGCGCAAATCCTCACACACCGTTGAGCCCCCCCCCCCACCACCCCCTCCGATACATACCAGGGTGCTGCCTTTTCTCACATCCTCCAATCTCTCCAGAACTTGCGCCAAACTCGGGTCATCAGAGTCCACAAACCATATCGGCGGCGTGGATGGATACGATTCCTGAGATAGTGGGAACACATACAAACAAAACAGAAGAGACGATCGCGTCAGTCCATCTGACACACACACACACACACGTACCACTTTGTGTCGCAGGATTAAACGGAGTCGGTAAACAACGTCAAATCCGAGTTGACGACATTAGCATTCAGAGTGCAACTGTGGCTAACGGCTACGGTTGTTAATTAACCTGTATGCCGATCCATCCGAGCAACAACATGAAAAACACTGCGTAGCTCCCCCTGACATCAACTAAACTACGCTACACCCGCCCCGCATACACAGCATCAGATCGGAGCGTAGTGGATGTAGCCTGCTACACGGCTAGCGAGTTACCAGGCTAACTTTAGCTCGCTAACCACCAAGGGGGAAGTGCATACATCCCAGCACTCGTATAGCATCCTTACCGTTATATTACAGTGGATAATTAACAGCTTCTCCCCGGTTACGTTGAATTGGCAGCTAAGCTCGTCGGGCTTCCAGTCAATGATCCTGAAGCGTTCGTGATTTGGATCAAAAATGGACTCCAAAAACTTCAGTTCGGCCTTCAGCCCCGACACCGACATCTTCCATGCATCTCCGGCCGGGCCGCTGGGGAGGGGGAGAAGTGGGGACTTAGCTTCCTTTTTATCTCAAATCTAGTTAAACCCGCCGCGCGAAATTCCGCAAAACAAAAAGTGGAGAAGAGGCTGCTGCCCGTCCTGCCTATAAACACCGGCCCGATCGGATTTCAGCGCGACCGGACAGATTTGCTAACGAAGTAGTTGACGTTCGCTAGCTTGGGGTTAGCATTGGAGAAACAGCGCAGTGCCCTGGCGAGATGCTAGCGAGCGAGCTAGCCGAGCCCTTCGCTGTTGTTGTCTTTCCGTCTATTGTTGTTGTCCGCCTATCACAACAACATCCCACGGCTCTCGCTGTGTCCCGCGTCCGTCCCCTCACTGTCCCATCGGGCAGACCCCTATCATTCACTTCCCCGGGAAACGAGCGCGGAGTGCCCACGATTGGAACTTATATCCCGCAGCAGGGACGGTGTTTTTCATCCCGGTGCACAAGTGTAGCTGGCCTCTGCTGGGGTTTAAAGATGGCGTCCTGCGATCTCCCCGCTCCCGCAGAATCCCAGCATTCAGCGCGCGCGCTCCGCGACTTATTCACAGAGGGAAACACTGGCTCTCTGTGCTGGGCAGCGTTTTCACTGTGACGTTCATTTGTATGGAAAGGAAAATAGTTCTTTTTTAATCAATAAACTCAGAAATGTATTTCTTTGTGGTCAAAATTAGGTGATTTTCGATGCAGTGTCAGACAGACAGTTGTTGATGATGATATTATGTCTATAGTATAATCACCCATCATTTATACATATTTATTTTATTATCAAAAACTATTATTAATAGCATTTATTTTAAATGCGTCAATCGGCTGTAGTCTTCACACGGTTCTTACACTTTAATGTATACATGACACGTCAGTTTGTTAGTCTATTCAGATCTGAGTTTTTGTTGTGATGGCTGTTTAATGTAACAGACCAGAATAGAGCACACTTTATAGTTAGCACTTTCAAATGTATGTATATATTTTTGTGAAATTAGTGATCTTAATTTTCGCTCAAAATGTATGCCATTCCCTTTGTATGATGGCTCGTTCTCCTTTCTTTTCAGAAAATAACTAAATCTGATTTTGTGTACATGTGATGTGTGGGGATTGCCGTTCCCTTGTATGCGATACCGTATGTGCATCAAAACCGCTCTGTAGTAGTATGTAGTGTCCACTAGGTGGTGGTTTTGGCTTTACCATTTCCACAACTTGGATTAGGTTTCAAGCATAGACTTAAAAAAAAAAGATAAAGCTTAAATCACTGCTGTTGCACAAACTGCATCTTTCACATGTGCAAAACAAAAACTAAAAATGTTTGCACATGTTTGAATTTCACATGTAGAATATTTAAAAGTGCGTGCTCCAGAAATAAATCACATTATACTCCAGAGGACTCATGCAACTCCCCAAAACACTTTTCAAATGCTTTCTATTTTAGTCATGTTCTGCCTCAATCCTGGAACTTTACCATCAATTCTTGAGCCATTCCTTACAGTTTAAGATTTCATTATTGACAAACAACATATTGGTTTGCCACATTAAAAGGCCTCCAAACTAAAAGGGAGGACTGGGTTGACCTTTTCCATGTCCAAACCCAGGCATGATGGGGTTGGACCTGCTGTTGCAGACCAGGGCCATACGTGTAAAAAAAATATAAAGATTTTCCTATTAACACACATCTGTCTCCTTATATGCCCCAAGCCGCCCTGGCAGCCATACATTTCAGACTTTAGGTGTAGAATATTGCAGCTATGTGCAATAAAATCTTACAATCTACCTGAACTCACTGAAGCGAGGTCAAGGGACTCATTAATGTAATGGTTCCTCAGGAAAGGTCAAGGTTTCAGTCTAGTAAATGCTGTAAATCACTTTTTGGGGGTGGGGGTGGGGGTGTGTGTGTGTGGGGGGGGGGTGGAGGCGATGCTGTGAAATCAACCAGGGTGGTTGTAGGCATGGCATTTTTGTGACCCAAATCTTTGTTATGTGTATTTGTTAATTATTGTGCCCGTCTCGGGTAGTGGCTGCCTCTGTACGTGCACATCTGTACACGTGTCGGTGTTTGCCGTGAGTGGTGACATTCAGTAAGACAAGGTGCAGGCCAGACTATGTTCATTTTAATAATTGATTAGCTGGTCACAAAGGTTTCTGGAAAATGTGTTTACTTGTCCTCCCAAGTTATGGGATCAGAGCCTACGTCCTTTACGTTGTCAATGCGTCAGTTGAAATAAAAAGGTTTAAAAAAAAAAAAAAGCCTAGAGACATGGGACACACACTCAAACATTGAACGACCAGAAGAATCAAAATCAGCGACTGGGGAACACCGAGATTAAATACACATGGAGGGTACGCACGGCTAACTGGGCACAGGTGAAACATATCACTCCCAGGTGGAACTAATTAGAGCTGGACAGACAATCACAGAGGAGGGGAAACTAAACAAAGGCGGGAAGTACAACTTAACAGAGACACAAATGGAAATAAACTAGAAACAGGAAGTAGAAGAATCAAGACAAGCTTCATATGGAGCAAACCACCAAAACAAGCAACAACAAAAAAAAAAAACACACCAGCACACCACAAACGCAACTGACAGGCGCTTTGTAATTCAAATTAAAATCCTGCACCCACATTGTTCCAAATGTAGATATTACTAATTTGCTATTGTTACTCTTACTCCGCACTCTACACTGGCAGCATTTTTTGCACTAATAAAGAGGTGGTGGCTCTCCCTCCTCAGTTTAATAAACTGAGCTGTCTGCTCGTTGCACCATAAAAATAACAGACAAATAGATTCCATTTACAAAATCAATGCAGCAAAGTGACCAAACTCAAGCTCAGGGATAAACAAGTTGAGGCTTGTTGGGGAATCAATACCAACGATAACTGTCTGAGGCAGTGATCACAACCCCATACATGTACATCTTTGATGACTGTAATATCCGATAGGAAATAAATACCATAATCTAGTTCCCCTACAAGTCAATCCTTTGACCCTTTTGAAATCGGGTTTTCGAAATCGGGTAGCCCAGTTGCATCTCCGTAATGGGCTGTGATATAATTCCACCATAATTAATACTTACCATGTATGTGCTGGTTTCAAAAGAAGGGAACATTTTTGTTAGCATTTTTAACAGTGCTACCAAAATGCAAGCGATAATTCCACCAGCAAAAAGATTTGACAGGAAGCAGCCGGTGAGGATTATTTTGTCCAAGCCTGTTATAGATTATTTTTCCATTTCTATCCCTTCCATCAGCAAGTGAGGGACATTGTTCATAAATGTGGATAAGCACAAACAAGGATCCTTTTTTTGAGCACAGAATATATTTTGCTTTGCTTGGGTGATCAGGCAGTCTTCTTTTCGAAAACATTTTCTCTCCGTAACAGAATTTATGGTCTTGCGAAAAACATTTGTGTAGCAGAAATGTTTTTCTGCTACAGCATTTCTTTCTCTCTGAAAGAAAGAAATGGAAAAAAAATGAGTACATTGAAATAATGTGAGCAGGAAATGATACACTTTTGTTTGCTCTAGTTCATTCTTTGCCTGACTGGAAACTCTAAATAGTGTTTTTTGCTAAATATTGTCTGTATGTCTTTAAGGGAACTGTCAAACCCCTTCCATTTCAAAATCATGTTCTTTACCCGACTCACTTGAGCTATGCGAAAACCAGTCTCAACAGTTTCTGTATACTGTCCACCTGCCCCGAGGATAAACGTCCCATTGATTGTTGCCCCAGGTGTTCTGTTTAATCACTCAAACGCATAGCCTCCACACGTCCACCTGGTTCTCTCATTCCATCGTCGACAGCCTGGCTAATTGTGAGGCGGCTGACCTGTGGTCCTCAGATTGACTTTTCAGACAGATGTGTTTTATGATTGAGCAGCTGATGTGTTGTTTGTGGCAGCGTGCCTGCGTGTGCACTAATAAAGAGGCAGATTGCTGTTGTCCTCCGTGATTTATCCAGGGGCCCTCTGTCCTCCATTTGCACGTGACAAAAAAGTTAATTAAAACCCTGGCTTGTCTCCTCATTCCATCCCAGACACCAAGAGCAAATCATTCCCCCACCATTTACCACCGTTATTACTCTTTTATGTCACGGCATGACGGCCCTCCGTGCCATCTCTCCAGCCTGACCTTAAACCTCCTCATAAACAAATAAATGCGCCACTGCCACCTTTTTATTTTAATCGGCCCATTTAGATCCTCTTCACATTGCTGTGCGAATAATTAGCGGCACTTTTTGTAATAAAACTATTTATCGGGGAGAAGGAAATGAAGTTCAGCTCAGCTCGACTTCGTTGTCCTCTTTTGTCCAATGCTTTATGCCAAACAAAACTGTATTGGATAGAGTGAGAGCTAATTCCATCGACAATACCCAGTACAGCTGTGTATGGTTTTTCTTGATTTCTCCGAAAACCGCTGCCTCTGAGGCACAGCGGTGGTAGGCCGGTGTCTTGCAGGGATTCGCTGGTGTTCAGACGTTCAGCTTTGGATAGCTGAGGCCATTCCTCAACCGCCCACGCTGCTGATTCACCACATGCAGCAGGGTCGTTTGTCAGCGGAGACAACAGCGCTCCCACCACGGAGGAGCAGTATTCACTTTTCTTTTTCTGGGGGAACAGTGAGCATAGATGCAGTCCCAGAGAGAGAGAAAAAAAAGGTCAACTCCAGGAGCCAGAACCCTCGTAGCGAGTGTCGCATATGGCCTCGTATCAGCCACACAACAACACCACAACACGACAAGGGTAGTGAATAGGAAGAAGTGAGTGTCACCTTATTCTAAAAATACACATTTCAACAGAGAAGGCATGAATGGCCTTGCAGATTTTCTCAAAACTATACAATAAAAGGGTTGAATTTAGAATGGATCAAAGCACAAACAATTGCGTTATAGCAAGTCAGCAAATTTCGAAGTCGCCCAGGCAGTTATCCTCCATGTCGGTGGGTAACTGGTGAGGAAAGTAAAGCACACTGTCAAAGCGGAAACAAACACAATCAATGTCCCTAACATTTGTCTCACCCGGAGTGCTGGTTCCATAACCTAAGAGACAGTTTGATGCTCGTATTTTCTGTCGGTAATAAAACCCAGAGCATGTGTCAAGATTAAAGCGATGATGCCAATTGGGTTATAGAGTGGGGTTTAAATAACCGTAGGGGGGGGGGAAAACAAACAAACAAAGCAACGGTATAGAATGGCAATAAAAATTGTTTCACGCCGCCCCCGATATTCTGTGGTCATGTATTTTTCATAGGTTTTTACAGTGTAATGACTAAATGGACGATGCTGTGCCGATCTAATTGCGTGAGGGGTTATCTGTGGAGCATCTCTGTTCGGTGGGATCTGTTGTTTCTCATATGGTCTAACCAAGTAAACCCGCCGCCTAATCGCATTCGAGCCAAAGTCCATTTACTTCCCGGGGCGTTGCTGTTCTGGCGAGAGGCAAAAATGGACCGGTGGAGGGGCTCCTCTAAATGAGTGCGCCGCTGCTGTCCGAAAGCTAATACAGTTTCCAGGGCCAGTCAGGGACCCTGACAGACTGACAATGGGGGAAGGAGGCCCGGCTTAAGTCAATTAGCTAAGAGGACAAATATCGTCTAAATCATACCCCTGCAACGCCCCCGGGCAACGGGCCTGAAAATGCAGGAGACACACACAGGCAGAGTTACGCGCTCACTCAGTCCGGGCCGGAGTTATAACCGAGGTCTAGGCGGTTATAAGTGTACACAAACTGTGGCTGGGAACTGTGCGTGCGCAGAGAAGGAATCCCACTTTAAATAAATCACTTGATTCGCCTTAAATGACTCTTAAAACTCAGCTGTCACCTGCTTCTGTGACTGTAAATCCGAATTTTGAAAGGATGCGCCGCAGATTTTATCACCCGACGCGTCATACTGGGTTCGACATAGAATTCTTTCCCTTAAAGAGACTCCATTTTCATTTTCAATACGAATGAATGATTTGATCATCGGCCGGGGCGCTCAAACGACCAAACCGAACCCAACAAGCTGGGCTCGAACAGGCCGCTCGATCCCGCCACCGCCTTTCACGGGAGACACCAGACTTGAGGAGCACGGCGGGCCGGGAAAAAGTTTCGGCAAAGTTGTTGCGTCCAACCGCCTGGGCACAGGGAGATATCGTACAAACAAAACAATTGGGGACATATGGCGGCAGTGCTGAGAAAAGCTGTATGAGGCAGATAACATTTCCCAGCGATGATTCTGTTCACAGTGGAGACTTCACGCAGGAGAGGGTCTCAGGGGGAGCGACGTGCCATCTGGAACCCCCGGGAGCTGTGACACATCCAATTTACCTCTACCTGCGGACCAGTCAGCAACCTCACCAGGGCCGCGGCTACGGAGATTAGATTCCGCCAGACATGACACTTTTCGCACTGGTCCAATTCCCCCGCGAACTTTAACCGAGCAGGTTATTTTAGATAAATACACAGCCACTTTGCAAACGATCTGCCTTAGGAACGAATTCGCGCGTGCTTTTTTGAGGCAGTGTCTCCACACTGTAGGGACGTAAAAAGAGCATGCCATTATTCCGTCACAAATGTGCATGTCCTCCTCCGTCAATCAGCGCTAAATTCACAGGGACATGATTCGCTTTAGGAATTGGCTGTCCGGGCTAAGTTATCCAATGTTAAGATCACAGCACAAATCTAATCAAGCCAAGGACGCCGCCTCTGACCTTGCTCTCTGGTCTGTTCATTGGGGAATGTGAAATCATTGATTCCCTTTTATAGCAGGAAGCTTCTCTGTCGTAAAGAAGCTTCTTTTCAAACACAAACCCAAATCCGGCCAGACGCATTAGTTGGCTGGTGAAAATGAGCTCAATGGCAGCAATTTGGGAATCAGCTGTCTCCGGCGAATGGTACAGAACCTGCCTGGAACAACACAAAGAACACACATGTGACCGCTGACACGTGACAAATAAATAGTGTTGACCTTGATTTGCTGGTATTGTTATTCATATTTGTTCAACTCGGAAACTTGGGGAAATAGGATATTTATTTATTCACTTGACACATTTTTACTTTATAGTTACAGGCAAACGGTTTCATTTGCGCGCAATGTCGGCCTATATTCGATTTGTTTTTGGTGGTCCTTTGCTTTTAATATTGCAGTGACTGGACAGTTGATTATGAGTACGTAATGAAACCCCCAAAAAATATCATCAAAACTGATATTGCCCCATAAGTCAAGATCACCGTGTGGAAGTTTGATAATCCGAGACAGGCTGGACAGCTTCAGTGTGAGTGTATTTTTGCAGCCGCTCCCCCCCCCCGTAACAAACCATCCCCCTTGGCCTGAGAGTATTTGCTTTCAGCTAATTGATGGATGGCCGGAATTCCATCTCGGGGAACGCTGCTTCACATCCAATCTGTTCCACTTATTTTATCGTAACTACCATCCGCGATGCCCGTGGTTCGTTGATTATCTATGCCCTGCATCATTAGCAGCCGGTCCAGACGGACACACACCGATCACTCACTTCACCAATGGAACCCTGCCCCCCCCCCCCCCCCCCCCGAACCCCGCCCCCCCCCCCCCGCCCCCGCCCCCGGATGAGGACGAGGGCGCCTGTGGTCTCTCGGGTGCCATGGATGTGACGGAGAGGCTTTGTCTGCTCCGTACCTCTCCCAGGAGAGTTGGGCTGATGGTAACACAGACCCGGAATTGAATCACAGTAACGTAATCCTGGCCAAATGCACAGACGTCATTAACTCTCGATATCTTCTGGTCAACAGCCGACACGATATCACGAAAGGCCCCTGTCGTGTCACTCATACGGCTGTTCCCTCTTTAATGAACCTTCCAGTTACTCCATATGACCCAGACTAGGGTGTCTTATATGACGGTCCAATCCATGGAGTCACACGGATTCAGGTTTTGAAAATGACCTCACATTTGACACATAAATGAAAATAAAACTTGTGAAAACACTACCTTTCTTCAAACCTAGAACATCCCTCGACCAGTAAGGCCTAAGCCACCTGTACTCTGAACAAACGGATCATCCCACTGTGAACCCGATCTTGCGCTCCCAAAGATGAATCCTCCCAGTGGGACCACGCCTCGTAGGGCTGGTGTCGCCCATCTCACACCCCCGGCCGGGCCCAGGCGGCTCATTTCCACGTCCAGCATTGATAGCCTTTGATTGAATCTGCACAGCTTTGACCCTATGAGCCCCAGGGGACGGCTCCGGCCTCAGACGTCCAATAACAGATGTCAGAGTTGCACGGTCAGTCCTATTCTATCTTAATCATGTCCGGCCACGGCCACAGTCTCCTCTTCTTCCTGTCCACCGGAAATGAGTCCAGAGGACTGAAGGTAGCATTGTTTTTTTTGTTTTTTTTTTACATATTTGATGCGACATCAGTGGCAGACATCAAATAGACAAAGTAAACAACATGACCCTGTGCGACGCAGGAATGCACTTTAAGATGAACATGTTTAATGACGGAACCGTATTCGTATCTGGGTAATAAATTATAATAAATAGAGGTCACGAGGCGGTGAGGATTTCTTTGTGTTGTTTCGTTGTATAAGCTTTATTCACCTCGTTAGTGGAGTGTGTACTCTTGACTGTTCACAGAAGTTGGTGCCGAGCTAATACTCGCGGTTAGCTCTGGGCTTGGGTTATGCATAACAAAGGTATTCACGGAGCACTATCCCTACCGGCCCACTACACCTAAGGTACGCTGTGGTTTACTTATGCCACTTTGTTTTCCCGCTGTTTCCCTTGGGTCTGTGTATGCCCCTGCCTTGGGGTCTTTACTGACGTCCAACTCTTTCTTGCAGCCAAAGCAGCAGAAAGAAAAGATTGACCAATAGACACAGTTTGCATGGCTCTGCCTAAATTGAGCTCCCGCCTAGGACATTAAGATCTCATCTAGGGCAGAAAGAATTGATTCCACTCAGCTGTGATGGCAGGGATGCATGTCGGGAAATAGTGCCTGTGTAACCACCCCTCAACGTGACAAATGGAATCAATTTTACAGCTCTGTCAACACAGGACGACCATCCAGGTGTCTTTTTTTTTGTTCGTTTTTTCTGCATAAGCAGTGTTCTGTAGGGGGTCTTATAGTGTAAGAACACCTACACTGACATAAGCTTATTCCATCTATGACCCTGTCCCTGTCTTTCTGAGAACTTGTATATATTGTACATACAATATATATGTATATTTCTCTCCGTATGCAGGACACCTCTTCGTTTCAGTCCCTATGTCTGTCAGCCTCGGACTTTCGAAACTGCGACGCACAATTTCGAAAGCCAGCCTTTCTACCTCAGCGATGGCTTCGCTGACTGAAACGACTGGACTGGACTGAGAAGGCCACGCGCCCCCTGAGTCACGCTTCCGACCGATCGATCCCTTCAGGATTTGTGGGGCTCCTCCTCAGGACAGGTGTAGTTTACACCCCTCGCGTAAAAAAAAAAAAAAAAAGATTCAGGAGGTCACATTAACTCCTGCTCCATCTGCAGCTGTCACATAAGAACATTTATCTTCATCACTTTTGCTGCATTACGTATTGAAGAGGACACTCAGGAGAGGGTCTCACCTTCCCGCCTATCGCCGGGAAGCAGAATACATTAATGAACAAGCTAATTTGCCCTCTCCAGAGACTATTCATTAGTGACCGCTCAGTTTTGACACAACAGATATGGGCCAATGGGATAAGCCCGCTTACCCTTTCAGCTTCTGTTACCATTTGCTTCAAAGCGAAACGAACCGAAAAGAAAAAAAAGATTTATGCGCTAAATGTTGCCCGAATATTCCACAGTAGCACTGTCGACCCCACAGAGTGTGTGCAAATGTGCGTATGCGTGTGTAGCCCCCCGTGATATTTCATGGCAGTCCCTATGATATCTCCAGTCACTGTCTGAAAAAAAAAAGCAAAAAAGTCTGTCAGGCTTGCATGGAGGAATATCAATCGATAAACAAAAAGTACATCTCTTTTCGTGGTCGGTGTATTGTGGTCACGCAGAATTATAGATGGTGTTATGGAGGCGCATTGCCAAGGAGACGGGCCAAACATCCAATGCGTGCCAGCGGATGGCATCTGGTGCAAACTGTTCTCCGGACCTGCTGTGGGCCACAGGGGGACACGACGTGAGCGCAACATTGACATGCTGTTTATTTGCACGCGCATCGGATAATGTGACACTGTGTATTACGCGAATAACAATTTAATATAATCGTTGAAATATTGATAATTCGAAAATCATTTTTAAAACCAACCTATGAATAATCTCAGCTGTCACATTATTTGTACCAGGGATTTTTATTGATTTATTTATTTTTTTCAAATCAGCTTTTACTCTTGTGATTAATACGTCTAACTACACTTTTATATATCCAGCGACATGTATTCATGGACCTCTATATCTCCAACGTAACTGGTAGCTATACTGTACAGTATAGGTGTACATATGCGAAGAGATTATGATCATTAACACTAACGCCGCGCGAAACCAATGAGCGGGGTGGATCCCGGTGCAGGCGATGGCTGGTGTGTAATCGATACCTTCACGTGAGGCAGAGACCCAGTGGCAACAACAGCCAAGCACTCCAGGTAATGAACTGCCGGCTTGATATATATCCCTCCCAGGCTGGGTTTGCAGCGGTGCGACATGGTACTGCAACAGCAGCAATTCTTTGATTAGCCATTTCTCTTCCATCACGCCCCCCACCCCCGGCACACGGGGGCAAATGTCTCACACTCGCGCACTCCATGTCCGCAGTCTGGCCGTGTCACAGGGTTCAAACACTGCAGAGAGAGGCAGACAGGAGTCAAACGACTCATTCCGAGTGAGGCCTCATTACGTTGGAAAAACCTGCACCTGGGTTGGAATCACAACTTCAAATCTCAAATTGCCTGAATACAATGATCACATTTGAGCTGCGGGCTGCATAGTGACGTAGTAGAATTGAAAAATAGTGATTAACAAAAAAAAAAACTAAAAACTAAGACACCAATTATCCATCACTATAACAGTACTTTAATTCTATCTGGGGTTTCAAGGAAAGAAAATGTCTCCTCGTTTCCTCACTAAATGTGAAAACATATGTGCAGCCGCACTGTGATATTGCTTTTATTTCATAATGGAACATATCATCAAGCTGTCGTACTACAGCGGTGATTTGCGTTCAGTGGCAGGGGGGGTCATTTTGTGTTGAAACAGCAGTGTGAAATGTGAGTGCGGAGGTCAGGGTTATGGAACAGGCCCATTGGAGCATTTTGTCACATATTGAGCATTTAACCACAACGGTGCTTTGGTTTTATAAATGTCATGACAAATAAAACGCAGGGCAGGTTTCCATCAAATTATGTTTATGAGGATACGTTTTTCTGCAGCATGAAAATCAACTTCTGACACTTGAAACTGACCCTGAAAATGTGTAATGTAAATCATAGTGCCATTGTTTTGTGCTTTGCTTTATGAGAACATATATTATTGTATATATATATATATATAAAAAACTAGTGAACAATATGTCACATATTGGATTGTTTTTTTTTGGAAAAAAAAACAAATCTGCAAACTGTGAGTCCATTTCTCCGCCCCTGGCTACCTGATAAAACAAGTAAAGATCCGATCTTGTCAGCCCTTATTGATCTGCTCTCAATGATCCCTGCATAGACAACTTTGGAGTGTAAATTTATGACCGCTGGCGAGTCCTTGGGGCTGCTCCCTGTGCCGGATACTGCTCCTTTGCTGGCCATTCAAATGAGCCTTTAAGCAGCGTGGTGACCATAAATCTGCTGCTCTTAGATCGCACTGCTGCTGCTCTGGGTGGAGCAGAGGATAATGTACTGTCCTCCCCTGAGCCAAAGCAGAGTGTAGTCAGCAGATCAGGAGTCACCAAGACTGTCACAGCACCCAGCTGTGTGTCAACATGTGCAGCATGTGAGGCGTCAGGGTTGTCCTTTCTCGAGAATGCTGTTTGATTAAAAGCTTTAAGTACTTTCTTGAGCGGGATAGGGATAATAAAATCACACAAAACGCAAAAGATCAGATTATGCTCTTGTTATATATTTCTAAGACAGGGTTACATGTTTCCATATCTTTTCTGTGAGAAGATGCCGACTACACATATGTTGACACTATAAACCCATGTTGTGGGTAAAACATAGGTAAAGAGAAAATAAATAAATAAATAAAATGGGGTCATGCTTTAGAACTGCCCAAGGGGGGCAAATCCTCCGAATCACTGCAGTAACACTTCCTTTCCCACTCAGCAAAGCCGTGAATTAAAAGAAGGCTGGGAGAGAAAAATGAATGAGCCCTTGCCTTATCTTTTTGAAAAAAAAAATATATATATATATATATATATATACAATGCATATGATCGTCAGTCGGCACAGCACACGAAAGCCAGCATGGCCGCATGAAATAGCAGCTGGGCTGGTGTGAGGCTGCAGAGGCAGATCAGGGCTCTGTGCGCCACGGCTGGCCGGACAGTGCGCGTCGGGACGGCGGCGGAGCGCGAAGAGCCGGTGCGATCACAGGTGGCTCTCAGAGTTTCACGGGGAGGATTGTTTTGGCTTTCTCCTAAAGCCAAAATCAGCGATGTGGTGGCAGATCCCGGTGTATTGTTGATCTGGTTGTTTTTTTGTTTTTTTTTTGAGGCACGCGGTGCCGCAGGGGTGTCCGCGCCCGGAGAGCCCAGGAGTCCGGTATGTCCCGGAGCAGGAGCGCAGCGCGCAGCCAGGATTCTTCAAGGAGCGCTCCTCCGGAGCACATGGTGCCGAGAACATGACTCGGGCGCTCTCCATCCTCGTTTACCTTCTCTCCCTGGCTCACTGTGAGTGTCTCTCTTTCCGTCCGCGACTTTACTTCATCCATTTACGCAGTTTTCTATGCATATGCCTCAGTCTGTGCGTCAATAGGTATTTGAGTGAAACTGCTTGTGTGCTGAAGAAAAAAGAAAAAAGTTATCTGTATTTGTCTAAGTGCTGTTTTGTCCCGTGCCAGAGTCAATGTTGAAGAGTGCCGCAGTTTATTGGAGTTTATAGTGCATATCTTCAGCAAGTGCACCGCATTCGTTTCGATGTTTTAAGTTATTATCGAATTGTTAAAAACGATGAAAAAGTTATCACCCATAAAATAGACATATAGTGGTATGCCTCCTTACATTATGGCAGGTTAAGCTGTGATAGTTTAGCATGTCCAGGACAATACTGCTGCATTTAGGGGAAATTTGATGAGTCAGCCTTCCTATCGAACGTGGCCTGCAGGTCACCAAATCATTCATCTGAACTGTAAAGGTCTGAGATTTAAGTTGGTCTCAAATAACAACACAAATAGAAGCCTTACATACATGCAGATGTATTCAATAGAAGAGAGAGCCTTCTCAACCTATGGAATAAGCAATTTCCGGAAACGTCTGTGTTGAACATGATTATTATGTGATGATTATGTCTTATTTTTTTTCTTTTTTTTTGGCTTTACTTTGTGACATCAATGGGAATCATAGTGCTCCTTGTGATCTTCTTAGACACACACACGTACACCGTACACACACTGCTACTCATAGCAGTTGATCACGTGTTTGGTTGCTCCGCGCGTGACCCTCACCCCCGGGGACTGGGGGGGGGGGCTTGTTTGAAGCTGGTCCCCGACGGCTTTTGGCAACACACCATCTGCTGAGGAGTGTTGTGCAGGTCTGGCTGTCTGGGATGGGACCTCAGCCAGAGGACTGGCAGCGGCGCGGCCGTGGCTGCGCGCCCTGACCCGCGTGGGCCCATAATGACACACTCTGTTTGAATAATGACACACTCTGTTTGATACACACCGAAGCATTGGAGCCTGAAGTCTAGTATCATTCGTGCACTTTTTATACACTACAAGACCACAAGGCACACACAAAAAAAAAAGGCAGAAGCTGATCAATCTATTTTGTGATGGATGTCGCTGTTGATCATTGGCAGCCAGAGCATCTCTTCCTCAGCGGGCCCATCAGTCAGGGTCTCACCGAAGTGTCGGGGTGTTTAACATGAGTTAGGCCGACTCAGCTTCTCCGGACCATGCGGGGACATTAATAACTGGCCGCATGTAAAGGAAATGGAAGAGGGAGCGCTGGATGTGTTCATCCTGCTCCAGATGGGAAGAGACGATCATCAGTTTCAATCACGCTCTTCTCTGCTCCTGACATTGGCATCGTTCATCAGGAAAAAAAAAGGGGGGGGGGGGACACATATTGGTATTTATTGGTGGTCTCATCTGAAGAGCAAAATTATCAGCAGGCGGCGAAATGTATTTGCCTTTGATCATTGGCAGCCAGAGCATCTCTTCCTCAGCGGGCCCATCAGTCAGGGTCTCACCGAAGTGTCGGGGTGTTTAACATGAGTTAGGCCGACTCAGCTTCTCCGGACCATGCGGGGACATTAATAACTGGCCGCATGTAAAGGAAATGGAAGAGGGAGCGCTGGATGTGTTCATCCTGCTCCAGATGGGAAGAGACGATCATCAGTTTCAATCACGCTCTTCTCTGCTCCTGACATTGGCATCGTTCATCAGGAAAAAAAAGGGGGGGGGGACACATATTGGTATTTATTGGTGGTCTCATCTGAAGAGCAAAATTATCAGCAGGCGGTGAAATGTTTTTGCCTCCGTCCTCAAAAGTCAATTGAAAACCAGTCTATCATTTCAATGTTTATCCTACAACGCTGCCCCCCCCCCCCCCCCCCCCCCCCCCTCCCCCCCGGGCCTTCTGAAATACACAGTTGCTGTTTCCCCTTGACACGCGGGAAAGTGCCACGTGCGTTTGGTGCATCGCGGCCTGTCACATTTCCGAATGCCTCCGCCTTTTAAAACGTCTCAGCGGGTGTGTCCAGGCGGCAGCGGTGCTGACTCGGAGGAGCGGCTCATGAACTGGCTGCTGGGCAAGGAGCGCTACAATCCCCTCATCCGGCCGGCTGTCAACAGGACCGAGAGAGTGGCGGTAAAGATCCAGGTGTCTCTGGCCCAGCTCATCAGCGTGGTAAGACACCAAGAGGATGCGCGCGCACGCGCGTGTGTGTGTGTGTGTGTGTGTGTGTGTGTACTCACGTATATGCATGTGTCTGCGTCCGACTCTGAGCTGGGAGAACAAGGACAGGCGAAAGAAAAGAGTTACAATACAAACCTCTGAGAGAGCAGTTCATTTCAGTCCAGCCGCAGCTCCGATTGGGATGGATGGAGTCTGGTCAGCCGTGATCTCTGCCTCTGTCCAGATTGAAACTTCAGCACGTTGCACTAAAAGGAGCCATAAAGCTGTTTCGCCCACAGCGAGCCACAGAGGCCGGCCTCAGATTTACGGCGGAGGCTCCCTCCCGGGCCTCAGCTCCTCGGAGGCAGCCGCGCGCGCTCGCCCGGCCTCGCTTTATGAGCTTCCACTCTTCCCCCTTTGGGGGTAATTGGCACGTGGTAAACACTTTATCGCAATTGTGTGCCGTGGCAAGGCTGTAAACACGCATGTTAGCAAGCAATATAAGCAGAGGATCGTTTCGCTGCAGTCGTTCAAACGGGAAATGAAAGTATGCTGGAAGCAGGGCAATCCAATTCAAATCACTCTGGCAGATATTGCAGGGATGGGAATTATTAGGATTTTTTTTTGGTAATCATTGATAGGATGGGAGTAATAATGGGGTTTTGTGGGTTGATTGCGTTAAAACAATGTTTGTGCCAGTCACCTGTGTATAATCGCCGTGCTCTACGTCTTCCTTCTCCAGAACGAAAGGGAGCAGATTATGACCACAAATGTCTGGCTCACCCAGGTGAGTGTCCCCGTGTCTCGTTAATTGCCCTTCCCCTGAACTTGAGTCAGATCGTATCCATTCTCCCCCTGTCGACGTGGAACTAAGGGCTTCCGGGATGGTGCACCAAACGTATTTCCTCCATAATGAAGCATGTCATTAGAAATGAGCCGCTGTTGCGAAAGGTACGCGGGACTCAGACTTGGCGGGCCCTGGTCTCTCTCTGTCCCTACCAGCACTGGGTGGATTACAGGTTGTCGTGGGACCCTGCCAAGTACGAGGGCATCGACAAGCTGCGTATCCCGTCCAGACACATCTGGCTCCCGGACATCGTCCTGTACAACAAGTAAGCGCCGCTGGGCCACTGTCACGCTGTTATACGGGGGGTGGGGGGGGGGGGGGGGGGGGGCGGCGCGGGGCGGGTGGGGGGGGGGGGGGCGGTGTGCGACGTATGAATTGAAAAATGGAATCGCGATCAAAGTGATACGGCGAGCAAGCCCTACGTGCGCACAACCGTTGGCTTGTCCCATTGGCTATGACTCGTCAGACCCAGATTCATCTGAAGCTTGTCCACGATTGACATAAAGTGGCGTCGGCCTCGCAGAGGGTAGAGTCAAGCTTCTGTGAATGATGGAACTTGTCGGAGGATGTTGCGACCCCCGAGTTTTTCCTCTCTCCCCTGTGTCTTAACAGCGCCGATGGCACCTACGAGGTGACCGTCTTCACCAACGCCATCGTGCTCTTCAACGGCACCGTCAACTGGCTCCCTCCGGCCATCTACAAAAGCGCCTGCAAGATCGAGGTCAAGCATTTCCCCTTCGACCAGCAGAACTGCACGCTCAAGTTCCGCTCGTGGACGTACGACCACACCGAGATCGACCTGATCCTGAAGTCCGAGGTGGCGAGCATGGACGATTTCACCCCCAGCGGCGAGTGGGATATCCTGGCGCTCCCGGGCCGACGGACCGTCAGCCCCCTGGATCCCACCTACGTGGACCTCACGTACGACTTCATCATCAAGAGAAAGCCCCTTTTCTACACCATAAACCTAATTATCCCCTGTGTTCTGATCACCTCTCTGGCCATCCTGGTCTTCTACCTGCCGTCCGACTGCGGCGAGAAGATGACCCTCTGCATCTCCGTCCTCCTGGCTCTCACCGTGTTCCTGCTCTTGATCTCAAAGATCGTGCCTCCCACCTCGCTGGATGTGCCTCTCATCGGCAAGTACCTGATGTTCACCATGGTGCTGGTGACCTTCTCCATCATCACCAGCGTGTGCGTGCTCAACGTGCACCACCGCTCTCCCAGCACCCACACCATGCCCTCCTGGGTGAAGCTGATATTTCTCGTCAAGCTGCCTGCCTTGCTCTTCATGCGACGCCCTCAAAACAACTCGGCCAGCCAGCGGCTTCGACAGCAGCGGTGCCAGCGCGCGAGGAGATCCGTTTTGGGTCTGGGTTTCCCAGTAGCACCTAGAACAGGTATCACCGCCTCGTCCTCTGCGCTGCTGTCCTCTGACTCTGCCTTCTCCACCCCAGGACACAAAAACGTAGCTCCTTCCATGGGCTTCAGCCACCTCAACAGGAAGGAGGACTTGCGCCACACAGATTACCTTCCCCCTGGTTTCCCCTCTGCCAAGGAGCTCCCGCAGAGAAGCAACCCCGGTTGGGCCGCCGACGTCCAAGAGGCGGTGAACGGGGTGCGCTTTGTGGCTGAGCACCTGATGGGAGATGATGATGATCAGAGTGTACGTATACACAATAAAACCCAATGTTTCATTTCAAAGATGCGGCGCACTGGCGGGGCCTTTACGTTTATTATCACTAAATCATTATAGCAATATCAAGCTTAAGAAATATAAAATGTTGCCACACATCTTGTTTGGTTCTAGTTTAAATGCATTACTGACACAAGTTCAATCTTATAGATGTGTTATTGCTGCAGCTAGAGATATCTTTTTTTTTCTGACTTCACAATTCGCATTTTTTTTTTCGACAGTAAAAGATGAGAGTGCATCCAGGATAGTAATCAGGAAAATAACTCCTACAGTGTACTTAATCATTTTAGAAACATAAAACTGCATCCTCTGAGGGTCTGGAAGCAGATGGAAACAGTGAATCTGGCTCTGACCTCAAGAAAACTGACAGAACAGACATATGAATGTAGAGTTCCCTGGTGAACACCAGTCACGTACAGTTAACTCTCGAAGAATCAGTTATCAGTAAAGTGGCCAGGCATTCAGGGAAATGTTTTTTTCATGTTAAGCTATGGTGACAACGCATACAATTAGTAATAATTCCAGTAAGAGCAAATAAACTTACTAAGAATATATATATATATATATATATATATATATACATACGTGTGTGTGTGTGTTCACCCTGTATCAAATTGTGTGTCAATATCACAACTTAAACACACATGCCAGTGTGTTATGGTTATAATAAGGTTATACTATTATACTATACTATACTATCGTATACTACTGTTCATGAGGAGAGCAATACATCATTTATAGGTGATGCATTTTTAACTTATAGCCACAAAACTGTCGGCCCTGTCTTCCATCAATCCTCATCCTAGTACACGGGAACAGAGGTGTTTGTATTGGCGTGATAACATTTACGATACAGCCTGTGACCCTTGCGCTGCGGGATGGAATGCCACTAACCTTAAGTAGGGGCTATGACCCAGGACATTTTGGCGTCAGTCTTCAGGTAATCAATTGCTTTCTCGGGCAAATCAATAAAACGGGGGAGGGAACCCCAAATGAGAAATGACTGGTTTCAAACACTGCCAAGGACAGCATTGAAAAGGGGGGTTGAAAGGGTCAAAAGCAATTTGGTGTGTCTCACCAAATATATGCAGACTGGTCCTTAGATGGATAAGACAAAACTATATTCCATTTCAAATGTTATACTGCTGAGTCAGCACTCTGCAAAATCAACGTGCCTATTCTAAGCCATGTTTTATTTCATTTATTTTTTTGCTCGGATGCAAAATACACTGATTCGTTCATTTACTTGCGTACAGAATTAATCCATCCGTTCACACAGTTATACCATCTGCCCCCGAGTGGTAACACAGAGGCATGGCAGTGTCAACAGACTTGTCTTTCCGCAATACTCCTCCTGCGTAAGGCCAGTTGTGACACATCTGTAAAAAAAAAAAAAAAAAACGCCCTCCGACTCATTTCTGCTTGCTGTGTATTCGCAGGTGATAGAGGACTGGAAGTACGTGGCCATGGTGGTGGATCGTATGTTCCTGTGGATCTTTGTGATCGTGTGTGTGGTGGGCACGCTGGGTCTGTTCCTGCAGCCGGTCTTCCAGAGTCAGATTATTCCCCACCAGCAGCCCAGCTCAGAGGCACCTCGCATCTGATGACCAACGGGAGAAACCGTGCAGCTGTAGGCTCTTTAATGAGCGACCGTGATCTTAGGATGGGATATGTCAAATGCTGCTTAACTTGTTATTTGCGTTGATTACCATATTATTGAAAATGTGACGTGCGGCTACAGAATTCATGAAAAACACCGACTTCGTCCAATTCGATTAAAATACATCAACTCCCCCAAACAACGTCCTGAACTTGTCACTGTCTTGTGCCAAATTGCTTGGTTATTCTGTGTCGCCAGTGATAAAACGTGTCCCAGGAGCTGGTAGGTTTTTCTGAAGAGGTGCCAATTAGAACATTTCATCGCACAACCCGTCACAGACAAAGGACCATGTAGATACAACGTGATGGTTAGAGGTGGAACTGTACTATTGTCACAATTATAATGGCCATAGGTATTTAAAACGAATAAAAACAAATCTGTGAAGAATTATTCGTGTCAGACTGCGTCATGTTATGGACACTCGTTTTAATCATTGCACAACAACAACGGCCTATTTGCACAGATGGGCTGGAGTGCAGACGCACGCACACAACAAGGGCCGCTCAATAAAAGACAGTGCCGAGTGGGCTCCTCGGAGATTCCGCAGACGGCTGCTTCTTCTGTGAGACCTTCGCTAGACATCAACAGATGGCAATCTATGTTAATGACCGGACTTCCTGTACTCTAATACCTGTTTGCGGTTCTCAAGATAACCCGATGCATCTTCACTCACCTGTGGCGGTTAATGTCTTCTCGTTAGTGAGGAGAGACATTTGCAGTGGCACATTTTATCCGCCCATAATTCACCGTCTGTTTCAATCTGAGTAATGGCGTCGCGTGTTGGTGTGTGTGTGTGTGTGTGTGTGTGTGGGGGGGGGGGGGGGGGGGGGGGGGGGTCTTCATTCCAACGCTCCTTGAAAGGATCCCATCCATCGCAGGCCCCGTGTCTTTAGTCTCGCATGAGAGATGCGCCGAGACATTTTTCGAGACTTGGCCCCGCCACAAGCATTTGTATGTCTCTAACATGGATTCACAGTTTTAGTTTAAATTGCATTTGATCCCATGTGTGGGATCTAATCCTTCGCTGACCTGCCCCCCCAACCCCCCCAATGGAGCGAATTCTCTTTTCGCTTGCCCCACTTAGAGTTGAGAGCCAGACAGCATCCCTGGTTCCGGTCAGGATGTATTTCACGTTTGGGCGTGCGTTTTTAGACAAACTAATACCACTTCACCATAAATATATGCGCAGAAAAGAGCGGTCAAGTAAAAGGGGTCAAAATAAATCAATAATAGTGTGCTCATTAAGCATCAATGAAAACAACTAAATAGCAGTATCTCATGCGTTAAAATGTAGAATTTAAATCCATTGTTATTATAATAACCTAATGTATGTATTTAAAAAAATTATAATTGCATGTGATGTCATTTCATCAGCTCAGGGGGCTGCGGTGCTGATGAGTGGCTGCTGTCAGTGACTGGGTGTGATGCTCTCTCTCTCTCTCTCTCTCTCGCTCGCTCGCTCGCTCGCTCGCTCATACGGACCCTGCTTTCACTCCCCTCACTTTCTCCTCTCCTCTGCTCGGAGCTGCGTCGGTTCATTTTGCATTTGTCAAGGGAAACAGGATGAAAGCCAGTTTGTGCCTCGGTCTGCCTGCGTGCTCCTTCCTTCTTTTTATTCTCTCAGGTCAGTAAAAGGCTGCTCCTGTAGCTCCCCGGTTACTTGTTGCTTTACATCAACTAATTCAATGACAGTGAAGACCATGATTAACATGTCGCCCAATTTAAGGACACATAAAGTGTATATATGTCCGGAAACTGAAATCTTTTTGTATGCTACCTGTACAAAGTGAAAGCGGACAAAATCTAAAATTGATATCATGCAAAATATAAAACACACACAAGTATTTAGCTTCAAACGTTACGAGACCACAGGAAAAAATGTTGTAGAAAGTGTAAAGAGGACACGGAAACAAATACAAGTAAGTGACAGAAGATGTTTTTTTTTTCTTGCTGGGAATGAAGAAATGTGCAAAAATATTGGAAACGCTCGTAGAGGATTATTCGTCAGTTATTCTGTCAAGAAGCTTTTTGTTTACCCACCTAACACTGCGGTGACACAATGTGACCCTGTGCTCTGATTCAGGAGGCGCATGCTCGGACGCCGAGCACAGGCTCTTCTCTGTGATATTCTCCAGGTACAACCAGTACATTCGACCCGTGGAAAACGTGTCCGACCCGGTCATCGTTCAGTTCGAGGTGTCCATGTCACAGTTGGTGAAAGTGGTGAGTGGATTTTTCTTTGTCACTCTCTCCTAATCTTCCTAGTTAGCCTACCTTTGGATTATGGTTGACTGCTTCCCCCAAGTCAAACTACGTCACTCATAACCTCTGTCAAGCATAAAGCCCGAAAGCAGTGGGATACAGTTAGCAGGGCTCTGTACAATGGTATAAGAAATCAATATATGTACGTAACTCGCATTACTCTCCAAAGCAATGCTTTCATACGTTTGTTCTATACATTAAAATGAGTTTAGGAATGAATGGTTAAGTACCATTTACTTATTTATTTAGTCATTAGAATTAGAGGCATTTTTTCTCCATAATAAATCACAACATTTCCTAAAATAAAACACAGACTCGAATTTCCACCTTGGAGACCATCTCAATGAATCTTCCTTTGCTTGTGTATAAGCAATCTGTATTTATTTTTTTCTGAGAAGGCTTGAGGGGACGCTTGCCCGACTCTATCTGCTCGCAAGATCTGCAAACGGTGTGAATAAATGTAAATGAACCAGATGGATGCAGTCTTCTGCATTTTGAGGAAAAAGTATTCAATAGCCAGGGGTTGGAAAACAATGTGTAAGTATTAGTGGGGCATTTTTGAAAAAAAAACAAACAAACAAAAAAAAACCCACTGTATTAGATGGATCTTTGTCAGATCTAATTCCAGAACTTCTTGCGTCGCTGCTCTCTGATGGACTCGGCGCTAAGGCGCAAGAAAGATGATTCCCCCAGCCATATAGCACCTCTCTGGGATACTAAATGGTCGAAGAACGGTTAATGTTACGCGCTGGGTCATGAGATCGGCTCATTCACGGTCTAAGTCACACGCGAACCTGACCTCCAAAGCCACCCCAGCCCCCACCCCAACCCCATTCCCACACCCCCCTTAGTCCCTCCCCTCCACCTTTACCTCCGAGGTGTTAGAAGCAAAGTCGAGGCTGTTCCCCCGGCCTCCTGGCTCCAGCCGCCGTGTTTGTTCGCTGCGGGCGTTGGGGACTCAGGTGGGCCTCGCTGAATCCTCCTGCCTGGGGACGCACGGAGGTCTGGCCCTGCGGAAAGCTTCGGAAATGGACGATTGCCTGTGACAGTTCATGTTTGAACTCGGCATGGCCAGCATTCATTTGTATTCCTTTTTTTTTTTAAATATAACAATTCTTCTCCGTTCTCAGGATGAACTCAATCAAATAATGGAGACCAATCTGTGGCTGCGGCATGTAAGTTTATGTTGCATGACTGCAAATTGACCTCGGGGCAAGGGCACACAGTATGGATCTAACCTCTTACCGTCATACATTATTCTTCGGGGATAGACTGACAGGTTGAATTATTCATCGGGGGAAGCTTTTTTACCACATTGATCCATGTGGTCCTATTTTTTGGGGGCGGATATTAACAGCGTGATCAGCCTAAGAAACACGACTGTCCATGACCGACTGACCTGTTACCCGACCGCTGCCTGACTGTTGTTGTGACTGTTGCCATCTCAGTATTTGCTCTTTCACCAGAGCTTAGCTAATTTCCTCGGAGGAGAGCCACCGTGTACCATGTCCACAATTTCACTCACTGGCTTCATTTTCTGGCCCAGTCTTGTAGTTTCCGATGCCTGCACAATTTTATTTTATTTCAGTGTTTTTTTTTTTGATGAAGCTTTGCAGTTCACAACAAATGAGTTACCCACATTTATTTTACGGCGACTTTGGCAATTTTTTATTATTTATTTATTATGATTTCTCTACATGCCAACACAAAGACTTGATTTAAATGAACAGGAAAACCCAATGTTATCACATTAAGAGAGAGATTTAATTCCCCAAATAATTTTCCATTCAGACTGATGCTCCTCAGAATTGTACGCCCTGATCGTTAGCGCTGATTGCACATTTCGTTTTTTTTTTTTTTTTTTTTTTACGTGTTTTCAGGTCTGGAATGACTACAAACTGAGATGGAATCCGAAAGAGTTTGGAGGCGTTGAGTTCATCAGAGTGCCGTCCAACAGAATTTGGAAGCCAGACATTGTGCTGTACAACAAGTGAGCATAGCGACAAATTAAATATTTCTATTGATTATTGGGTTCGTTTTTGACAAAGGACCACAATAACACATGACGTCAGTCTCTATTAATCATTTTGCATGAGCCACTTTAGTGCAGGAAGGAAGGAGAGGGGCGCAATTTACTAAAACCACAAGATTTCTTTTTGATTCATGACACAAGAGCTAATTGTTTATATCCCTTGATTGAATCCCCAATGACTCGTCTGTCTGCAACCGCCCTTGGCCCGAAGCCTTTCATGGAGCTCCCTTTTATTCTGTCACTCTCTCTGTTTTTCCACAGTGCAGTCGGCGATTTTCAGGTCGATGACAAAACCAAGGCCCTCCTTCGCTACAACGGTGACGTTACCTGGATCCCTCCGGCCATATTCAAGAGCTCCTGCAAGATCGACGTCACCTACTTCCCCTTTGACTACCAAAATTGCACCATGAAGTTCGGCTCCTGGACCTACGACAAAGCAAAGATCGATCTGGTGCTGATTGGCTCCACAATCAACCTGAAGGACTTCTGGGAGAGCGGCGAGTGGGTGATCATCGACGCCCCCGGCTATAAGCACGACATCAAGTACAACTGCTGCGAGGAAATCTACACGGACATCACATACTCGTTATACATTCGCCGCCTACCTCTCTTCTACACAATCAACATGATCATCCCCTGCCTGCTCATCTCCTTCCTCACCGTGCTCGTCTTCTACCTGCCGTCCGATTGCGGCGAGAAGGTCACTCTGTGTATCTCCGTCCTACTCTCTCTGACTGTCTTCCTGCTGGTTATAACCGAGACAATCCCTTCCACTTCGCTGGTCATCCCCCTGATTGGCGAGTACCTCCTCTTCACCATGATCTTTGTCACCCTCTCCATTGTCATCACCGTTTTCGTGTTGAACGTCCACTACCGCACACCCAAGACACACACCATGCCCTGCTGGGTGCGGAGTGTGTTCCTGGGACTGCTGCCCCGGGTCATGTTCATGACCCGGCCCGAGCGGGACCCCGAGAAGGTGACGGTGGCTGACGGCGTCCGCGCGGTGGCCCCCCGGCCCTGTGCCGTTCATTCGTCCGCCACGCTGCAGAGGCAGCACAGGCCTCAGGCCCTGGCCTCCTGCGTGGTGTCGACCCTGACCAACCGCCAGCGGATTTTCAACAACACAGAGCTCTCCAACCTGAACAACTTGAGCGCAGACCCGGGCAAAGTCGCGGGTTCTGGGTCGCTGTGCTGCGAGGGCCGCTGCTACTGCTGCTGGCACCAGAGATCCGGCAAGCTGCCATCGGACTCGGGGGGAGCCGGTGGAGGCCTGGGGTGCCTGGGGGCGCTGACCGGAGGAGGGAGTCAGTGCTCCAGCTCCGAGTCTCTGAACGGAGGAATAATGTCTCACTTGCCGTTCTCCCCCGATATCATGGAGGCAATCGAGAGCGTCAAATACATAGCAGAGAACATGAGGCTACAGAATGAGGCAAAGGAGGTGAGCACGAGGAATCATATTATTATTTGGTGAATCTATAACACTGTGGCCACAACACTGATAATAACACATAACACGTGATACATAACACGTTTTCCCTGTCATCCCCTCACAGGTTCAGGATGACTGGAAGTATGTTGCCATGGTAATCGACAGGATCTTCCTTTGGGTATTTGTCCTCGTGTGTATCCTGGGAACGGCTGGCCTCTTCCTCCAGCCCCTGTTGCTCGGGGAAGACATTTGAATCGCTAAATCCTGGAGACTGTTGAACCGCACTGCCTTCCTTATAAGATATCTGTGCAGTGACTCAGAAAAGGGACACAGAAATGGATCCAAAATCAAAAGGATTTTTTTTTTTCAAATGGTTTTGATGAGTGCATTATTGGTAGAGTAAATCATTTTCAGGTAATATGCTCCCGGCAAGCTCATTATCCATGTTTCCATTACAGCCAACTTTAGTGAGAACCAAATGTGTTTTGGGAGATCTCAACCATTTAACATGAAATCCCATTTCTGAGAATGGTGGCTCAAAAGTGACATCATGTGGTAGGCATTTGAAACTACACATGGCTTTTATTAAAACTGATATTTCATCATAACCTTTATTGTAACATACTGTATAATACTGAAATCTGAATCAAAAACGATTTTGATTTTGTATAACTACCTTCTGCGGTGTTTTGATCTATAAAAAATATATAATTTTGAATGTATTGCTCCTTGTAAAATAACGACATGTTTAATAACACCTGACATACCTTTTCTGAAATCAAATTGAGCTAACAGTTATAAACTGATACTTATTAACTGTGTTTTCTTTGAGATATCTAATGTTTCGGAGCCTGGAAACGAACACTATGGCATGTACATTTTTTGAATCACCTCTCTGTTTTTACACACACCCCCCACACCTCGGAGCCTAATCAGACTGTTGGATCGCAATCAATATATCTGTGTGACAGTGGGCTGTGGTTAGGGCGCCAGATGCAGTTGGGTTAGTGGACAGAGGGGAGTGACTCAGCCAGAGGCCAAACAGCTGATCAGGATCAGGTAATCAGTCAGCCAATAAAAGCATGCGGTTGCGGCTGTTTGTTTGTTTTTGCAGTAGGCTTGCTACTGGGAGGAGGTTTGCATGATCCGCCAACTTTCTCCTTCCACCATTATAACCCTCACAATCTGGCTAAAATACAAACTTCTTCTCTTGTTCCGCACAATTTCAGTTCAGTGCATTGACAGGACCACCTGTCTGTTTGTGTCAACATCTCTCGCTTTAGAATTATATTTGTGTTGCCGCTTCTTTTTTTTCTCCCCCATTTCAGGATGACATGAATTTATAAACATCCCGGCCTCCATTTTCAAATAAACAGACAAACTCTGCACTTGCTCCACATAAACACAAACTTGATGGGTGTCCGGGCTGAATGAGTCGAAAACACCCTGCAGGGTGGCCAAGAGTCAGTGTGTCACTGTGTGGTTCCTACTAAACCACTAAACATCAGAGCAGGTGGCAGGCAATGAGATTATGAGGAGTTACACCACATATGGAATGAATTTTAGCAGGGAGCAGACCGATTTGCCTGTCAAATCTAATGAGGAAAAACCTTGGCTAATGAATGTAAGTAAGTATGCTGATAACCTGAGGCAGACCTGCAGGAGATCTACCAAACAGTGGATAACTGCCACTTTCTCGATACATGCAGATCAGGCCCATCATTGGAAGAGTCCAGCTGCACCGTCTGTTATTGTGATGATACAACAATTTTAAACAGATTCAACACACAAAATAAAGATAACTGTTTTTTAAAAAAAGACTTGATCTGAATGAATACTTGAAGTTGAAGGAATCTCCAGGTATCTGTGAATATTATCTACAAGGGGCAAAAAACGTTCTAGAGACAAGAGAACACGGCGCAAGAGGATGTTGAGGCCTGCGAACGGCTAGTATTACATATTTAAAAATAAAGGTACTAAGTATACTGTCTGTTGAGTTTCACTTTGTCTTAAACCTAAAGTCTTAAACCTGACAAGTCACAACCGAAGGTTCAGGAAGTGGGTCGTCGTATGGGTTGGTGTGAACGAGAGCCTCATCGCTACGAGTTCATGGTTTCACAAAAGAGCTCAGTCCCAGGGAGTCACCATTATCTGTTGTCATGATTTTCACCGCCACACTTCTGTGTGAGTATTGGCAATAATTGACTTTCCACGGTTTCAAGGTTTTAGTCATAATCGAGTCCGCCTTGGTCGGTAAATTAAAGAAACTTTTTTTTTTTTTTCCTTCCTTCAAGGGGCCCTAGCAATGCAGGCTGTGGGTCAAACTACAGGTGAGCCTTCGTTCACGACCGACCGTGTGTGCTTTGTTCACCAGATGATGGTTTTGTGTTGTCTCCTTCCTCCATGTAATGTCAGTCTCCGTTTTTCGGTCGATGACTTTTCTCACAGATATACTTCCTGCCAAGGCTCTGTCCCCAGAGAAAAGCATCCGGGAGAACAGTGACCTTCATGTCACTTGCAGCACGTTTGGACTCGGATCGGAACACAAGAAATTCCGCAGGGTGTATGTTTATCTGTGCAAGGACGGTGTTGGAATCAGTAGAATGCTGCAGAAGGATGACCAGTTTGACACCACCTTCAACATCTACAGAGTCAACCGTAATGTCAGTGGGAATTACAGCTGTTGTTACTCCACAACGGAATATGACCCTTCTAAAGTATCAAGCAGAGGACGCAACATCATCAAGATTCTGGTTATAGGTAATAGTTTTCATTTTCAGGAAAGCAATTTGTCGGCCATATCTCGTTTTCCGCTCATTATTGTCCTCTTGCCATGCAGCCAATTTTCTGCCCGCACAAGTGTCAGTCGCCGGTCCGTCCACCGTCGCGGAGGGAGAAGACATCAAATTGAGATGTTCAGTTTCCGACGCCTTCCAGACCCTGCAAGATTGTGAACTCGTCCAGTCTTACCTGAGGAAAAACGGCACCATCCTGCAAGTGCAAGCGTTCAATGTCAAGCAGATGATGGCCAATTTCATCATTGAAAAAGCCGCCCTGAGAGATACGGGTCGGTACAGCTGTGCGGTGCTGCCGTCCACATGCATCGAAAAGTCTGACGCAGCGGACCATGAAAAGAATACGGTTCTGGTCGAGGTCAACGGTGAGGATGTGACCCCCTCGTGGTTCCAAATGAAATCAAAAAAGTGAATTGTGACTTTTTTTTCTGTCCACTTGGTAAACAAATATTGATTACACTGTAAGAAAGTTCATAATTTTATTTTCTTTGCTTCTCAGACAGTGCCTGTTACCAAGTGACTGTCTCTTTTGGAACGGTGAGCCTGTTGTTGCTTGTTATCTGCCTGTGGTGGATCTCAGGCAAACACGGTTGGATAACGAGAGGTACATTTTTCTTCTAGTTTTTAGTTTTTAGATTTATATTTTATTCCTTAAACTGCAATGGCCTGTCCCACCAACCACATGAATGAACCGACATACAAAATGTAACAGAATTATGTTTTTTTTCTTCTTTTACAGGCTACACATTTTTATGTTATCTATGGTGAGTTTTTATTTATTCAGGTGCAAGTCCTCTTTTCTCACGGTCATGCTCTCTGTTGTGAGTATGCAACACACACACACACACACTGACATTTACAGACAACTGTAAATTCATAGCTTGCATATTTCTTCACCTGGGTTTTTCTTGCCAGCACCAACATGTTGAAGAAAGATCAAGGCCCCAAAGATGATCATCAGGAACCAAACGGTATGCTGAAAACAGACTTGAAGTAAAAACATGCTTTATTACCTCAGACTCAGAAAAATCATCCACTTTTCCACAAAGAGCAAAAAGTGTTTTCGTATTCAACATTGTTCAGTAAAAAAAAAAGAAAAATCCAAGTTTATGAAAAATGTTTTGCCTATTTTGAACTACCCAAAATCCCAAATGCATATCAATATGTTGTCGGATGCTGCTTCGGCAGCTACTTTATGAATGTATTGTAATGAAATTACATTTTACTGATTGCTCCATTTTATTTCAATCATCTGAAGAATCGTTTGAAAGGGAATGGGAATCAGGGTAAGGAATTAATATTGTAATATTGATTAGGTAAATAATGTGAGGTTCTATTGGCCAACTGCAATGAAATTAACCTGAAAACAATTTCCTGTCAGGTCCGAGAGTAGCGCGGACATTTACGCGAATATTCCTGAGACACAGGAAGCGGGAGCGCACAGTTCTATGGGTGAGAATTCATTTCTCATTTACTCTTTGCACCATTACAGGAGTGATTACTTATCGATGACTTTAATTTTCTAATAGATGGTCATACCGAACATGAGGGGCAATTTCTTTCTGCAGGTACTATTTGGGTTATTTGGGCAGTAAAATTTGTGGATCATTACATATCCATAGCCATCACACAAAATATCACCCTCAGAATAAAGTGAAGACTTGGAAACATGAGAGAAAGTCACTACATTACATTTTGTTTTTGATGTTTTTGTTATTATTACTTAAAATTGAATGTGTTTCTTTTTTGTTCTTGACTGACACTGCTCCCCGACCATGCAATATTGAAAGAAAATGAAAATATAATCATCCAACAATATTATTGGCTTATTGGTGATTACGCGGCCTCATGTAGCGTTATCACAAGGCCGGTCGGCTCACTGCATCTTACAGGAAAACCGCATCTTCTGCATCATGGCCAATGTGAAAAAGTTATAAACCACCATGTTTGATTCAAGAGCTAATTTTGCCATGCAGACTGTTGTACCACAAAAAAAAAAGAAAAAAAGAGACTAAAACAAAAGCATGTGAAAACGCTGTCTAACCTGTGAACCTTCTCACCACAGGGGACACAGCAAGTCCAGAATCTATGTATAGCATCTCAATGAAAAGAAATTAGTTCATCTGAATTTCCTGTGGGTTAAAGGCCGAAACTGCACCAGAACCAGGAACTTCCCCGTAGCGAAGAGGAAAAAAGTCATTTCACTGACTCCATTGTTTAGGCTTCTGCTTTTTGTCATTAGTCTGTGTTATGAAAGTGGCCCAACTCACCATTTTGTAACACTGATTTGTATCCGTGAATTATAAATGTGTTGATGCCACGATTCTGTTGATTCACCCTATTTTGCATTTAACCGTAAAGAAAGTTTTTACAGAATTTTTTGCATTTAATTGGATTATTATATATATATTTTAATTCCGCTGTTCAGACATATAGAAAATTCCATATCTATAATTACACTATCCAGAATAGTAGTACTTTGGATTTTCATGAAATCAACCATACTTTTTGTAGAGATTTGATTTCCAATTAATAATCGTGATGGCCAGTAAATGTATCTGCATTTGGTAATGTTACTTTCGTTACTTCCTTACACAATTAGTTGTTGGGTATGACCTCCCTGCACTCAAAGGAGAAAAGTTGAATCCAGCAGTACTGTCACGTCATAGATGACAGACGCACGGTCCCTTCCGCTGTTGCTTCAGCTGAACATAATTGGAGAAATACAGAGTTATTATGATGAGAATCTCAGACTTTGTGTGTTCTTATTTTCATCACGATTTACACCCTGTTTATTCAGTTGTCAGCCAAGTGAACCCATTTGAAAGATTTACCCGGGACTTCAGTGACCTTCTTTGATAAGAGTGATCCAAAATATCGTTCGGTGCTCCTGTCCTCCCCCGCTCTCATTAGTGCTGCTCTCCGTGGGGATATAATATCAGCGGAGGAGAAGATAGAAGGAGCGGAGCTGCGGCTCTGTCGTCAAAATCAGATGGTGCTCTCAGGGGTGTTTCAAGACGCTCAAGGGGCCCCAGAAAAAAATGTAAAAAATAGCTTTTGACAGCGCGCAAGTAGCATGGGGCTCCCGACTTGTCATTGCGGTCTCTTCCACGTTGCAAGAGATTTAAGGGGGTTTCAGGTTGTCGTCGCTGCGGACCAAGGTAAACTTGTAAAATTCTGTGTAACACAAAAAGCCCAAAATGTGTGAGTGATGGCTGAATAAATAGCTTAAATAACTAACCATGATGATGTTTTAAGCGGAAAGAGCGGGAGAGATTTCTGCCTTGTGTCATTTTTTTATTTGATTTAGTATTTAAGCTCTTTCGTTAGTGGCGGGGGTTAGTGCATCCTTGCAGATGGAGACCACCTCGACTGGGCCGTGAACCGGCAAGACTCTGGTCTGATGCCTGTCTCCCTCGCCACTAGGCCACCTCTCCCCCTTTAGAGTCGTAGGAGTACTATGGTAGTTTGTAGGAACCCATTTGATGAAAAATATACACTTGTTTTCAGAAAGTATGAAAATCAATAAAAGAAAGCCAGACGTATTGCCACTAAAAACTAAAGCCATTGCTTGCCGGTCAATACATTACACACCACGACAGTGAAAATCCCCATTATCCCCGTCACCATTTACTTCAAAGGTTTAATCTTGTTTAACTTTTAGTTTACGGATTACATTGTAGAAACATCTCATTGAGATAGCCATAGTGAAAAGTACAAGCAGCAGAGCTCCAATCAGAAACAAACATACATCCACAGAGTGGTAGGAGTACCAGGGCATTTTGTAGGACTCTGTCCTCAGGTGAGCCGCGCCTTTGTGTCTCATGACAAACTCTATCCAGAAGAGGGCAGTGTCCAGTGGCCTCATGGGCTGGTCTCTGTGCAGCCTGGAGAGTCGCTGCATGTTCGTCCTGTAGGAGGGGTCGCTCAGGACCTCCTCCACTGCTTCCAGAAAGTTGTTGTCCTTGTCCACCGTTTCTAATGTGAGAATCTTGGCTGCGCCTCTATCTCTCAGACGGACAAGGTTGTCTTCCTGGTCAAAAAATAAAGGCAGACCCACAACTGGAACCCCGTGATAAATAGCCTCATAGACTCCGTTTGTTCCCCCGTGAGCCACGAATAATTGAACCTTTGGGTGTCCCAGGAGGTCATTCTGTGGCATCCAGTCCACGAGCAAAGTGTTGTTGCCCAGCGTGGCTGGTCTGACACCTTTGTACCTCCAGATGACCTTCTGAGGTAAAAAAAAGGTATTCCTTGAACGTTGGTTTCTGCATCTCACTGTGGGACTCGCTTTGAGCCATATTAGCCCTGAAGTGAGTTCTTGTACGATGTCACTCGGTCCAAGCATTATATTCTGAAAAGTGTGACACTGTATCACAGCTACAGATAAGATAACAAAGACAAAACAAATGAAAACTAATCATCACCATTATCCCCTCACCATTTACTTCAAAGGTTTAATCTTGTTTAGCTTTTAGTTTACATATTACATTGTAGGAAAATCTCATCAAAATAGCCATACGCGTGCACACAGCGCATGTGTATACGTGTGTATGTCTACATATACAGTACATATTATACATTACCCTTTGACAGATAAAGTTGGTCTAATGTCATTCCTACTACTATTTCAATTGTATAGAACTGAGCATTAATAACATGTCACAGAGTCTGCTGAATGACAAATGTAATTTTTTTTTTCAAAACTATGAAAATCAATAAAAAAAACCCAGACACTCCTTCACTATATCCCTAAGAGGTTTAATCTTGTTTAACTTTTAGTTTACGGATTACATTGTAGAAACATCTCATTGAGATAGCCATAGTGAAAAGTACAAGCAGCAGAGCTCCAATCAGAAACAAACATACATCCACAGAGTGGTAGGAGTACCAGGACATTTTGTAGGACTCTGTCCTCAGGTGAGCCGCGCCTTTGTGTCTCATGACAAACTCTATCCAGAAGAGAGCAGTGTCCAGTGGCTTCATGGGCTGGTCTCTGTGCAGCCTGGAGAGTCGCTGCATGTTCGTCCTGTAGGAGGGGTCGCTCAGGACCTCCTCCACTGCTTCCAGAAAGTTGTTGTCCTTGTCCACCGTTTCTAATGTGAGAATCTTGGCTGCGCCTCTATCTCTCAGACGGACAAGGTTGTCTTCCTGGTCAAAAAATAAAGGCAGACCCACAACTGGAACCCCGTGATAAATAGCCTCATAGACTCCGTTTGTTCCCCCGTGAGCCACGAATAATTGAACCTTTGGGTGTCCCAGGAGGTCATTCTGTGGCATCCAGTCCACGAGCAAAGTGTTGTTGCCCAGTGTGGCTGGTCTGACACCTTTATGCTTCCAGATGACCTTCTGAGGTAATTTGGCAAAAGCGGCAGCGATCGAATCTGTCATGTCGGCAGGAAGTCCACTCACAAAAGTCCCCAGAGACATGATGATTACTCCATGTTGACCAGAGCTCTGCACAAACTCCTCCAAGTCTTCAGGAAGTGCCTCGGAGGGTTTGCATTGAAAGCCTCCCACGTAGACCACGTTTGGCATTGTTGGACGTGGGTACTCGAACATGAAGTCGACTCTCATCAGCCACAGGTCGGCTCCTCGCAGTAAGTCCGTGTACCTGACTTCTGGGCCAAAGAACTGATCACAAACAGCTTGATAATGAGGGTTAATTAAAAACCTGTCCTGTAATTGCCAAATGCCATAGAAAAGTGTATTTTTAACTCTCTGCATGAAACTCATTCTGTCTGTCATCCCTGAGCCGGTCATCGGGATATAAGATAAAGGAGAGGGTGCGATGGCCAAATGTCCCTCTCCGCTGGTGAGCCACCGCACGTTGTAAACCAGAGGGAGCTGAAGAGCGTGAGCCATCATTATGCCTGCGCCCCATGCTGGGTCGGTGAGGACCAGGTCATAGTTTTTCGCCTTTAGACCATCCATGAACTCTTTATCTTGAAACATCTCTGTAGCCATTCTGCATATCATCCTGTGCACGCTGAACATTGTCGTAAACATCTCCACCTGCAAACTTAGAAAGCTCAGCGCAGAGCTCTCCCCCCTAGTGATGCCGATTACCTTTTCCACGATCGGGTTGAGGAAGTCCTGACTGAAGCCTTCGTTGACGGAGACTGTGATTGTGTTGTAGTGTGCGGCGTCGTCTTTGATGTACCAGACCTTGTCGGATCGAAGCACATCCACAGAGTGCCCGCGAGAGTGCAGGGCTCTGACCATGAGTTCCATGTTCACCCAGTGGCTTCCCTCCAAGGGAACGATCAAAATCCTGCCCGCGTGGCATGGTCTCCACGTCCAGAAGACAACGAACAAAAGGTGAAGAAATGTCTTTGAGTGTCCGTGAGGCAGCATCTTGCACCTGAGAATATACGGTATTTCACTAGCCAGCCTTTTGTTTACATGTTTTACACAAATTGCATGCAGGATTCTTTTCTAACGTACCTGTTTTTAGCTCCGAGCATGCAGTTGCTTATTCCCAAAATGTTTCCGTGTGAAACGCTCACATCACCAGGGAATTTATAAGCAGAAAATTCCCCGAAAGCCCACGTGAGTGGATTATCAGTAACCTTTACACTGGCACCCTGTACAAGACTAAAGAACGGTCCTAGTTTGAGCTGTGGCAGGTGTTGTGTAATGCGTATTTGCACTGCTTTGTTTGCGCTGCAGTAATGTATATGGGGTATTTACATGCACCACTCACTCTAACTCTGCTCATTGCAGGAATTACATTCAAAATCACCTTATTTATAACGTGGTCTCGTAGTCCACATAATATCGCTGTCGCTGTCTTCAATTAAAGACAGCGACACGGGTGCAGTTCATGCCAGAGAAGTAACTCTTGTTTTCATTGTACTGCCATGAACTACAGTCCACGCTTAAATGACTGTTGTCGACGTGCAGAATAAGCAATGATGGCAATTTGCACTTATAAATAACCTTATTTTATTTGTTTTCAAAACAAAACAGTGTTTTTGCTGTATAACTGCCAGCATGACACACGTTTGCAAATTGCAAACTCCACACAGTCTCAAGCAATATTAATATTGTTAAAAGAGCACACATTTTGAAAGGAAAAATCGAAACCACCCACTGCAGTTCTTTATTCTGCAACTCAAGCGGCACGGGATTTATTTAACCCTTATGTTGTGTATGGGTCAGCCGTGACCCGTTCGAGTGAAAATGATATAATAAGTACCATGTTTTTTTTTCTATCGGGACAGGACTTCGTGATAGCCTCCGGAGAAGCTATATAAACGAAACAAAACTGATTTTGACCAGTCAAGCCTATTCTGAATGTCTCTCTAAAATATTTCCATGGGTGACCCTGAAAATGGAACCAGGGTTCTCATCCCTCTTCCGCTCCTATAACCCCTATAAGTGTGGGAGCAGGGCATGGGTTTTGGTGAAAGGTCGCTGCTGGAGGTCGCTGCTCTTACACTTTCACCCACTTCCCAGTGTCTGAGCAGTATCTCATCTAGTGGGTTAAAGTGCGAGATAATTTGGCATTGGGGCTTCCGGATACACTATTGAATGATGGTCATTGTTTTCAAGTGTTCTGGCCTGAGTTAAGTCATGGGTCAAAATTGACCCGCAAACACGAGGGACAGAAACAGCTTTCGAACACAACACAAGGGTTTGTCATTTGTTTATGTAGCTGTGCATATAGAGACCATTTTGAGTTCCATGCACACGGGGAGGAAAGAGAGGAAACGAGATCTGTTCTGTGACTGAAATGAAACAGTACTGAAAACAAACAATGGATACATAGAAAATATGCTCGAACAACAAGACCGTCTCAGTTTTGCTGTAGGACCATCCTCCCTTCAGCTCACTCATCCCTCTCTGGTTTAAATGGGGAAGAACAAAACAATGAGCATGTCATTCTTTGCTTGTGCTCATATTTTGGTCCTGATTTTGGTTCCTGTGGAGAGTGAGAAATAGGCCATGAGATCCCCTTATTCCCTAAATGTCATTATCTGAGGCATCTTCATGCAACGTCCAAATCAAATATAATATGAAAATTGTGCCAGCGACTCTTTCGCTCACAGACGAGGACAATGTGTGTTGTGTTGTGATCACCTTTATTTAAATGATGTTCCATAGATAACGTGGTCATCTGTCGTCTTTCGGAACATACCATATACTGTATATAGTTGACAGGCAGAATACTATATTGTATTGGAAGTAATGTCATCTCCTAACAATCGTATGTGTGTGCTTATTGATTTGGCCAGTGAGCTGCTTTGTAATTGCTTCTCCAAGGCATGAGCTCATCCCTGTGTCCAGACATATCTGGGCTGTTTCTTTGTTCTGTTCAAAAGGACATGTTCTTTGGATTATCTATGTATCTCAACCAGACCCAAAGAGGACTCTCATGTTTTGTAGCTTTAACATGAATCGACTGAAATGTACTGATATGTGAGATGTGGACAAAACATGAAACATTGCTTAATAAATGTATTCTTCAATCCAAATCAGAAAATGCAAACTTTAATGTACCCTTAAATTCTAAAATAAATTGAAAAAAAAAGGTATGCAGTGTGTCTCCCCACAGCGGGCTGTTGATGTGCTTTGAATCCATTTGTGGTTAGTTTGCTCCCACGTGTGGTTCCTAGAGGGTGCTTCCCGTGTAATTAGGGACGATGATGCTTGCCCACTTGTAAATAACTGGGATAAAGAGGAGAGCCGTGCCCAGGATTGACACCAGGAGGAAGGCCCACAGAAACATTCGATCCAGAACCTGGGCGACAAACTTCCAGTCTTGTACCACCTGTGCCAGAGAAAAACACATGCACGTAGACAAAGTAAGTACAAAACTTATCGATATACAAATATCCAAACAGGGCCAACTCACCTCTCTGACCTCATTTTCTTTAACCACATGCATGGATATGTAGCGAATCGAATCCAAAGCTGCCTGTAGGTGGCGCCTCGTGAAGAGTAGTGGGGTGAGTTCAGGGTCCTTCGTCCAACCGGCTCCCAGTGCTCCTCCCGCACCGGCTACTCCCGCTGTGGCGGTGCGGTCCACGTGGCTGCGCATGCACAGCAGCTTGGGCAGCCGGTGCAGGAAAATCTTCCTGACCCAGGGCGCCATGCCGTGATGCGTGGAAGAGGAGCGGTGATGGATGTTGATGGCGAACACGGTGATAATGATGGAGAGCGTGACGAAGATCATGGTGAACACCAGGTACTCCCCGATGAGGGGGATGGCCTTGGAGGAGGACGGGATGATCTCCTCGATGACCAGGAGGAAGACGGTGAGCGACACCAGCACCGAGGTGCACAGGGAGATCTTCTCGCCGCCGTTAGAGGGCAGGTAGAAGACGAGGATGGTGAGGAAGGACAGGCCGATGCAGGGGATGATGAGGAAGAGGGTGTAGAAGAGAGGCAGCCTGCGGATGATGAAGAAGTAGGTGATGGTGGGGTAGGAAGAGCTGCTGTCTGTCCTCAGGCCTCGGCTGCCGGTCGCCTTCACAATCTCCCATTCGCCATTGTCAAAGTAGTCCCGCTCGTCCACGTGGAAGTCCTCCAGGATGATGTCCACCTGGTGAAGAAGCAGGGCAATGTCCCGTCACTCACTGGTCATAACAGTAATGGAGCACACACACACACGCGCGCTGTGGAGGGGGAAAGGGACTCACCTGGGAGCCATCGTACGTCCACGAGCCAAACTTCATGGAACAGTTCTGGAGGTCAAATGGGAAGTAGGTGACATCGATGGTGCAGGCTGACTTGTAATTGGCCGGTGGCGTCCACGTTATGGTCCCGTCGTACTTGACCACGGCTTTGGTGACAGTTCCCTCAAAACGCCCATCTGAGCTGTTGAGAGAAATATTTCATTTGTTTTCAGGATAAATGTTTCCGTGCTTGTCTTTCTCGCTTTCTTCCCCGCAAAAAAGACCTGGTTTGCTTTTAGAGTGGTTCAAATGTATTTTCTGTACTGGTCCTTTGAAATCCCATAGTTTGAGAAAGTAGTGGCTGCATATTACTATAGTAACAATTGTAATGAATGTCATTCATTTTCCTTATGTTCCTTGACGTCACATACTTATCATACAATACAACGTCCGGAAGCCAGAGCCTGTCAGAGGGGACTCGGATGGTTGTGATGCCCAGGTAGTCATCGGGGTTCCATCTGAGCTTCATGTCAGTCCACTCCTACTTATAGGGGGAAGCACAGTGAGATGATCATTCTGAAAACACTTCCATTTCTACATTTCCAATCTAGCTCGGCAGGAATATTGCAAATGGGAAAAAAAACAACCCAAGCCTGGCTTATTGAGTCTATATGCTGTATACTTATAGGCGAGCTCCAATAACAAATTATACGATTGGGCTAAGACATAATGATCATGGTATGTACCTTGTGACCGAAACACAGCCATTTTGTGAGAAAAAAAAAATGGTCATGTCTCCCAGGCATAATGTAGAGGCAGATGAAAGAGATACGAGAGGCAATTACAAAATCTGGCATTCTCTCCAAAGACGTCTATGATAAATAGTCCTCGCGACCGTACCCACTGCCCCTCCGTGCCTTTTTGCAAGGCAATCCATCAATGCGAAAGGGAGCAACTGACCTGAACAGCAGAGCCGGGTCTCTGGGGATAATTCATAGGATGAATAAGGCTGACAGGCTAGAGGAGGTGGCCTGTGGAGGCAGCTGCGTGGGCACGGAGCCCAAAGGATTCATATAGATGAGGACTGTCAGCAGACCAAAATGCCAGCAGACCAGATTAAAGAGGGGCGAGGACAGGCTGACTGGTTGTCTCGAAAAAGATGTTATATATTCTATTCTATTATACTATAATGTGTGTAACGAGTGTGTGCTCTGCCAATGGGAAATACTGTATGTGTTTAGGTGGTATAGCGTGTGAAGCCTGTGGACACGTGTGGAAAAACGTGTGACCACATGTGGCTGACATGTAAAGCTCCTGTAAGGGGCAGCTTACCTGTTTCATCCAGACATTGGTGGTCATCAACTGGTTTTTCTCGTCCTTGAAGGATACAACAATGATCAGATTTACAGCCAAAGTATTGTTATACATTCACGTAGTTAACATGTGAACCCTTTTTAATATTACCAGGGTTTTTGAACCTCACCACATCAACTAGCTGGGAGATGGCCAGCCCAAACTTCACGCAGATCGTCTGGTTTAGGTATTCCACCGGACGAACCCACTTCTGGTAGCTTCCAAAGAGGTATTTGAACAGCTTGTCCTCAGCTTTTGCATAGGATGAGAGTTTTGGAACACCTAAGGAGTGTGACAAGACAAGTTGGCTCCAAAGTAAATATTGCCAATCCAAATGACAAGCTAAGAGTTAGCAGCGTATTGACCTTGTACTTGTACTATAGCTGAGCTGGCTAGCAAATTAGCATCGGCACACTGCCTTTTTGCCGATTTTATGTCTTGCTTTGGCACTAACCAAGTGCCATGTATACAACAATTTAGCCCAGGCAGCTCCCATTGTTGCTTCTAGTTATTAAAGCCAGTGGAGATACGATATTGTGAAACATTGCACCTAGCTACAGTTGTGAGGTGCTCTAGGAGGCAGCCATGATCATAAGAGTCCTCTATATATCAAATAAAAGAAAAATGTGCTGATTAAGCGACAAGACATGTGGTCGTTAAATGCAGCTATATTGTACAATGACTGCCCGACTGTTTCAGTAAAGCTGGGCCCTTTTTCAACGGATTAGAAAATATCGATCCGATTTTGACCCACACCGCATTTCTTTCATCCTGTACTTTAAATCATTCACCAACCGGGTTATTAACTCAATTTATGGATGGGGAATGTGACATCGACCCCAACACTTGCCTCAAAAGTCTGGCATCAACCTCAATGTGTGTCTGGATCAATAAAGTCCACAACACCTTCAATCGATGATCCTGTCATCAGCGACCTTGACATCTCCACCCCCCCCCCCCCCCCCCCCCCCCCCCCCCCCCCCCCCCCCCCCTCAGCGACCTTGACATCTCCACCCCCCCCCCCCCTCCCCCCACTGTCACTGCCTGTCTGCCTGCTTTAGGGAATTATAATTGTAAATATGAATGTAATTGTAATATGACTCTCGGGCTTTGACATGGTTTAAGCAAATAGTGCCACTGTTTTTCAATAAAACCTAAAATAAAATAAAGCTTCATCTACACCACCTCTTTAAGCTTAAAAATGGGGCCAAAAGAGGGCGCCCAGCACCACCAACAGATACAAAGGGGATCGATCCCCCTGTGAAGAGCCTTTCCTGCCAATTTCGATTACCTGCCCCGCCCTAATTTGATCCACCTGTGTCTAATTACCTCCACTCACACCTGTGTATTTGAGCCCTGTTTGCGTGTTTGTCCTCCCCTCGCGAAAGCTTTCTAGCAGACAGTTTCTTTTTTGCCTGTTGTATTTTGGCACAGGTGCCCTCTCTTCAAATGATTACCTGTGCACCAATCTCGTTGGAAAACACACCCCGATTTTTATTTATTTTTTGGTCTTACCCGTTTTTAAGGGGCATGCTCTTTGGTCTTTGCCTACATTGTTTTGCCAAACTCAAACATAGGTGAGCCTAGATGAGCTGTCGGAGCTTTGTATAGTTTCTAAACAGTTTGTCATTATAGATTCCCAAGTTGGTGACGACGAGGCAATATCCAACAAATTCCATCCACGCTACTCACTTTGGAGCCAAAAGATCGTTCCCTTTCACAAACGCATGATTGACGATGATTGACTGGTTTAAGAATAGTGTTCAAAATTACAATTAAAATGCAAAGAAAGTTTAATGTGGCACGGTAGCTCGTGACTCCGTACAATGTCCACAGTGGCTGCTTCCGACGGACAACCAAAATGTTGACACATGCACAGTGGGGATTTGATGCAACTACCAAATGAAACGGGCCCTTAAACGAAATGTCTGTCCAACAATGCTGGACACTTTTGGGATCATGTAGGCACAGTGGGCAAAAAAAGATCATTTTGACATTTTCGACATAGAGAAGTGGCATAGCCCATTACATTCCACCATCATAACTCCCAGTCCTTGGTAAACTTACGCAGCGAGAGGCACAGGTGGCAGCAGCACAGCAGCGGCAGCAGCAGCAGCAGCAGTGTGAGGCAGGTGGCGGCCCCCCCTGCTCCCAGCATCATACCGGAGGTGGCACTGGATCCACACCACTGATCCCTTGGGCATCACAGAGCTTGGGAAATACATGTTAAAAACAACGGCAGTTGTGTGCACTGGGTAAACATCGGAGCAGCGTGAGTGTAGCTTTGACCGTGCCTCGGGGAAATGGATGGAAAGCGCAACGGCAAACACCTCTGCTCCCGTTTGGTAAATACAATCTGCATTAATCAAAGAATATAGCCCCCAGAATAAATAAATGAATAAATAATAAAAATAACGTTCTGTTGTAAATCATGCAAATGCTGCACATACCTGCTTGTAGCCTCTCCCATAAACGCACAGTGCCGAGCAGCAGAGGGGGTGAGGCAGTGGCTACCCTGATAACAGAGACAGTGCGTCTCGGGCTCTCCTCCATTCCATGCAGTTTCCCCTCTCTCGCCTCAGACAGATGCTGCCTCGCTCTCCGGCTGCATCCAGTTGTGCACACGCAAACGCATCCTCCTCGTCCTCCTGTTCCTCCTTCAGAGAGCCCGCCCCATTTCCCCCCGCTGCCCCACCAGCCCCCTGTTCCCCACGCATTATGGCACTAATCACAGACGGGGATATTCTCACTTCTCCTATGCAGCCGCCCCCCCCCCCCCCCCCCCCCCATCCCCCCACCGCGCGTCTCCACCGCAGCATCAGGGATGGGAAGACATTTTCACAGCACATCCCAGTTGGTTCCCTCATGTCCACAGCTCCATGAGATTCTGCATTTAGTCCCTCCACGGCTCTCTGTATGTGTGATTGCGAATGCTTCCATGGCAACAGCATTTGCAGGGGGGCCATTGGGTTGAGAGAAAAAAAAAACGTATCCGTCTATCTGCATCTGAAATGTTTGAATAATTGTATTTATTTCAATTCTTATTTCATTCCTTGTTTTTTGCCGAGTAGCAGATGTTATTGATGTGAACTCTGGTTAAAAGAGGTCAGGATTGGTATTCCTTTTTAAGCATGTTCAGGAGTTACTGTTGGACATGCAGTGTGAAATCAAACCTGGGTTTATAAATGAACGATTAGTTGTGATCCTGATACAATAGCCCCATTGTAGTGTTTCTAACGTTGACGTTCTTGTTGAAAAAAAAAAGATCTGGACCAGCGGTCTGATCAACAGAACGTGGGGGGTTACGACGGATTGTACAGAACCCCGCAAGAGATATGCAGGAGAAAGAAAAACAATGTTAATACTTTTGTATGTGCATGTGTGGCTGCCGTCAGGGTCACTTCGATACAATTTAAGTTCATTGAATACTTTTGAGACAAATGTAAAAGTCATTGACATCAATGGAGAATAATAATGCCGCATGTACAAAGTACAGAGCCCCTCTCTGTTCCAGTTCTGCTAGTTTTATGTAGATTTTGACTACCTCTTTCACCTATACATGTTTTTCAACCTTCATCATTATTTTCGCTCCACTTCTATCCGGGTTGTGTGTAAACATTGTAAAACAAACATCCAGCCTTATTCTCAAATGTTTTCCCCTGTGTGAGGAAGCAAACTAGGACAATGCTGAGTTTTTGAGTGCCTACACACTCAACTCACACAACAATCACCTTATATAGGCATGTCTCGGTAAATGCTCCATGACACCATCAAATTGGCTTTTTTATGGTCTCGTTGGATGAAATGCATTTTCGTTGTGCTGCAGGACTCTGTGCATGAACCATATATCTTTTGATTGTTGTGCAGCTAGTGTGTGATTGTTATAGTAAAGTGAATCAATGCACTGCATGCAGGCTCTTATGTGAAATAGATATTTCCGTGAAGCAGCAAATAACTTCAATAAAATAGAAAGAAATCAATAAAAGATAGGCCACAAATAAGCCAATATTTGGGAAACACTGACACGTGCGCACATGCTTTTGGATATTTACACTGCAGAAGCGTGTCCATCTGAAAAGAGGGCTGCATTCACACATTTCATCTGAATTGATCTCAATGCTTTCACTTCAATCATTTTCTAACCTTTTTTGAACAATTGTACATTGTTCTCGTTCAAGATGAGGCTCGTCCATGGCTGCAGCGCTGTACTCCTGCTCACCGTCATTCCCCAAGTCTGCCAAGCTGGAAACGTCTTGGTGATTCCCGTCGAAGGCAGCCACTGGTGCAACATGGAGGTTCTACTTCGAGGTCTGCACTCCGGAGGACCCAATATCACAATTTTGCATTCCAGCAAAAGCTGGTACATCAAGCCTTATTCTTCCTATTACAACTCTATCACAGTCCAAATGGACATGGGCTTAGATGATACTTTTATCAAAAATGTTCTATGTGGGGTCCTTGACATTAATAGGGGTGCATTTTCTTTGATGGACATTTTCAAAATATCTGTGGGATTGTTCTCCACACTGCTCTCTTCTGGATAGAGTTTGTCATGAGACACAGAGGTGCGGCACACCTGAGGACAGAGTCCTACAAAATGCCCTGGTACTCCCACTACTCTATGGATGTATTTTTGTTTCTGATTGGAGCTCTGCTGCTCGTACTTTTCACTATGGTTATCTCAATGAGATGTTTCTAAAATGTAATCCGTAAACTAAAAGTTAAACAAGATTAAACCTTTGAGGGATATAGTAAAGGAGTGTCTGGGCTTCTTTTATTGATTTTCATAGTTTTGTAAAAAAAAATGTTATATTTGTCATTAAGCGGACTCTGTGACATGTTATTAATGCTCAGTTCTATACAATTGAACTAGTAGGAATGACATTAGACCAACTTTATCTGTCAAAGGGTGGGAAATGTATAATATGTATTGTCTATGTAGACATACACATGTATACACATGCGTTTGTGTGCCTACGCGATGATGCGTTTTTAGGAGTGGATAATATCTTATTCAATATGTATAAAATAAAAAATGTTCCCTTTTACCAGAGTGAACCTCTTTTACAAAACGTTTAAGTTTAGCAGAAATGTTTTCAGGTTTGAGGCAGAAAAAAAAATGTCCTCAGAATTAGGACTTCAAAGATGTCATGAAAGGTGTTTGATGGCCAAAGCTTTAGGAACTGACATTTTCTTGTGAGTAAAGGGAAAGATTTACCAAAACCCATTACAATTTGTGGCATGGCCTATTCAGCCTTTTTTGAACCAAAAATATGAATTGTGGCAGAATTGACCAGATCATTGCATAATGCCTGTTTCATGGACAGCTTTAATAATCTGTTTACACAACCTGTGTCTACTTGGCAAGACTTGGAGTCGCAGATTTTAAACATTCACAAGTGTGAAGAAGAAGCTCGAGTTTTTGATTCTGATCTTGGGAGATTATTTTATTAAGGAGGCTTGTTTACACGTCAAAGCTTCAGACTCACACAATGTTCAAGTAAACTTCAACAAGCTGAGCAGCGTCAAGAACTTGGATAGTCCGAAATTATACAGAGGACACAGTGGTGGGATCAAACACTGCGCCCTGACGAGATCTTCAAATTATCACTTCTGTGAATTTCCCGCGATCAGCAACGGAACAAATACACTTTAAAGGCCAATCGCTTCCCGCAATATACCAGTATCGTTTAATTACAAGAAGCAGAACAGCTTCTTTGAGAACATCTGTGACATCTTGTGGGGCCGATCAATCAGATCTCAACTGCCTCTACCTCATTCTGCCGTCCTCCACCTCACTTCTGATGGTCCTGTCTGCATCGGCACCTTCGACCTTCTGCATGTGGAAGGATCCTCTGCGGCTGGCAAGGTACCGACCCAGAAGACCAGTAAGCACGCAGACGATGAAAAATATCGCCACACCGACCACCGCGGGGATGATGTCATAGTGAATGTTCCGCCCCGGACCCTTATAGGCTTCGGTGCCAACTACATTGAGGATGTAATCTTCATAGGCCTCTCCCCTGGCATTGGAGGCTAGGCAGCGATAGGTACCGTTGTGATGCCGAGTGAGGTTCTCAATGTGGAGCGCAGGGCCCTCCATCCCAGCATGCGACAGCACAGCGCCATCTACCCTCAGCCACTGAACCCGATGGGGATGTGGGTTTCCTTTGACGACACATGTCAAATCCAGGTTGTCACCTTCTCTGGTTAAACCATCGGGCCTTGTTGCCACAATCTTCACTTCTGGTTTGTACAGCACCTCCAAGAGTCTTTGAGCCACGAGGCCCCTGATGGCTGGGTGGTCGAGGATGCACTTCACCGCTACTCCGTCATCCTCTTTGGTGACAAACATTTTTAAGTGGCTGACGACATTGAACGTCTTGTCATACGCCTCCTGGTGCGTTGTCTCGCCGGTCACTTCCTCCTCCCCTTTCATCCATCTGATGGAGGCGGCTGGCTTGCCGCCCGTGGAAGTGCAGGTGAGCTTCACCTGATTCCCCTCTCTGAACACATCCTCACGGCTCTCGATGACCGGGCTGCCTGGCAGGACCAGGACGGTGAGATGCCCGTAGGCCTCTTCGAGGTCACTTGAGTAGTGCAGGCAGATGTAGTATCCTTCGTCGGAGAGTGACACGTTGGACAGAGACACCTGGAGTTCGTTCTCAGTGAAAGTCACCAGCTGAAACCGCTCGTTCGTTGCATATTTAACGTTCTTTATGTAGATGGTAATCCAGTTTCTGTCGACAAATTGAATTCTGTCGTCGCTGTTCCTCACTCTGCAGCTGAAGATGGCCGTCTCCCCCCGAATCGCAGACACATCGTGAGTTATCAGGTTCTGACCTTCGACGTTCCAAAGAAAGAGTGGTGAAATCACAAACAGACAGAAAGGAAGGGCAACAGATCGCTTCCCCGTGGTCGCCATGTGGGACACCTGATTGGGACCTTCTCCTGTGTGGGAAACTGTTAAATGTTGTTTAACTGCTTTGATCGAACGCATTCTGACCCTGAAGGTTGTGTAACTGCCAATACTTTCATCTGAAGAATTCTGACCTTGATCACAGAACATATCAGAAGTGTGTCGCGCTTGTGTCACCACGTTTTGGGGGGACTCAGATATGTTATGAATTGACAAGATTCTCGTCAAATTGTTGTTTGAAACTTTCGTCGGCTGATTGCAGTGTCCATGACAACATACAGGGAACATGGACTTCTTAGATTGGAGTTGTAATGATGTTGCAAAATGGATTGAGTCTTTAGGATTTCCACAATACAAAGTAAATTAACATTCCCCCCCCCCCCCCCCCCCCCCCCCCCCCCCAAAATTAAAATCCCCCCCCCCCCCCCCCCTGCCTCACCCCACCTAGACAACTTCTTATTCTCTACAAGCTCCAGCCTTGTTTTTCTTCTGTGGTTCAAATGTTCATCTAACTTCACTGACATATTTCGTTGGTGTTTATCACAACTCAGAAGATAGAAAAAAGCAAGAGATTGTTGCCATTTGTGGTGTGGCCGATTTGCCTATTTTAACTGTCATCAAACAAGTGACGATATCATTCATCCCTGTCACAGGCATGTTTCACGGACAACTTCATCTCCGGACGAAAGCTCATTTATGCAAACTGTAACTACTTGCCAAAGCTTGGAGTCACTGATTTTAAAGATACGCAGGTATTCAGACGAAAGCTTGAGGTTTTGTTTGTTTGTTTTTTTCCTAATCCTGAGAATACAATGGTAGGCTCGTTTACGTGTCAAAGCTGCAGTGTAATGAGACACACCTTTAGTCAAAATAATTGTTCGTTACACAGTGTACTTTCAAATGTATACATTAAGCTCTCAGTGGACTGCAAACACCGCAGACCTGGTGGCTTGTACATTCCTATTGGCATTTGGACACATTCTGTTCTCCCAGAGATCCGAACTAAATCGTCGAGAGGTGCCTTAATACTCTCAACTCTGCTCTATTGTAGAAACGTCACACCAAACGAAAATAACAACCATTTCTCTCCCATAATGAGTTTCAACTGATCATGAAATATTTTGAGGCAGACTTAGCGGAGATGTCTAATACAGGCAAGAGGGACATTGATTAAGCCTGAAGGTCCTTTCGACCCATTTGTCCCACCGTCACTCTCAGTGGGACCGCCTGATTAAATAACGGCGAGACCCTGTGAACTGTATACGTTACCAAAGGGGCCCCGACTTCTGTGTGCTCCGCAGGTCATCTCCGCTCGCGTGCTTGAGCTGCTGAGAATCGCAGAGACCAGGTGGAGTCGCAGCATCGCCGACCTGCCGCGGGACCGCATGGGCCTGTTCCTGGAGAAGAAAAGCCGCACGGGGGTACAGGCGGACGGCCTCACCTACTGGGCCTTCCTCAATCACCTGAGGGAGAGAGACTTGCATGCATCGCAACTGTAAAGGAGCACAGAGAAAAATCCAAGACACGCCGGTGTCATTTCCTACGGCCAGCTGTCACAATGACTCGGGTGAGACACTCACAGTAGGCCACACTCAGGTTTTGACATGAACACGTCCCGCCCGAAACAACATGTGTTCAGCCCGAAAACCACTTGTTAAAGGATCGTCTGAAAACCCACATGAGGGCCAGTGAAACGAGCGCTAAAACCATTTGGCTTTTCCGATTGATATGTTTTTTTTTCGTTTTTTTTTTTTAACTGGCTGGGTCTGTTGGTCTGAAGTACAGACACCTTCGGAGTAATACTCTGGACGACAACAGACACCCAGTTTCAATGTGCCAAGAGGCAGTCATGTAATGTACCGGGTAAATTATGAATCCCCATTAACAGACAAAAAGCAGACAGGGTCCATGGCAGGACGGCTTCGACACTGAGGGAGGATTTAAAAAGGGGGGGTAAAGCCTCGAAGAGGAAGCAGCAGAAGCTATTGTTATGCCTAAATCTTTTTTGCCAAAAACTTTTATTCAAGTTATATTCTCGCAGGTGACTTACATTTGCTTTTCAATGTATGATAATATGTATATGTATTAGGGCTGGGCAAGTTGATCCGTTCTTAGCCATTTATGTTGTATTTTATGTATTATGTCATATATTTTCGGCTTGTAATGGGCGTCATCACGCTACTCAACCACGGCCGCATTAGGGGTGGGGCCTAAGGCGGCTGCAGCAAAGTTGGTGGAATGGATAAATATAGTTAATTATGTCATTGTGTAACTACTCAACCTGCATCAATGAAATTGTCTTTTTTTTCTTCTTTTTTTTTGATTGAGATTCTCCAATGGAAATCCTGTACAAATGTGGACTTCACAGACTAAAAAGTCCCTTCACAGTAAATTCCACCTACGACCACTTCCTCTCACTCGGACACTTGCAACTGAACATAAACTATTTATGCTGCTGTCTGATAAAAGAAAAAAATGTATGGTACCAGTTCAGAAAAAGAAAAAAAAAAAGAAAAATAATTTGCTTAAAAAATATATATAATTATATCTGTTAATGCTCAAGGGAATACTGCTGTTAAAAAGCACCTTATTTGTTTAAGTGTTATTGCACTTTTGTTCATACAGCAGTACTTTCAAAATAACAGTGAACAATTTGGCGCAACATTATCGTTGCCCCGCACTCATATGTATATTTGTACATATACACACACACACGTTTGTGTGCACATGTGAGTTGTGTGGTGTTTGAATGTGCTTACGCAGTGATGTGTTCCAGCATGTGTGGTTTTGTCTTTTTAAGAGTGGATAATATTTATTCAATATAAATCAACTTTTTTTTTTTTTACCAGAGTGAACCTCCCTTACAAAACTTGTATGTTTCCGGCTCCACATCTTGGTTAATCCATAGTTAATGTCGGGCTGATATGCAACATGTTGCCATTTTTGGAAAGTTTCATTAGTTAGTGTCAAATTAAAATTGTAGACATTCGTTGTTTTTGTTTTTGTCTTTGTTGTCTAATCTTCAGCTGTGAGTGACATCAAACCGCGAATGAATCGCCTTTATACAGTTCCTGTTATGAACTGGAAACACTGTTGTGGAAAAATGATATCTAATGAGGCGCGAAAGACGCGAGTCTCTCTCGCAAACGTCTTGCAGAGGGGGTTCACAAATTCAACAGAACGCAAGCAGTCTGCTCAAGAGGGAACAACCCTCAAACTGTAGGGCGGCAATACTTATTGTTTAAGACAGGAGGAAGGAAACTGTCAATCAAGCTGTTCGAACAGAGTTCAGAAGTATGAGAGGTCACGTGCGGGTGACCTCAAAAACAAGACATCAAACCGATTCTGCGGTTAACACATTTAGCAGAAGACTTTTAGACATGTCACTTATCAAAATAACCGTCGCATGTCTGACACTTATAAAACTTTCCATTACAACACTTCAGGCTTAACAAAAGAATGGTTGAGGGGCAAGACTTGGCACGTAAGTGCACAGAGGGAGGGACATCATTAACCAGGAAGTGGTCCACCGTGCCAGCGTTTGACTGTGAGTCCTCTGACATTGTTTTGTTTTGGGTTAAGAGGGTTGACAGAAAAGACATGAAGCGTTGGCAGTGAGAGACTTCCCTCTCGGTTTTTGAAACAACGGGTAACTGATCTATGTTGTTGACATTTCACCGTTTAGAAGATTAGACATTTGATCTGCAAATACATGCTCTGGGATTGTGAAATGTGTTGCACATGAAAAGCTCTTGAACATTTACTTTTATACCGAACTGAAGACATTCATGGCTGTAAAAAAACACCTCCTCCCAGGCACGATGGGGTTTAACAAAGAATGCATTCAGAACTCTGGGCTATGAATAGAACTCTAAATTCCTCAGAAACGCTCCTGGTGCGTAATCTTTTTTTTCTTTTCCTTTTTCTGGATTCATGTACTAACTGGTGTTTAATTTCTTCTATCTTTTTTTTTTTTTTTTTTTTTTTTTCGATAATCTATCCTTCAGACTCCATCGCTTTGGAATATCTGAAGATGATTTTGGCCCAGATTTGCGTGGCCTCCCTTTTGGCTGTCATTATCCGTGCTGCCCAGGCTGGAAAGGTTCTGGTGTTTCCACATGACGGGAGCCACTGGGTGAACATGAAGGTGCTTGTTGAGGAGCTGCACTCAAGGGGACACGCCGTGACCGTGATCCGCGCAGCAGACAGCTGGTACATCAGTGAGAGTTCCCCAAATTACAGCACTGTCACGGTGGACATCGCTGGTGGTGCCAGCGAGGACTTTTTCCGCTCCTTTGTCTCTGAGGTTATTCAAATCAAACGGAGGCAGGGCTCTGCCTGGTCTCGGCTAGCTTTGGTCAGGGAGTTGCAGGAACAATTCTCTGTCCTACACGAGAAGATCTGTCAAGTGATGGCGTACATGTTTGAAAACAAAGAACTCATGAAGTCCTTCCAAGACGCCGAGTATGATGTTGTCTTGACAGACCCGGCCAACGGCGGAGGAGTGATGCTCGCCCACTACCTCGGATTGCCGCTGGTGTTTGATGCTCGATGGACTGTTCATGGTGAGGCCCATTTTGCCATCGCACCGTCTCCTCTTTCCTACGTCCCGCTGCCACCGTCCGAATTAACGGACCAAATGACCTTCTCCGAGAGGGTCCAAAACATGCTGTTTTATACCATGAGGATGCGTATGTACAAAGAGATCACGGCGCCGCATTATTCTGCTTTGGCCAAGCGCTACCTAGGTCCAGATGTGGACTACTTCTCCCTGTTTCAAGCAGCGGACCTGTGGCTGATGAGGGTGGACTTTGTGTTTGAGTTCCCTCGTCCCACCATGCCTAATGTTGTCTATGTGGGAGGGTTCCAGTGCAAACCTGCAAAACCTCTGCCTCAACACCTGGAGGACTTTGTGCAGAGCTCCGGTGAACACGGATTTCTCATCATGTCTCTGGGGACTTTGATTGAAGAGCTTCCCCACGACTTGGCCGAAGAGATCGCTGCGGCTTTCGCCAAATTACCTCAGAAGGTCATCTGGAGGCACAAAGGTGCCAGACCAGCCGCGCTGGGCAACAACACTTTGCTCGTGGACTGGATGCCACAGAATGACCTCCTGGGACATCCAAAGATGAAACTATTTGTCAGTCATGGAGGAACCAATGGAATCTATGAGGCTATATATCATGGGGTTCCGATCATAGGCGTCCCCATCGTGTTTGATCAAGCCGATAACCTCTCCAGACTGAGAGCAAGGGGCGTGGCAAAAGTTACGGATATTTCCGTCCTGGATGGGGAAATATTTCAGAGTGCCATCCGGGAGGTCCTGAGCGACCCCTCGTACAACCAATGGAATCTATGAGGCTATATATCATGGGGTTCCGATCATAGGCGTCCCCATCGTGTTTGATCAAGCCGATAACCTCTCCAGACTGAGAGCAAGGGGCGTGGCAAAAGTTACGGATATTTCCGTCCTGGATGGGGAAATATTTCAGAGTGCCATCCGGGAGGTCCTGAGCGACCCCTCGTACAGGACATATATGCAGCGACTCTCCAGGCTGCACAGAGACCAGCCCATGAGGCCACTGGACACTGCCCTCTTCTGGATAGAGTTTGTCATGAGACACAAAGGTGCGGCTCACCTGAGGACAGAGTCCTACAAAATGCCCTGGTACTCCTACCACTCTGTGGATGTATTTTTGTTTCTGATTGGAGCTCTGCTGCTCGTCCTTTTCACTATGGTTACTTTGATGAGATGTTCCTACAATGTAATATGTAAACTAAAAGCTAAACAAGATTAAACCTTCAACGTACATGGTGACGGGGATCACGGGGATTTTCCCTGCCATGTTATGTAATGCATTGACTGGCAAGCAAAGGCTTTTTTTTTGGTCTGGCAATATGTCTGGGTTTCTTTTATTTATTGTCGTAGTTTTGTAAAAATGATTCTTTATGTGTATAACCTCCTTTACGAAACGTTTAAGAATTGCTTTCATGTCCATGACATCCATATAAATGTCATCGTTAATGCCACAGTGATATGCAACATGCTGCCATTTTAGGAACGCGTCATTGGTTAGTGCCAAAAACATCTACCAGTGACCGACGAGGAAGAATTAATAATCTAGTTTCATACTGGCTTATATGTTACATTCATTTTCCTTTGAGATTCTGCGGGAATAGTAGACTAACCTTGTGATGGTAGGTGCATATTGTTACTTTCCAGTAAGGTTATAATGTTAAAACATCATCACCGGAATTTTCCTGGGGGGCATCAATAAAGGTTTATTTTATTTGATCTTATCTTATCGTATGATTTTTTTTTTTTTTTCAGAATTCAGCGGAACACAAACGTACCGTAAGCATTGAAGGCCACATATAAAAATAAGCCGGCCGTGCCATCAACGCATGTAGCCATTGCATTTGGAGGGAGACTTCATTTTGGTATCGCACTAAAATGAGCAAACCACATTGTTGTCACAAACGTCACCATGGAGGAACTCACAATAACCCTGCAGTTTTCGGGATTATGGTTTTACACATAAGTAGTTATGTTCCTGATATTTGCACAAAAGGTACACCGAGGGCAACCTTTACTCCATATCACACGTTCTTATCACCTTTGCGTTCAAGTACACTCAATTGCGGGACCAAAGTCTGAACAGACTGATCATCGAAAGAACTTGCACATGTTTTGCTCTCCGGCAAATGACAGAGACGGAAAAAATACCACTGCCCGCCAACTAAGGTAACATTATTATAGTTAAATCTTTTGCCAACAGGAATCACTAATTGCCATTTTGGGTTTAAAGGTTATGTGCATTTCCAGAAGTGAATCTGGTATGGCATAGGTGTCTCTAAGTTCCTTTGGTTTTGTCTGTTTTAATTGCCATGACTTTTACCATGACAAATATGAAGTTATTATGTGTATGCGTATTGCCATGTTGCACATGCTAGATTTAGATTGATTCGACAGAGTATTAAGTGCAGTGTTTCTGATAAAAAAAAAGAAGACTGATATTTAAAAGCCCTTTGATTAGAAATATTGCTTGTAGAGAAAATGATGCATTTGAAAAAAAAAAATCTTAAGGAAGACACGATATGTTTTCTTTTTGGACCTTTTTAGAATAAAAAAATGAATGGGCCCTGGGTCTGGATCGCCGTCAGCGTGATCTGCTCAACTCTGGTCCATGCTGGGAAAGTGCTTGTTTTTCCACTAGACGGCAGCCACTGGGTGAACATGAAGGTGATTATAGAGGAGCTGCACTCGAGGGGCCACCAGGTTTGTGTCCTACGATCGTTCGACAGCTGGTACATCAAGGAGACCTCCCCGTTCTACACGTCAGTTACTCTTGAGTTGAGCTCCGGATTTGAAGAAAACTTCATTACTGAATTTGTGGCACAGCTGATGGAAATCCAGAGGGGAGGCAAATCTGCTTGGACCCGTTTTAAACTGGAAATGGAACAAGTAGAAAAGAGCTCCGAGTTACACGAGAAAACGTCCAAAATGCTCGAGCAGCTTCTCGAAAACAAAGATCTGATGCAGACTCTACGCGACGCCAAGTACGACCTTGTCCTTGCAGACCCTATCCTGCCAGGGGGTCCTATACTTGCCCATTACTTCAACTTGCCTATTGTTTTTAACGTCAGGTGGACGAGTCAAGGGGAAGGTCATTTGTCAATCGCACCTTCTCCTCTCTCCTATGTTCCAATGACGGGGACAGAGCTGTCTGACAAAATGAACTTTCTCCAGAGGGTGATTAACGTCCTTGGTTTTGGCTTCTCCGAATATGCAGTCGCACGGTATGTCTCGCCACATTATGAAGGGCTAATTCAAAAATATTTGGGTCCAGATGTGGACTACTTCTCCCTGTTTCAAGCAGCGGACCTGTGGCTGATGAGGGTGGACTTTGTGTTTGAGTTCCCTCGTCCCACCATGCCTAATGTTGTCTATATGGGAGGGTTCCAGTGCAAACCTGCAAAACCTCTGCCTCAACACCTGGAGGACTTTGTGCAGAGCTCCGGGGAACACGGATTTCTCATCATGTCTCTGGGGACTTTGATTGGAGAGCTTCCCCGCGACTTGGCCGAAGAGATCGCTGCGGCTTTCGCCAAATTACCTCAGAAGGTCATCTGGAGGCACAAAGGTGCCAGACCAGCCGCGCTGGGCAACAACACTTTGCTCGTGGACTGGATGCCACAGAATGACCTCCTGGGACATCCAAAAGTGAAATTATTTGTGGCTCACGGAGGAACCAATGGGGTTCAAGAGGCAATCTACCACGGGGTCCCTATTCTCGGACTCCCATTGATTTTTGATCAGCGTGATAATCTGTTAAGAATTGAAGTCAGGGGAGCAGGGAAGAATATTGATATTTTTGCAATGAATGAAAAGATGTTTTACGAGGGTCTCCGGGAGGTCCTGAGCGAGCCCTCCTACAGGACGAACATGCAGCGACTCTCCAGGCTGCACAGAGACCAGCCCATGAAGCCACTGGACACTGCTCTCTTCTGGATAGAGTTTGTCATGAGACACAAAGGCGCGGCTCACCTGAGGACAGAGTCCTACAAAATGCCCTGGTACTCCTACCACTCTGTGGATGTGATGCTTCTCCTGCTTGCGGTTGTTCTTGTTATTCTGAGCTCCTTTGCCGGCCTCACGTATTGTCTATGCTCTAAATTGTGTCGGAGAACAAAAATGAAAAGGGAAACGAAAAAGAGAGGAGCAGCAATTAAAGGAAAATTCCAATAATATCCTTATTACACTATCCTTTAAATATGATACGGGTGACTTATGTACTCTTTTGCTCTTATTTGCTGTGATTTGATGAGGTAAATATTAATCATTTCAACTGAGTAGCAAAAACTGTTGGGTTGGTTAAAGTGTAGTAAAACAAAAAAAGATCACATATTGTTTGTTTTGTCCACAAGAAAAAAAAAGACATGTGGTAAAGGGTGGTGATCTTTGAATCACTATATTCTTGTCCTGGATAAAAATAATTGATGCTTTTGATGATTATTTTTCATCTTGCCAGGTTTTCAAGTCAATGCAAAAACGTCCTCCTGCACATTCAGCACGAGCACATTTATATCTCTCGCCTCACATCCACACAGAGACCGATGTGATGGGAAAAAAAATCAAAATTGTCTTAATCTTGAGAGGTCGGAGGAATAAAGATGACTGGATACAGAGCTGGTCTCAGAGTTGGCGCTTTTATTCAGGATGCAGAGGCCCAAATCACAGAGAGCGCAAAGCGGTCTGCGGGAGAGTACAGCGCAGGGAGTATTCCAAGTACATGACAGTGGGAGTAGTCTTTCGACTCGTATTAGCAACTGGGAGCAAGCGTCATTTATCTTGCGTGGACGGGCGGGCATTAGACAAACTGAAGTGGAACTTCCTCTTGCTGTGCAGTTGGTTTTGGCTTATGCTGACCTCAGATAATAGCAACCCGTTGGTAGTTGTGTGACATGATCAATGATTGCACCCTGTTCTGGGAACGCGACGTCTGCACAGAACCTTTTAAGTTATCTGAGAACACAGTTTAAGCAGAATACAATGTTATCAGAAGTAAGCTACTATGGGTGCACAGATCATTTTCCATCACGCCAATGGCCTATTTAAGTACTTATTATAAATTTGCTCTCATGATTTGGTTAAATGCATTTTAAATGGCTGAGTAATTCCTTAAATGTTGCACAGCTTTGAGGATTACGCGTTCTTTCGCTTGATTTGAAAAGTATGCATCTGTGCGGGATTGCGTAATACGGGCGGTTTATTTTGATTTATTACTATTTAGACAGGATGTACAATGAATGAATGTTGAGGAGAAGGTGGAAATGCCATTGTGGACTTGCAGAAGATTACATTTTTTTAGGTGATGAAGACTCAAGACTCAAGCATTTGTTGTCAAATGTACCTTGTACGTTGACATTCTTGGAATGCTGTCCGCTCTCAACGCCAGAATAGTAATAACAATAATACAAATATCAAATAAAAAGTTGAAATAGCAATAAACAATGTAAAATAAATAAATGCTGTCTGAAGAGAAAAATACAAAATAAAAAAATACACAGGAGTACATAAATGGCAGTGCAAACACCAGCAAACAGTGAAATAAGTGGTCCAAAAAAGAAAATGTGCGCAGATTGTCCTATGCCAGTGTGTGCGTGGTGTTGTGCTCCAAAAAGGTGCAGGGGAGCAAACACCAGTGCGCGCTATGAAAGTGAAAGATAACGTTTATTTTCTTATTCACTCAGATAATGTATTTGAGGAGTCTGTGGAGCCAATTTGCGATTTGTTTGCAGACGAGCAGGACGCCCATCTGTGTCTAAAAGCGTCACGAGTGTAGAGGACAGGGGCTTCCGACTTCCTCGGAGCCACGCTTGAATAAGCACTGCCGCCGGATGAACATTCAGGGTGTGCCCCCATTTCTACACTTAATAGGCTTAACAGGGGCTTTGGCAATGTTGTAAATACCAAGACATTCGCGTCAGAACTCAACCACTGCTGCAAGTGTGGGCTTTGTCAGACCCGAAGAGAATCTCCGGGCCAAGAGTAAAACCCAGCGAACCAGTCTGAGGGCGATGGTCCTTTAACGCAACCGTGCTGCTCGCCTGACAGACAGTCTCTTCACGTTTGCTTCTGCACGAGCGACGACGCTACTTGCAATACCTTGCCATTAGTAGCTTGTGCTACTCTGATTATTTAGCTGGCACTTTTTTCTGCAAAGGACACACAGCATTTTTTTGTGTTCCCCTATTAGATTGGTGGCCTTTTTACGTCGAGCCTACTAAACGAAGGGAGGGATATCCCTTATGTCACCAAGGTTTGATTATGACAAATATCCACTTGTGGAATTCACTTAGAGGTCACGGAAATACCTAGAGCCAAAAATGAGTTCATTTCACGAGGACAAAGTAATATGTGTTTTATATTATTATAATATATTCCCAGAACTGTAGATTTATGACAATCGGTGCAACCGTGACAAGAATGTACACAAGTATTTTACTTAAATAAATATTTCTTTTTTATTACAAAATGGTAAAAAAAAAAACATTATGCAAATACTGTTATAGACTTTGTGTGTACACCCTACTTTTGCAGTCATGATAGAAAACATTATGCACACAGTTTCCATCTTTATCTGTCATGCAGGTTATTCGTTGGGCATATCGCTTCGGTTTGAATTATATATATATTTTTTGGTATGATTACACATTATACAGGAGATCTAGCCAAGAGAAATCTGCAACTGACAAGCAGCCAAAAAATATTTGAAATATTTGAAATATATTTCAGGTGAAATTTGACTTTGTTGGAATATTTTTTCATTTTGGCAGGCACACCTCAAACCATACCATACAAGTGATCTAATAATGGTCAGATAAAAAGTGAAATATATCTAAGAACAGTTAGACAGTTTGGGCGATGTGCTTATTTTCTTTCTCGTTTTCTTTCTTCTTCCTCTCTCATACCTGTACGTTCAATTTAAAACTGGAACCAGCAGCGACATGTAAAATAAGAAGGCAAAAAGGAGTTGTTTTTTTTCAGTAGCATTCACACATGACTATAGCTGTCAAAATTCAGGGGTCTCACACCCCTTGGAAAATAATTGGAAGGATCCATGTTTTCTGCTGCATTTGAAGGAACCATGCTAGTCCAGCCACGTCACCACATGAGCAGTCTTCCCATGCATCCTTTCTGGGACGCAGGCCCTGAATTAAGATAGAACTTATGTCTTGGCCAGTTACACAAACTGTCTGGAGTATCTTCTGTTTGCCCGTTTGCCCTCAAGGGAATATTTTTAGTACATAACGGCCATAACAGATAACAGATGATAAAGGACACAGCCAGGCTTTTTGTTTCCACCCATTTCCAGTCTGTATGCTGAGCTATGCCGAGTGGCAAATAAATCATAAATACTGTACGTAAAAGTGGCATCAATCTTTCCTGACCCAATAATGAAGCCAAAAAAGCAAAAAAGTGTATTTCCCCCGTGACTTACTGTTGCTTCACGGACAGGTGAAAACCCGACGCATCACACGTGTACAAAAGCATATGAGCAGATCGTATGAACAGAAAACGGAAATCAGTGACCTGTATATCTATATTCAAGCAGCCTCACACAGCACTGTCATTGATCGGCGCTGTCCGTTATTGTTTTTTTTTCATATACAAAAAAAAAAAAAACTATGCTTTCACGTGGTGCCAATTGAAAGTCGTTTCAAAAAAAAAAAAAAAAAAAAAATCCTAGCAAAGTCTGTTCGGGGTATTTACAAAGTGTCCGAGGTAAGGTGGGCGGCGCGCGTCCTCTCATGATGTCCTGGTCCGTACAGAGCTCATCCTGAGCACAGCGAGCTCGCCGACATCTGCGTCCTGCATGTCCACCTCTTGTCGGCAGCTCTCTCGGATTACATACACTATGAGGCCCGAACAGATGAAAATGAGGAGGACTATGCCTATAACCTGGGGTACAAAGGAGTGAGGCAGCATTTAGTCGAGAGAAATGGGGTGGTCTGTTTTGCTTTGCTTCACAAAGTCATTACTATCATTTCTACAGAGGGTGAGAGCTTTGACACCCTGGATGTTCCCCTCCACGGTGGCCACTCTGCCCCCCCTTGCTCATCCTGCATAATCTGCTGCAAACTCGCAGACGCTCAACTCACCTGAGATAAGACAAACAGCTGCTGCGAGCGGAGCATGAGGTCCTGCGGCGAGACGTCTCCCTCACTTGTCGGCTCGCACCACTTCTGCGGCGCCGCTTTGTCCACTATTACAAATCTGCCCTCCCAGTCCGTCATAGCGCAGGCAAAGTATTCGCCGTCGAGGAACAGCAGAATCAGCCACACGATAGCAGGAACGAAGCTGGAGAACGAGACCGTTTTCGTGCACGACCTGTCACATCTGCATCCTTGGATGATCAGCATCAAGGTGAAGGCCATGACGGCAGGAATGACGAAGAACGCTGCGGAAAACACTCCGTTCCACGTCGGGTTGCAGGGACACTCAAACTCCAGCTCCACCAGCTTCTCTAGTCCCATGAGGATAAAGCCAAAAGCCACATTTGACACCAGAGGACTGTTGCTAAGTTCATTTTTCAGCCTGGTAAGCCATTGTTGTCTACTTTCCATACTAGATTGACCGAAGAATGAGAACAGTCGTTGCAAAAAGCCCAACCGAGGGTCCACCGTTGTGAACACATTGGCAACAGCCAAGTGATGCGTAATTAACGCATCCAGGGGTAAGTTTTCCCCCAGGGGCAAAATGCCACACTTCCACTCTGATTGGTTTTGAACAAAGGAGGGTGTGCCGTCCGCTCTGACCTTTCTCCAGCCGATTGGTCTGCGCCGGGTTTCAGGTGGGGTTACATTTGAAATGCGGTGTCCCGTGGACAAACTGGAGGGAGGGCCGTAAAGTGGAGGGAAGTTTGTTCTGCGGCCGAGCTCACACTGACCCCCTCTGCAGAACAGTCCGTCTGCGGGGAAAAAAAAAAAAAAAAAAAAACCCTATGCCTGCCTGACGGTGTAGGCCGGGGAATGTAAGCCTTTGTATTAAGGAATCTAGGTACGGGCCCAAAATGACACTAACTCTGAAAAGATGTGGGATTTTTTTTTTTTTTTTTTTTTTAACAAATAAAATAATGATGTTCGATGATAGATAATTCACACTATTTACATCTTAAAGCCACGAGACTGGTTATAAATATAACAACTATCCAGGTCTTTTTTCACCCTTGTTTATTATTTTTTTTTCTATATCTATATGTTTAAATTGTTTTTTAAAGAAAAATAGGAGGCAGGCCGATTACCTCCTGTGGCCACGTGAGGTCACCCGCGCAGCAGCCCAGAATAAGGATAGCGTGGATTACGGGAGGCCATGTTGCTCTTTCAAGGGGATGTGCTGCATGTACAGCTTGGGAACACCCGGGCCACGGATGTGATGACATAATTTATAAATGACCTCAGCGAGCTCAAGAGCATCACCATAATCTCCTCACATTAAAACCTGACAGGAGCCAGAGTTTGGGCACCGTGGAGCAGGCGTGTGTGTGTGTGTTGTGGGGGGGGGGGGGGGGGTGTATATACAGGGTGTTCATGTGCACAAGCACTCGCGTGTTGTTGTTTTTTTAATACAGGGCTTTAAGACATAAATGTCACTCGCTCTGCTTATAGTGTGTGACACATCCGATTCGGCACGCACGCAGCAGACCTGCGGTCAATTCTCGGGCTGCAATGACTGCGGGAGCTGCTGCACGGAGTCAGGGAAATCTGGAAGGTTACGAGTGTGGTGCAAGCATTTAGAGGAGTACACGATATATGAGGAACCCCTTCCTCCCAATGATGCACATGATGCATATGTGCACCTGTCGCATGGAGTGCAAACTGAGGCTTATCCAATGGCAGATGAGGAACAATAATCTACCTATTCGCCACGATTCGGCACGCACGCAGCAGACCTGCGGTCAATTCTCGGGCTGCAATGACTGCGGGAGCTGCTGCACGGAGTCAGGGAAATCTGGAAGGTTACGAGTGTGGTGCAAGCATTTAGAGGAGTACACGATATATGAGGAACCCCTTCCTCCCAATGATGCACATGATGCATATGTGCACCTGTCGCATGGAGTGCAAACTGAGGCTTATCCAATGGCAGATGAGGAACAATAATCTACCTATTCGCCATACGTGTGCGTGTGCGTGTTTCAGTGTTTGTCCACGGTCGTGAGCGCATAGGGCACGCGCAGCTTGTCGTGGCGGCCGTCGGTGTCCTACCAGCATCTGTTCCTTGCCTTTTTTTTTTTTTTTTTTGTGTGTGTGTGTGTGGGGTGGGGGGGTCGGTATTAAAAATAGACCGGTGCTGATTTACACACTTGAGTCCCGGCTGCATCACTTGCCGTCGCGAATAATTTGTGCGCCACTTTTCATTTCCAATCCGGCGAGCCGTGACCGCACAGGGCGCAAATGCGCATCGGCGTGCGCATCTTTGAATCTCCACAAGCACACACCGCGGACGCTCTCCCTGACACCCAGGGACCTCTCCTCCGCCACTCGACCGCTCTATGGCTGCACATCGGCGTCCCTGAGCCGCCGGCCTCGTACCGGACACTCCCCCTCCCCTTCGCCAACCGCCGTCCTCTCAAGGAGACCCTGATCGTGTCTGCGTTTTTTTTCTTTTCTTTTTCTTTTTTTTTCTTCTTCTTTACGTTTCTTCCGATCGTCCTTAAGAGAACCCGGTGCTATGCTGGGCCCGTCTCTCTAGATCTTGTGATCGATACACGAGATACACGATCCTCCTCCTCCCACATTCTTCCGACCGAGACCCTGGTCCTCTCACCCAGCCCCGGAGATGCATACTTCCGCAGTGATGTTGGCGTTGGTCCTCCTGGGGACCTGGATGGCGCCTCCCGTCTCGGCTCAGAACGGTAAGACAGCGGCTGGTGGAAACGATCGCGTTCAGGGGGAGAGGTGACTTGACTTGTGCGCGAAAGATAAAAAAAAAAAAATGAAAATGTTTGTCCACCCCATGGAGGTCTTGGAGAAGGACTGCGTTAAAGCCTCAGCCGGTGCTGTGCTTTCACACACGTCTCGACGACAAGGCCAGATTATAAACCCACACACATCGGATCCCAACACTGACCACACGAACTGTGGGAAGCTGACGCGGCAGTGACATCTTTATTGTTTTGTTTTTTTGTGTATTATTATTATTATTATTATTATTATTATTGATGTATTGCCAGTTTAGTGCGCGCTGCAGGCCAGTGTAGACGTGACTGGCCGTCACAAGTCGAATATGTTGTCGTGAGGTTTTTTTGGTGTGGGGTTCGTGGTTGTGAATAGTTGCACACAGCAGTGGCCCTTGGGTTGCCCCAGGCTGTCAGTGTGCAGTTGGTTCGGTGGAGGAGGAGGGGGGGGGGGGGGGGGGGCAGCAGGACTTACCTGCTCTGGATGCCGAGCAAGTAACTTAACCGACACCATGCACAGATGTGTACGTGAATGTGAGTGTGTGTGTGTGTTGTAAATACTTCAAATGTCACGCCCTTGTGTGTCTCTGGTGTTTGCTCCATCAGTGATTGACCAACTACTTCCCCATCTCGCCACCTTTTCTGTCACGCCATCCCACCTTAGTCTTCAGTGCCATGCCAAAACCAGGCTAAATGATCAACCGTGTTGCCTTATATTGTTAACAAAGGCATAGTGGAAGTTAACGAGGGACAGTCTCGGTCACATTGGTAAATGATGTTCAGATTTATTTTACATTTTGAAACGTTTGATTTTCTTAATTCCACAGGACACCCATGACTAGGGAAACCCATGTGATTTTTGATGAAACATCGGGTCAGCAGCGTGCTGCCGGCTGTTCCGGCCTGTCCTCCTCTGTCCTCTCATTCGGTCGAACCACATCACCCACAGGGGGAACGCTAATCCAGTCTTCATTTCTTTTTTCATTTTCAAAAGAACCCCAACAGGTTCCAGAAGTAAGCCGGTGCTTTCGTCTAAACGTGCATTTATGGATATTAGGGGTTTGAGAGTAATAATATGCTTTTCTTGCGCTACACCCACCCGTCAAGGGGCCTGTGTAGAAAAATCAGTGTCACTGACATGATTTAATCCACTGTCAGGGAATTACTCCGCCTACTTATAAGTCCAATGCTTAATGTCCACCTCCTCCTTGTCTTTAATCAGACACCCACTATGCAAAACCCAATTTAATAAGACGGTTGCTTTTAAGTATCTGGAATGCGGAGTGCTCAAGATGATCTATTTTACTGTAATTGGTTATGATACCACATTCTTGCATACACATTGTAGAACTGTGCATATAGTGCACATATGAAATGAAAGAAACCTAGACATGTAGATAAGTCCAAGAAATAGTCGTCTTAGCCAACACATTTAACTCACAAGATAAAATATTAACAAAGAATAATATTTCTGTAAATTTCTCCAAGTGCTTGACGTGTGCGTGCGCACTGTGAGGCATCCTCTCGTCTTGCTATCTGGATAATGAAATACTCAATAAGCCCTTTGTTCGTTTGATTCAATCCAAGCAAAGGCATTCCAAACACTTCCTGTGGTCTTTGTGCAGCATTAGTGCCCATCCACTCTGGCCCAGATCACACCACAGAAACGCATACTTCGCACCAGTGTTCAGTGGGAGACAGGCAGGTGCCACCCAGTCACTGAATGTCACCGTGCATTATCTGTCTTATTTAGAGATGTTCTTATTTCATAACAAATACACAACTGCATTTCATTTCCAGCACTCTCAGACGTATTTAATACACACTTGACCACGGCTGCAGTTAGTGTTGGAAAAAAAAGAAAAGGGTATGATGCATGCATCGAGAAGCCATTTCACTGTTCTCTCACGGTTCAGATAAAGGGTAATCGGTGCATGGTGTCTTATCCCAGATTTGCCTGTGATAAGTAGAGTTCAGCTAGTGGGAACGGAGGGAATAATAATTATAAGTGCATGAGATGTAACCACCGTGTTCGTAGCGTTATTCCCTCAGATTGAGGAAGGAGTGGGCCCGCTATAGGATTTCTGCGACAGATATTTGGATGACTCTAAATAGCATCGCTCCATTCTGCCCCGTTTCTATTTTTACCACCGAGACACAGCGCCGATGGAACTGTGGCTTTAAGGTCCCTTTTGTGAAAGGGAATCCATTAACTCTTAATGAACGGCCTCCTCGCGCACAGCTGCACAGCTGTACGGCCCCCACAAAGAGCCAGGAAGTGACTGTGGAATGTTTAGGCCGAAATATGACGGGATCTGTATGCGCAATAAAGGAAATAAAGGCTGCCAGAGAAGGTGGCCGGGGCTGACCCGCGGAAACTGCTTCCGTGTCTTACATCATTTGGCAGCACAAAGCATGCAGCCTTTCTCCCGCTGCCGACGCTGTGGCGGAAGCCTGTGTGTGTGTGTGTGTCAGGACGTGCACGCCATGTCAGAATAACCTCTCTTACTCGTGGGCTCATGTCATTCCTTTTAACGCTCCCCTTTTGTCTTCTTCTCACTTTGCCATATATTTCGGCACCTCATTTCAGCAGTGGCCCGAGACTGGGAGCGCACGCAACAGCGCCGATAAGCTCTTAGACTGAGGACAGGATGTAGAGGAAGCTATATGCCCACGTGTATTGCACTATGCATTGCATTTTTTAGGCTAAGCGTTTTTGCAGTGATGCTCCGTTCGATCGATAGACGCGCGCGGTGCTGCTGCTCGTCCATTATCATGCAGCTGTGGACAAAGTTACGTTTCTGACTCTGGAAAGTATATTCCGTCGGGACTCGAGCCAGCTCTTGCCCTGAGTCATGCTTGTTCACTGGGAAATCTGATGTGGACACGTTTAGCACTGATTAGTAGAGATTGAAAAAAAAACCACACACACACACACACACACACACAGCAGGCATACACTGATGCACAGCTGTGAGGTGAATCATTTGAACGTTTTATTTTTAATAGTGATTTGTCAAGAGAAGGCTTTTGCTTTTCTTCAGGGTTTTTATTTTCTTCCTTTTTCCTATTCACACAGTTACACACATTCTCTGCAGGAAATGTTGCCACAGCTCACTGTCACTGGCTGTTCCTGTCGGAGCAGCTCGGGCTGAGTGTTCAGCGCAAGCACGACTCTCGAGACCGAAACCTGGTCCGATGCTCAAGCCAGCTGACGTTCAGAATAATTTTTTCTCTCCTCAAATGAAAATTTGAAGAAGAAGAAGATTGTGGAGTAGCATTTGTTCTCCTTTTTGAAGAAAAAAGGCTACTGGTAGAAGACCACGTGGTTTATCTTCTGTTAAAAATGATCTTGTTATTTCATTGAGGACATTCGGTGTCCCATGATGCATCTATCTATTTGCCCCTCTGGTTTTTACATCACATCATTCCAATCCCCCTGTTTTGACCCCTGAAAGAGAACTAGGAAGTGTTCGCTGGTTGTGATTGGACGGTGGGATTAGAGCATTTCTACCCGGCACAGGACGCACATTGGGATTTAAATCTCATTAAACTCTTGCCCCTCCTCTGTGATATGAATGACAGACCCGAGTTAAATGGAGTAGGACATAGTAGTGAAATGCAAATGGTGGGCTCAAACCTTACTTTTTTATCCTTCATTTTTTCCTGGGGATTAAGATTTAAAAAAATCACTGCTCCGCCACAGTGACAGCAAAAAAATGAATAGCAGCGATATGTTGAAGCGAACGAGTGAGCCAAAGTCTATTTTTGGCCCTGGATCATTACAGCCTATATATTCTTACACAATTGTTGGTTCCGTCACTGCAAATCACTCTCTCAGTTTGCTTAACTTGAAAGGAAAAGTATGGGAATGCTTCATCTATGTGCGAGTTTGGCTTTCCCGCAATAAGGCTTGAGATGCAAGAAAACATGTCGAAAAAAATGATTGGTATCATCAAAACCTGCAATTGTGCAATTTGGTTAAATGTAAAAGATATAGAAATCCATGCAGTGTCAAAACATGTCAGCTTCCCTGCGGTGGATATATATATAAAAAAAAAAATGTAAAGAGGGAATTTATATTAAATATATAAATATACCTATACGCTCACCTGTGTGGGCGTGTGCAGACTACGCTTGATTGACAACCCCCTGACTCACCTTATTTCTTTTGTGGCACCTGTCAGGTCAGGGTAAGTTACACCCTAATGATGCGACCTAGCCATTTGACGACCTTGACACACCTGGCTCGTCCAACTTTAACACAAAGTAGGTCGTGGACAACTGAAAATGCCTACGTGGGCGGGGTTGGCTTTTAAACTGCACCCGTCGCCAGGTTAGGGCCAATCAGCTTGACTCGGTTCCATCGAATGCAAAAAGCTGTTTCCTGTGTGAATTACACGACGGTGAGTTAAGCACACAGATAAGATTCAAAATCGAAAAAGAATAGATGCAACCGCAGTCTTGCTGCGACGCACAAAATGACCTGCCGAGGCCCACGCATCTATCACCGTGCCTCCCAGGGTACAACAAAGACGCCCACAGCCTTCGCGCACGCAAACGCACAGCCTCGCACTCAGCCAATTCGGTGGCCCCAGGGAGTTTTCCCTGCTCGCTGCTTTCTCGGTCTGCGCTGTGCGACCGTGGACGGGGATCCGCGGTTGTAGGCTGGAAACTGACTCACGCGCAGGCTGCACGGTGGCGGCGTGTGCGGGGAGCTGTCGGCTCTTCTCTCTACCTACATCGGTAGAGTGGAGTGTGTAGGCCGTAATGACTGTGACTTCCAAAGCGCCTTAGACGGAGCTCGTCACACAGCCAACTACAGGTTATCAGGTGATACTATTGTGCACGTGTCATAAGGCGGGAGGGAGGTGGGGGTGGGTTGTTGGGGTGGGGAGGGGGGGGGGGGGGGGGGGGGGGGGGGGGGGGGGGGGGGGGGGGGGGGGTGTAGAGCGAGTTAAAGCGCGCGGCACTGCGAAGGAGCGAATCGTTTCGCGTCGAGTCGTTTCTGTTAAAACATTTGAAATCCTTGCCAATTCCATTCGGAAGCGCTTCGCTATTTGTTCCAACCATCCAATAATATTATCTTAAGAAGAAGAAAAAAAGAAGCTATCCAGCGCATACCAACCTTATAACAAACGATTCCTGTACCGTTACAAAGCACAACCACCAGGGAGGAGTGTCACCTGCTGCGGGTCTTCCAATGCAATGCAATGCGACGCTGGACGCGCGATGCTGCGAGCGTTACAGCCCAGGAGCCAACAAATCGGGTTTCAGATCTAGGCATTACGCCGACAGGCCGGAGTGTCATCGCCAACATGTGGGCTCTCCTCCCCGTTGTGTGCTGTCGGTGTACAAACACACCACTCTACGTATTGCTCGGCGGCATTGTATTTGGTTTCATTCATCAGCCCTTTGGTGACCCGCGAGTTAGACAGATTTTGATTTCCTGTTGTGGTTGCACATACATATGCGTATCCACTGTCCGCTAATGCCGACAGTGACCTATTTCCGCAGGTTGCACGTGCGCCCTTGCGCGTCGAAGTCCCTCTGGTGGTAAATCTCTGTTGCCCTCGCTGTGAACTTACGCAAATTAGTCTCATACATATAGATGTATTGAGACGTGATTTATTTTATTTTATTTTTTGTACCCATTGCAAATATAAAGTTGCAGCAAATTCCACGAGATCTGTAAATGTATTATGATAATTTTTTTCATTTCCGTCCCATTTTTCTTTTCGAGAGTGTTGGCGTACCATACGTGGCGAGGTAAATGTCTAAGTGCAACATACTCAAGTGAAAATCTTCGGCCGTTTGCTGATTGGAGCTAAAGTCAACACATCTGCCCTTCAGTTGCCTCGCTGCTCACCAAGTCGCTGAGATCAATCCGCCACCCACAGCTCCGTTCTGGAGCGCTTCTAGTCTCCCAGCATCTGAAATGAATGAGTAACGCCCGCCTGCTCTGTGTTGTTTTCACCGCCAGTGTAAGCTCCTTGTTTAAACAACACACCGAAATTGGCCCAGTGTTGTTCTGTAATTTGTGAATTTCTCCACAGGGCCTACCGGGGGCCTGAATCGGAATTAAATCACATCTCCCTTACGTCTGATTTGATTTGCCATAACCTTGAAAGATGTTCATCTTTGTTTTGTTTTTTAAAGCAAATACTCTAGAATGATGATTGGCCTTAATGCACGGCAGCCAAAGCGTGTCTGTGCCACGTGCTGAGCCAATAACCACAATAGCAGGAGAGACTCCCGTGCAGTAAACATTCTGTAAAATTGAAACGCGGCTTTAAAAGTGGAGGCGGATGGGCTTCGGATTCGCCCTCTGGGATTATGTGGTGAGCTGGATGGGCCCAGATGTTTCCAGAGAAAGAGAAACAAATGCTAATTACTCGGCACATCTCCAGGCATCGCACATCCAAGCATAAGTAGTAAGCATTTCACATCCGCCGACACATCTCCCGACAGTAGAAATTCTCTTTATAATCGCTCTTTCCTGTCGTCAAAATGATTATCATATGACAGTGAGTCACGAGCTTGTGTCGGGCAAGACTCGTTACCATGGCACTACTTGGAATTCGGGTATTGTCGAATGCGCTTGGCTCTGCTTGGACTGGCCAGATTGAGGCCGGTGCAAAGGGAAAAATGTTCTCCGCAAGCCTTGTGCAAAAGTGTTTCAATGTGATCTGGCAGTTACGCTTAAAGTTCAATGCTTTAATTGCAATGTAAATGGTGTTATTGTCCATTTTCAGACAGAGGAGCTGGACGCCGCAGTTCTTTGCAGACCTGCCCTGTCATATCTGTTCATGTGCTCACAATACATTACTCGGAGTGGGAGGGCCTGTGAGCTGTTGTATATGGGTACAACACACAGTCCAGCACTCAAGAGACCACGGGCTCTTCGGTCCAATTTCCCCTTCACCGCAATCCGGAGGTAGAGTCAAGGCAGTGTTTTTTTTTTTTTTCTTGAAGCACATGTGGTATACGGCTGACAGGCTGCAGGGGCGGAACGCCGTCTGCGGTCCAGGTGATTTGTCATTAGATGCGGTTCATTAGAGGCCGGCACTTTATTGTCAAGATAACTACTGACGTGGAACCAGCTCGTGAATCAGGCACCAACAAATATCATGGCGAGCTCACCGTCATGGTTATAGTGCCCGTGGACCCGATTGCATTACCAGTGCCCCTCTACTTCCGATTTGAAACTTGTCCCCCTGCTTTTACCTCCATAAATGTTGCTTTGACAGGCCACGCCAGCAGTGTTGACGGAGGAGCTGGTTGAAATGTTCCTCTTTGGCCACATGTGAATGTTGAAAACCTGCTCTTAAAGTCCGGCTTATCCAAAAATGAATGCAGCTTGACCTCATTTCTGGTGTTACTGGCAAGAGCCGATATGGATGAAAAAGAGATTAGGTTACATTTTATACATATTGTTTCCCTGTGTATATTTTTGATTATTTCTGTGAATTTCCAAGCATGGCAAAAAAACAAAAACAAATCGGTATTTAAATATACTTGTGATTATACGAGTAAGATATTTGTTACTGTCATTATGTTATATTTTAAACTGATAGTGGCCTATCGTGGCCTATGTTTTGAAGCCAGGGGTTAGTACCGATGCTACAGGGAACCATTCCCTTCATGGGGCTTCCTGTAGGATCTCCGATTTCCTCCCAGTGATCGGTGACCTGAAGATTTCGTCAACATGTCAGTGCCCATGGCTGTGAACGTGCGTGTGGTTGTTTTTCGTCTGTCTGTATGGGTTCGCCTTGTCACGCACCAGAGTCATGGCATGTCCAGGGTTTAGCCTACTTCTTACACCACGTGTGCCGGGATATAGTACGGCAACCGGTGATCCTATATTTCAAATGAATTATAATATAGTAGATTGCTGTGATACATTCAAATATTGATTGAAAATGCATACAAGCTTACTTACATAATGTTATTTAACAAATGGGGGGGGGGTTAACCGCACAGGTTTATCATATAGGATATGATTCTTGAGCAATTCTATTCATGCAAAGATTATATTCTATATTTTGAAATATTTTTCCCATTTTGACTTCCGTAGTCACTTGTGTCTCAAAAAAAAAAAAAAAAAGAAACCCAAAACAAACTAAATCAAATGCAGTTCACCACAAATCACTTTGTGTCTGAGAGAGTTCATAGTCCACCACAGGCTGTAATGTTTTTTTTTTTTTTGGTGTGACATTTTCGGATTTGCTTGCACTGCATTCAAAGTTCGCTTCAGAAATCCTGTTGCTGGTTTGGACTGGGACTGAATGACAGATCTAGGAACCAGGGAACCCCAGGCTGGATTTAGGGCGACCTTTAACCTTTTCTTTTTCTATCAATGATTTGTGGGGTTTCTTTGACTTGCCTTTAATCGTCCTTCTGGTCGTATGCACTCTATTCTATTCTATTCTATTCTAGAGATATGATTCTATTTACCTTTTATTTTTCTCTCTCTCCCCTTTCCTTCCCTGCCACCTTGGTGCACTTTTCCTCTCCAGCTGGGTTTGTGAAGTCGCCCATGTCCGAGACTAAGCTTACGGGGGACACATTTGAGCTCTACTGCGACGTGGTTGGCAACCCCACTCCGGAGATCCAGTGGTGGTACGCCGAGATCAACCGCGGCGACTCCTTCAAGCAGCTGTGGGACGGGGCCCGCAAGCGCCGGGTGTCCATCAACCTGGCCTACGGCACCAACGGCGTCAGTGTGCTCGGCGTCACGCGCCTCACGCTGGAGGACTCTGGGACGTACGAGTGCCGGGCCAGCAACGACCCCTGGCGCAATGAACTCCGACAAAACCCCGCCATGACCTGGATCCGCGCCCAGGCGACCATAACGGTGCTACAGAGTGAGTCCTTTATGTCCAATTGTACCTCTGTGGTGAACCACCCTGCCGAGCCCCTGTCCCAGCCAGTCCGACCCCCTTAAAAAAAAAACATCAAACAAGCACCGACCATGTTTTTTTTTCCCTATTGGTTTTAACGCAACTTTTTACAGTAGCGCAAATACAACGAAATTGTCGAAAATCCGCATGCCAGTGGTCGTTTTTTTGGGGGGGGGGAACTCAGACCACTCCCTGTCACCAAAACCCCTCCTTCATATTAGTGAAGATAAGTGTGTCCTCCCGCACCCAGCCATTGTTCTTGCTGTCTCGTGTGTCCTCTTCCAATATTCCGATCATTATCTCTTCTTTTTGTTTCCCCCCTGTCTCCTAATTTCACCCGTTTTCCACCCCCCTGGATTTATTTGTGACATTTATTCCCCCTCAACATTATGTTGATGTCTTTGGCGTTGCGTGGATTGTTTTGTTCACTTCAAAGCCCCGCCTGCTAAATGCAGATGTGGAAGCCCAGCGGCGCTTTGAAGCGATGGCGCTTTTGATTTGGCTTTCTCACCCGCGGGCACAGTGTAAATGGCACCGTAGGAAGACACAAGGAGGCAGCCGATAAGGCGCAAGAATGACTCCGGCTGTCAGCGCTGGGCCGGCAGAAGCAAACATTTTTCCTGCTTTCAAATTTGCCTGTGGTAATCCAATACAGAATGGGACCTCGCACGGGCCCAGAGAGTCTCATTTCTCTTTCAGGGACGAGACGAGAGATTTCACCTCTCCATAAAAGTCTCTCCGTCCGGACTGCGCAGTGTGTAACCTTGTGCCTTCTCCGCCATTTAGTGTGTGACTGCGAATCAGTAATGACATTGTATCCTTTAACGCTCGCGCTCGCTCTCTCTCACTCTCTCTCTCTCTCTCCGTCTCCCTGAGCACACAAACATTCAAACAAACTGAACTGGACCCCGTCTAATCGGTGCGTGCTTCAGCGCCCTGCCCACTGGAGCAGGGCGAGATGTGGAATGTTGTTAGTCATAGTGCGGCTCTCTGAGAAGCTAAGAGGAGTTCCGATCGTTGCGGGCTCCGGCAAATTCGGACTTCTGTTGAGAGCTTTTCGATCAGGTGTAGGACAGAGGCAGTTTTCACTTTCTTTTTATGGGCAGATAAGGGACGGGAGCTGCAATGCAACATATGTTATGTCATTACTGAGGAGTAAATGTGCTTTGCACATACACGTATGGTCCAAATGATTGCATGTGTATAAAAGGCTATATAATAGCCCATTGACATGAATGTGCAGCGAGCAAAGTCTGATAGTCTGGTTTTGGCATTTGAGTTTTTCTTAATTTAGTTCGTCTTCATCCAAAGATATACAATATATACACGCGCTAATTGATTCGCATTAGAAAGCTTTTTTTAAAACATTTCTATACAATTTGGACATTTTAACAAATGCAAATGTTGAATCTTCCTAAAATGTTATTAAATATGCCGGCATGCATGCAAGGACAAAATCGACCGAGGAACATCTCTTTACCATGAGCTTTATGTACTCAAAACGATACTGTACTCAATTCGAAATATTTGTTTGATATTTTTTTTAGCATGAAACTTGTTTTGGCGCAAGGAAAATTTGCGGTAATACGCTTTTCCTTTTTCTTGTCATGCGAACCATGATAAGAATCAACGTTTGAAATACAAATCCACAGCCAGCTGCCGGTAAGCTTATTAATAGCTATTTTATTGTAAAGTATGAAGTATATCTGTTAGACGACTTAAAACTGCCGTATTGGTATGTGGAACTCTACTGTTTGTAGAGTCAGTGTAAGAAATGGGTGCTGTTGCACAATTAGACTCACAAATGCCTTGACAATTGCATAACGAACGGTTCAAGCCATGGAGCACAACCTCCTGCTCACGAGTCTCAGCATTCTCTTTGCGTCAGCAGAGTTACTGGCACCTTCCTCCCGAGTGCGCCTCATGTAATGGGCAATGTGCTACAAATTCATGATTTGAGACCTGCCTAACCTTCTACGAGGAAATAATGTTACATAAATATATAGCTCTTGCCAAGTTGGCACGATGCGGACAGCTTAGCCGTAAACAACCCTACATCACATTGCAGAAGAAAATGGAAAAAAAAACGGCACCTAAAATGACCACATGATGCAAAGCAGAAGCTGATAATGCAGCCATTTCAAGTAACGCCCCCCCCCCCCACTCATTATGTAATATTTGTCAATCGGATGCAACGGCAACATAAACCCGGTGCTGAGGACGTAGGGGTGATAAAGGTTGCACCCTGCCTTGGCTCTTTAAGGGCAGTGTTTCATACGCCGCTGTTTGGCCGCCACATTTTTAAGATGTGACAAGGGTGTCCTACAAACAACCTTCAGATCAAATTGCCTGTGGACCACTGTGCCACGTTGGCTAAATGTTAATTTATGTACCTCATGTTGTGTGTGTGTACGCATGTCTCAAAGATACTATTAATAGTACGTGTGGTTCTGCTTGGTGGGGGAGACAGAGAGAGAGAGAGAGAGAGAGATGTAAGGGGGGGAGGGGAGAGATTTCCCCTCGGCTATTATTCTCAGCGTATTCACAATAGCAGGAGGAAGATGCCACGGACGCTGATATAAGTCTTTAGCCCGTCTCATTGGCCCTTCTCTCCCCTCTCCTTCTTTTCGTGCCTTGCTAGTGGTCTTGCTGCAGCAGCCAGTAGTAGGATTATGATGCCTCTCCTCTCCGCTCCTCCCCTCGGGGGCTCCATCGTTGCCATGGATGGCCCGCCCTAGAGGAGGAGGAGGAGGAGGAGGAGGAGGAGGAGGGGGAGGCAGGGCGGAGGAGGCTTCCTGCTCACCACGCAAAGGCAGAGCGAGCGGCGCCTCCGATGACACCTCCCGATTCCCCGCGTGTCCTTGAGAGACGGACCCTGGCAGCGTTCAGTAACCGCCGCGCTTAGCAATTTGGAGGCCGGAAGGACCTAAACGCAGGAAATCAGAAATGTAAAAATACTAAATGACCCTCAACAAATCCGGTCACATTAACGTCCAAAGGCACATTTAATAACCCATCCACTTTAATCTATTACAGTGTGACATCCAAAAAAAACGACTCGGTTATCAGCTACAGTGTGAGTGTGTGTGCGTGTGCGTGTGCGTGCGCGTGCGTGTGTTTGCGTCTGATATCCTTCCGGAGTGTGCGTGCACACTTAGGGATTCAGAAAATTATATATAAATGCAGCACTCTGAGTTCTGCGTGACAGGCGAAAGATAGGTATAATCAATAAAACCGATATTGATTTTTCTTCAACTAAATATCAGCGATGTAACGCCCCCCCTTAAATGCTGATATATTATGAATGCAAGACAAATACAAGCTTTGAAATAATTCGTTTCAAACAACAACAAAAAACATTTATGTACTCTGAAGATGAAAAGTTGAAGGCATTCCAGCCATTTCATGTACCGTACTTATTAAGCCTTTTGTTTGTTTTGTGCACCTTTGTCTTCACCTTCATCGACAACTTCCTACACAGATTATATATATATATAGATATATATCTATATATATATAAAACAAACAAAAAAAACTGAATACTGCCTGCAACTACTTGGGGACGTGGCACCAACACAACACTGAGCCCCGTTCTGTGATGAGGTTTGACTGTGTCTGTTTTTCAGAACCAAAGATCAATGCCTCTGATCAGACCATCCTGACGGCGGACTCCGCCAGCAAACCCGTCACCCTGCAGTGTAACCTCACCACTGCCCACACCCCGCATAAGGAAAGCTTCTGGATGAGGAACGGGAAGGAGATCCAGAACACACGGACGGAGCAGATGAACACGGCATACAGGTGACAAACAGCTTCACCTATAAGTAGCGAGATTTGTGTTTTTCGCCGGCGAGTGGTTAACAAGGGTGAGAGTTCTTGCGTGAATAAAAATTGAGACCGCCATCAGTCGATTGATGGCAGGCTGTGAAATGAAATAAAAGGGAGAAATGTTGGGAGACCGGGAATTGCTGAGACCTTTCACTGATTGGCTCCAAGTTTGAAGTGTTGCTTATATTCCCAGAAAGAGAAAGTCAGGTTGATTTGTTTTTGCTCGGCTTACTGCTGCTACTTGCTGGTAAATGGGTCAGACGGCACAGTTTCCTTGTGCATGTTCCAGACGGGGGAGAGGCAACGTCTCATTAAAGGCCCGATTGTTTGTTCAATCAGCTTCAAGCAGCCACTGAGGCAATTAAAAAAAAAGAAAAAAAAAGCACGCCCATTTTAATACATTTTTCATGGAAAATGGAAATGGATTTGTGCTCTCTATCATTAAAAAAAATAAGTATTGATTGTAAGTACTTACAGCAACTCTGTATTGTGGTTGACAGGGAGCTATTGATGGTTATACAAATGCCTTGGTGCTGAATTACTTTGGTTAGGTTTTTCTTTTTCTCATTGCATCATGCTGCTAGGTTTGTATATATATAAAAAAAAAAAAAACTACTGCAAAATATTAGTGCATTGCAATTCAAACTTTGAAGTGAACTTAATGTGTAATTAGTCAGCAGCACATAGAAATATAAAACCACATATTTTGGTTCATGTAGAATTTGTGTGTTTTTTTTTAAACATTGGAGCACAGATGTAGTGTTGGCCCCGCCTACTCTCTTGCCAGAAGATCAAACCAATTGGTCACTTCACTTTGTCACAGAACATCAGTGACACTAATAGAGGATTACAGCTGAAATGCCTGTGGTGGCTTCGCTCTAGTATCCAGAGCTGCAGCTACACGTTGTCTCTCGCGACCTTGCAGCTTTAACTACTTAAGTCCTCGGTAATTACCGGAGTTGAACTGAAATAATTTGATTGTTCTTCACTTGGTTACCTGCAGTGTGAGTTGACTGGTCGCCGTGTTGCATTTCGTTACAGAATCATTAAACCACGGGCGGATGTTTCTGGGGAATACATGTGCGTTTACACATTCGAGGTGGCGCCAAATGCAAATGCGACGATTGAAGTAAAAGGTAAGTTTCCTCTGTGACGCGAATTACCCCTCCAAACCTCCCCCCCCCCCCCTCCCCCCCTATCACGCGTTTGTTGTCGAAAAAGCCCCGACCGAAATGACCAACCAGAAGAGGTGACGGTGTCAGTGAAAAAGTTATCCACCCCAAGCCGAGAGAAGAGAGATGTTGTGTCGACAAAGATGTTTTGAGTTCATCCAGTGCCGGGGTGACGACAGGGAGCAATCCCGAGGGAGGCGGTTTGCCATCTGAGCTCTCACTGGGAGGACGGTAGCAAAATGGACCGGCACTGCTCATGCACAAAAAAAATAAAAAACACGCGGAAACACGAGGCCCACGCGGAGTCCTCCTTCAGAGTCACTGCTCTTTTATAAATTCAAATGAAACGGATGGGTAAAGTCTGTAAATATATATATATATGTTTAAAATCTCCTCCTGGTTCAAGTACAGCAATGTAACTACAGGCTATGCAGTGGCCAAGGAGGAGCTAACAAACGAACTACTGTGTCGGTTTCCTTCAAGCTGACGGCGAAGCCTTCGACTTGAATGAGGACCGGTCTCTGAGAAAGGCCAAGTGAATCCCTGGTCGAGAGAAGCTTGGCCGTGCGGAGTGCTTAAGCCAATTTGCTGTGGCATGGCTGTGGCGCACACTGAGCATGACCTGCCTCCTGTTCCGCGGCCGCCTTAAAGCGCTGCCTGATTGCGCGACATGGGTGACGGCCGTGTGTGGCGACCGGGAGGTGGCGGCCCTCGTGGCCACGCCGGCAGCAGGGTCGCGGCCCGGTCGCGCCAATGCAGGCCCGGCGTTGGGTTGGAAAATATTGGAGAAGGAGACGCAATGAGGACGATCCGGAAACTTCTCTCACTTAAGGGGCTATTTATCGAAAACACGCGACGTGATCCGTAACACCCGCGCTCACACTCTGAGCTGAGGGGTACCCTGAGTTTCCTGATAAGCGGGACGCAGGCGGTTACTGTCTCCTCCCTAACAGATACTTCAGAATAGCCCAGTTTCTTTGGTACGCATTTGGTTTGAAGGTTTCCAGTTTGGGTGTCGTCTCTTTCGTGAATGGAGGTCTTGTTCCACGTCCAATGCAGCATTTCTTGTCCGATGGTTGTCTAGTGTCCTCTGCAGACATTTCCGTCCAATCGATGCCTTCAGGGCATATGTCCTGGCAACAGTGCAGAGTTTTCTTCTCGTGGGATGTTCTCGGGGCCCTTCCTAGTTGCACGAGGCCTGTTGCATGTGGCCCCTTTACATGGATACTTAATTCATACATTAAGCAGGAAAGCTATAACGTGAGCAACGTAACATTTCGTAATATAAAAGTATAACAAGTATTCAATTGTTAAAGGGCTATGCTCGTTTGATTATATTAATTCCACACCGGCCCTCGTTGAGGCTTGCTATCCGTCCCCTGGAGAGATTTTTTTTTTTTTTTTGGTTTCGTTTTAGACACGTTTTAATGGCGATGCACGATTCCGTCCTCCCAATAGCCATGTGTCCTATGTCTAGAAAAAATATTAAAGGCAACAGAAGGGATTGCCGCTGAGGCTCGCTGAAGAATCCAAACTGAGCATGCTGTCAAGTCTTTAAATGCTCTTGTGATTTTCTAGAGGTGTTGGAGATCTCGTGTGACCCAGGTAGCGCGACCACTGTTCGCGCCAGCCGGCTTTGCGCCACGCTCCTGGCAGCAGTTCACTGAGATCCCTCGCCTACAGTGTCCTTGGCACACTCATCCTTGCAGGACTCGGCTCAGAGGCAACAGATGGAGGATTCTGTGATGTTGTAGGATTAAGGCTCTGAATCCTGTCCCAGCCATCTCGGTGGCGGGAGTGGAATTTACTGTCTGTAATGCTAAGCTCGCCACGGATACATATTTGGTACCTGGTGTTTTTACGGAAAAATGCACGAAAAACATTTGGTCCAATGTTTTCTTGTCAATCATATTAAGCGAAAGGAAAAGGAAAATAGACGCTCCGAGTTGACACAAAACTCATCAGATCGCGACACGGAGCTCCTTCTCACGTTCATATTTCACTTCGCCGCTGTCTAGCGCGCACAGATGAATGATCACAGTAATCAATCAGGAGGGCGAGGTGCAGGTTTTCGTGCCCGAGTCGGAGCCACTGGGAGGGCCGTCCCTCTGCTTTGCCTCCGTCGGTCACTGACATAATGCCGTTAGGATAAGGCACAAATGAGCTTGGCCACTCCCCTGCTCACGGAGCATGTGTGCGCCATAATTAGAGTGGGGTGGTGTCACCAAAGAGCTCAGACCCCTCCCGCTCCATTACCCATGCGCAACTGAAAAATGCCCACTCCGGGCCTCTCCCTTATCCTGCTTAATTGCATGGAAGGAATTATTGTCATTTTGAGGATTAGTGGAGAAGCAGGAGCAGTAATCTTCGCCGGTGCTGGGAATGGTTAAAGGAAGTTTGTGTCTCAGCGCTCTCAGAGAAAGACTTCTGTTGCAGTGCCTTATGGCATATGCCCGAATTTATGAAATCTCTGACCTTTTTGTGTTGTCCCTTTTTTCATCATCAATTCTTTCCTTTACAACAGATGTTCCCTTTGACTGGGAACATCTGGGGGCTCTGGTAACACACCGACCCCCCCTCTTCCCCGACCTCATTGTGAACCGTACTGAAATGCTACCTATCCAACAATGATATTTCCCTGTTGTAAAGGTTGGCTTAAAATGGTAGAAATTTGAAGAATTCACTGCTCAAGAATTCTCTATTTCACCAAAGTCATAAAAAGGTCATTTTGGAAAGCAATCGGCAACTCCAAAGTTTCAACGGTGTGATGTAATCAAAGATGGATCGGAGCTGTTTCTAAAACTGTTTCTAAAAAATGTCAGAATGTGAATTCCTTTTTTTTTTTTTACAAAGAATGATCTAACCCTGTGAGAAGCTTATGGAGTCAAGTGGAAAAGAGGAAATACAGGACACGTGTAAAAACACAAATTGGGCCCGATTTGTTGTGAAATATTGAATCATGATATGACATGACTCAAAAGCAAATGATAAAACACATTTTTCATTGGATTTGTAGAAGTGACCGAATAGTCCACTAAGCTTCTTCTCCACCGCAGCAGCTCCAAGTGATGACACTGAGCTGCTCCAGTGAATCTACCCGGCTGTAGGGACTCTTAATTACACTCCTCTCTCTTCCATAGACATCTGAATAACACCAATTATTACCATAGCCAGAACATCCAATCATGCCTCCCTTATTCATGCCATCTGGTAGGAGTTTCAACGTTCCCCGGATTGTTGCTGCTCTCTGCCAACTCAGCGAATGATTCCGTTTTATTTATTTATTTAACCTTTGCAGCCAGACCTGACATCACTGGCCACAAGAGAAGTGAAAACAAAAAGGAGGGAGAAAATGCAACGATGTACTGTAAGTCTGTTGGTTATCCACATCCCACCTGGACCTGGCATAAAGTGGACGGAGCTTCCTACATGGTACGTGCATCCGTATTTTCATTTTTGTGGCTTTATTTATTTTATTACGTGTCCATAAGCGCAAACGCAAACCAAAACATATTTTACTTGAACACCTAACAAAAAAATAAATAAAAACGCTTTCATTGCAATGATCTCTGGGAAACGGTGGCTTTGTTCCAGGAGATTGACAACTCGACCGGACGCTTCTTCATCACCAGCAGAGACAACTACACGGAGCTCAACATTTTCACCCTGGATATAAACACTGACCCCGGAGTATATGAGTGCAATGCCACCAACGATCACGGAAACACCGCCCAGACCACTATACTACGCGTGCGCAGCCACCTCGCACCCCTTTGGCCTTTCCTGGGTGTGCTTGCAGAGATTATAATCCTAATAGTTATCATCGTCGTGTACGAGAAACGCAAGAGGCCGGACGACATTATAGACGGTAAGCGCGCGTCTCTGTTACTCGCAGTAAGCACTGAATGATGAGCTACGCAAGTAGATGTATTATTCGTATTCACATTACCAGGAAGCAACTGGAGACCTTCCGACCGTCTCTTTTTTCGGGTGTCTGATCAACTCCCTTCCCAAAAACGCAAATGGCGGCACGCCCAAAAGTCCTCTACAGAGGAGAGTGTCAGATGTTAAACGGCATGAATCCTCACCTATCGGCTGGCGTGGTGAAAGGGGAGAGAGAGAGAGACATTAAACATATAGTATATGCCACGTGATAAATGCATGCAAATATGACATTTATAGATGCACATCAGGTACAACAGTATTGGGCCCCGGAGCCAACCTTTTCCGGGGGTCGGCTGCGGCAAAGGTAACCGCGCAAATGTTTCCCTGTAGGAAGCAGAATAGCTGTTCATAGACATGTGGGGCTCTAATCCTTTACTCTTTAGCCCATATCAGTCACGATATATAACTTCATTGGTAACATTCTTTTCCCCATCTTTCCAAATGGCAACTAAACGGTTGGTAAGTGAGAGATCCTGCATGGTTTCAGATATTGCATTTTTTTTTTTTACCCACTCTTTGTCAATTTGTTTGTTTCACTGAGCCTGCAGTCCATCCAAATACATTACGGTCTTGGCAAAGATACTATTGACGTGTTAGGAAGATAAATTAGATTTTTATTTTTTATTTTTTTACACCACGTCATTACAAAATGAAAAATAATTGATTGCTAAGGCCAGAGCAAATGTGCGTGAAACAGAGAATAGTGTTTGGCACAGTAGGTAAGGACAAGTAATATACCTTAATATAAAAACTACTGGAATAAAAGCATCGAAATTATACACAGGATTGATAAAGATAAATGAATGTAAAAAAGAAATACCTACAGAACACGCATTTGGCAATTCGTGCATTCATTTTAACATGGGTTTAGTTTTAGTTTTCTCCAATCCAGTGTAAGTCCCCGCGAGTTCAGTTTTTCCGTTTAACAAACAAAGTGGGCTGTGCTGCAGGGGAAGGACGCGGTCACATGACAAGACTGTGACAAGATGAAAATGTCTGGAGAGCCCAAAGGCATCTCCAGTCACCAAAGGTTCTGTCTGACCTCTACTCGTGTGGCTGTGCCTCCTACTTCTTTTTTTTTTTTTTTCGGGAGGAAACATGAACCCGAGCAAAAATGCAAAAACCGCAACAGTCATCCCATTAATATGAATCACTGCAGCTACGTTTGGCATAGAACGGTTGCAAGGCAAGCTATAATACGGACTAAATAAATAAGGCTCAGGGGTAAAGCCAGCCTCAGACGCGACGCCGATTCTGCCATTTGCCTCCTCTTTACTCTTTGCATATACACTTAGCTGAAAATATCAAGGCTATTCGGTCCAAAATAATGTTTACTGATAATTCACAATATATCTATTAACCAATTAATACATTTATTTAATATATTGAGCATAAAAAGACATCGCCCCTAGTAACTAATGTTTCTAAATGTTTAAGTTTTAATTGCACTAAAAACTGTAGATATCAGTTTATCATGGCGACAACAACACATTTACGAAACGTTGTTATCCAAGCATTCTTTTTAACATGAGGACATTATAGGTGACCTATAATCTGTTATCTATATCTATAATAGCATATATACATTTTAACTCTTCATTACTAACACGCTGAAACGAAATAAGCCGAATGCGCTATGTAACATTACTTGTTTTTGACCTAACTGTAAATGACCGGATAAGTAGAAGAGACAAAAAAAAATAAAATCAAAGCATCGCAAAATGCGCTGTGACGCTGCTTGCTCAGAACCAAACGGTACAGCTCCCGTAAGCTCTGCGCATTGGCCTCTAGTTTGGTTTCATCTACCGGAAAAATGAAGCGATTAAGGTGGATTATGTTTGCCATTCAAATCAGGAGCGAGGACTCCCTGCTCATCCTGCTCCTATGAAATCCCCTTTTAGCATCCCATATTCCCGCAGGTTTTTGGCCCCTGTCTGCCCGCATTATGAATCGCGGCCTCACCGCGGCCCGGCTATGTTTGAACGCTTCTGCACTCCGCGGCAAAATAGTGCTCTGAGGCAGAGGCCGACATTCCCGCACTGTGTTACAAAGCCGGTTGCTGAAATGAGCGAGTGTCCCACGTGAAGCAACAGCTCTCTCTCTCTGTGGGAAGACACGTGCAAACGTAAAAGTTGCATAAGGACCACATAGGATTGTCACTCAACCGCCAATCTCTCGCTATCGATCTGTAATTTTTTTTTTTTTGCAAAGCCGTTTCGAGTAAACATAGCATTTATGATTTACATAGGACGGGTGTGATAAAACCCTGGGATATTTCGACAGATGTTCCTCCTCCCAGTGATCACGGCACCGTGTTTGTGTCTGACATTGCAACCGCCATAATCTGCTCCATGTCAACGCCATTGGAATGCTGCTAACGCTGCTGCCCTCAGACTTACAACTGCATGGGAGACGTCTCTGTGACTGGTGACTTACCCCCCCCCCCCCTCCCCCCCCTCATCTGTATGCCAGGCGCCAACCACCTTGTCCACCCCAAGGCTTTGGGTGTTTGAACTAACCTGTCACTCAGTGCAACGATATTCACTACAATTCACCACACCCTCCCCTTTGCCGTCTCTCTTGCTCTGTGACAGTCTGCTGTATTTATTTGCGCTGTGGTATGGTAAAGACAGATTTACACTTTTCTGTTTGTCCCACCCAGAAAAAAAAAAGTCCCGGATTTTTGCTCATTCATTTGGACGAAAAGAGGCATTATTCCCTGCGCACTGCAGGCGCTTGACCTCTTGATGTTGGGACTCTTCAGAATCGCACTATAACGGCGTTAAGTGAGCCATTTTGAACCCCCCCTGCACACATGCGATTCCAGGTGGCATGTGAGGCTGCCATTGCCTGGTGATAAAGCTGTGATTGTTTTTTTGTTTTTTTCCCCACATTGAAACCCTTCCACGCCAGTTATGCCACTGCCGACCTTTTTTCCCAAGCGCTAGTTGTTACAATCATCCAAGCAGCCTGTAGCGTCCAGGAACCTCGTCTTAAGTGAGACGCCTCTACATTTGGATGTTACGCTTCCTTCGGAATCCGGGTCAGCAGCACGTGTGCATTCTAAAATGTGCAGCAACTGCATCTGAACGTCTAAGCTTCCCACCAGGACTGCACGACTCTGCAACGCTGGTACCTCAAAGCAATCTGGGCATCTGTTCACCTGCGTTATCACACAGTTTTTATTGTTCAAGACTTGTCAGCCCCGGACAACTTTTAGCTTTCTGAATTTACAACCAACAGCTGCTTGGGAAAAAGGGAAAACTGTGAACCATCTCCTTTGTAAATTCCTTTTTTTTTTTTGCTGTAAACACACTAAAACGTATTGCACAAGTGTTTGGGTTTGATCTGTATCTCATATTTGAATCTTTGTGTTCTGTTTTTGTCCCCGTTTCCTACAGACGATGAACCAGTTGGACCAATGTAAGTAAATGAATGTTTTTATTGCTAGATGTACGACACATACTCCGAATATGAATTGGAAAAAGCTGTTTCTTTTTCGTCACTAAATCAAAAATTCCTTTCCCAGGAAACCAAATTCGACAAACAACCACAAGGACAAAAACATGCGCCAGAGAAATACAAAATAAGCAATTTACTCAAGTAAGACTCTGTTTTTGAGGTCTGGGGCTAAATATGAAGTTGATTTGGAGAATTAGCTCTTGCTAAGCTGTCTGTCACGTTTTCTCTTCGCAGGTGAGATGGCTAAAACTGCGTTATTTTGACAACATGAAGGTGTCAGCGGCGAATAGATCTCCAGGCAGTTTTTGGGAAAAAAAAGCATATCTTGTCTCATTTTTTGAGAAACAATATCAGCATAACACTGGCAACAAAAGAGAACATAATGGCTGTATTAAGCATGCCTTAGTCAGTCTTACACGGAGATTTCAGGATGACGAATAATGACGAAAGCCACCACAAAGGTGTACACATTTTTAATGTGCTGTTGATGTCTCCTTTATTAATTTCATCATGTCCTCAGATGAGGTGTTCCCTTTTGTATTACATATCATGTACAATGCATGCAAGATAATTACGCAATAGGATACTCAGAATAGACATTTTCTGTTGTTATCCCCCCCCTGTGACTTTTTTTTGCATCCAACATGTTTTTTTATGGAGTCATCCTTACTACACATATATATCATATACATATATACGTGATACATGTATATCATATGCATATAAATATATATATATATATATATATATATATATGATATGTATATATATATATAGTTTTATTCTTGAAGATTTGTACAGCCTATCATTGTCATTTAAATATGTTCGATTTTGTGACAAAACGTCCATTTTAACAGAACTTTCATTGTGAAGCAAGGGCTTCATTGACTGGCAGTATTTCAATTTAATTGAGAGTGATTATAGAAAATGACTACTGTGTGTTTATCTATCTAAACTAAAATGATGTGTATTATTTTTTATTTATTTTCCGGAGTAACTTAGGTGTCTTGTATATGTTGAAGTATGAGTGTTCAAATAATAGGAAATCTGTAAAAAAAAATAATATTTTTTTTATATTCCCCAATTTCATGAATTGATTTTTATTTGTATTTTTTTCTCTTTAACTGTATAGCATGGCTATAATCCTATGCAATATGTATTCTTAAATAGATATATGGAGGGCGGTTTGTTTTACTCAGTGAAGCTTTAATATTGTGGGATCACTTGGAAGCTGGCATAGCAAAATTCACTGCTGTAGCTGCATGACTCCTGTTTCAATACAATGTATCCATTTGTGTGGCTGTGGGGATGGACCTGCGTTAAGGGGGGGTCAGAGGGTCCAGAGTATATAGCCACGATCAAACGTGAGTGAGACCAATATTTTTTTTTTCTGAATAAAAAATTTAAAAAATTCATCCAGGCTTTTCTTTTTTCCTTCTTCCAAGTTTTTATTTTTCTCTCACAAACTAAATTCAGAACAAATCAGAACATTCTCTTCGGGCCATGAACCCTCACAACAAATAATAGCCAACAACGTTTCAAACAACATTTGCAGCACAGCACGAAACACTCCACCACCAGGTGCTGCCTACACAAACCGCATTAGAAAAAGAGAGAAAAAAAAACACTGCACTAAGTTGACCTCTCTGCCTTCAGCTGCTGGTGGGATTATTCACTCTTGAAGCAGTTTCCTCACCTCCCCCTCCAGGCTCTCCACTAATGCATGAAAGCCGGGATCCAGCAAACAAACACGAAGGATGGACTCCAAGTCGCCTTGTGCCAAAGGACTGTGGTGAAACACTTGAGGCAGAGTCACAGCAGTCTCTCCTAGAAAGCGCTGTGGAAATTTATCATATTTTTAAGTAAACAAGAAAAGTAGAAACAACAAATACGGTAGCTTTGGTTAAAGCTTATACTTGAAATTAAGAACAGAAAATTGACTACACAATCTACACCTCAGTAAAAATGAAAAGCTTCTTAAATGTCACACAACTGTTCTATTCATATGTTGGATGTTTAATGTTCATTGTTGTTAGCCCTAGATGAGCCACTGTTCATTTCCTCCGACTTTCATAAATGACCTGTATGTACCTCTGTTAGACGCCTGATGGACAGTGATCCGTGCTCACCCTCTGGCTCGGCCCCCACAGACGCTGGCTGCCAGGTATGGCGGACACGGGTCGACACCAAAAAGAAGAGAAGAAAAGATTTGAAGAACACAGTGCGGCACCACAGGTCAATCAATGGCTTCATTACTAATTGAAAGATATCCAGCCCTCAAAGGCCTTTCATCTCCACTGTGAACTCCTTTAACAAACAGACTCGTTTGTTAAAGGTCAAATTCAAGCCCATGGCCACGGAGTCCTTTCCTCCGTCAGCCCCCTGTGTTTAAATGGTGTGCATCCCAGAAGAGCTGGATTTAGGTTTTACCCAGAATCCAATTTAAAAATGAACCATATCAACTTGAGTTTTTTGACATAAGACACTAACAACTCATCCCTGTGTATTCTTAGGGTTTTATCTTTAGAAAGGCAAATGATTGGGTTTCCCCTTTTCCGATTTGGGACAGAACAGTTGCCTTTTTTTATTTCACGAGTGGTTTAAGAGACATGCAATTTATAATAATGTTTCTCTACATTCATGTTTGTGCGTGTGTGTGTGTGTCTGGGTTGGTGTGACAACCATTCACACGTTATTATTGCATTATGCTCGACTGCAATAGTACATGCAGACTACACAGTCCATCTCACTGGACTTACTGCAGATTAGAGTCACCTCTGAGAAGTAGATGGTATTGCAAATAGCACCATCTAGTGTGGGTGATACGGCCTCTGTTGAGTCGGCTGACAACAGCAATGTGACAGTGTTGATTAAGGAAAATGATTGACTGAACGGTAATTTAAACAATGGAATGTTATTATATTATCATTTATCTACAAACGTCTAAAATGCATGGTTACATGGATCTCAATGCCCCATTCCCATCAAATAGGGACTATGGCAGAAAAAAAAATAGCAGGGGTTCTTTAAACTCTATTTACTAGACTCAGCTTTAAGTTACAGCCAATGTCACAGGGCTTTCTATGTATTTTATAACACACCCCATATTTGTGTGCCTTGCGATAGTTCTGTGGAGAAATTGTATTTACAAAATTGCAAAGTGGGCCACCTGTTTCGCTGCTGCAGCGACCTCGGCAGGAGGCTGATTATGGGGTGGTGGGGCATCATCATGAGTGTTGACTGACATGTACTCAGTCATTTTTTCTTTAGCACTCAAACACTTCTTCAAAGACTCTGTCTGGTTCCTTCCGTCAAACTGCATCCTAATCATGCGGCTCTCTCCCTGTGGAAATCCACAAACGACATCTGTCCATCACATGAAAACGTACACTGTGGTTTGTATGCTGTTTGTGTGAAATAAGCAACTCATCAACATGAAGGTTTTGGTATGCAAGGAAGTAATTCATGTCTGAAAATTACATTCAAATCCAAATATGTGAGACATAGGTCTCACTATATGAAGGCTATAGTAGCAGTACAGCAATCGAATACGTTATATTTTTTTGAATAATTCAAACTTCAGTATTGTTAGTTTTCCTCAGGAATATTAGGATCTTAATCTGGCAAAGGAATACGGGTATCGGGACAGACCCAGAATATCCACTACTCATTGTGGGATTGCAATGCAACTCACGACTCACCTCTGTAGTGATACGGAGCATCAGGTTATCGGATTTCCGGTGTACTTTGAGAAGGTCTGAGCCACATAGCAACGAGATTGTATCCTGACGAAAGAGAAGAGAATAAACTGCTTTGGCAGCCCGAAAAAAAAGGAACCGGTTCATCCACAGGCTATGTTAGATGGATGTACAAAAAATATATATCCTATTGCGTACTCTGCAAAGTAAAACACAGCTTTTCACTTATTCATGTATTGATTCGCTAAAAGCTGCTGGATGAAATTCAGTAATTCAAAGAGTTTCTGCAAAAGAAGAGAATAAACTGCTTTGGCAGCCCGAAAAAAAAGGAACCGGTTCATCCACAGGCTATGTTAGATGGATGTACAAAAAATATATATCCTATTGCGTACTCTGCAAAGTAAAACACAGCTTTTCACTTATTCATGTATTGATTCGCTAAAACCTGCTGGATGAAATTCAGTAATTCAAAGAGTTTCTGCAAAAATGACTGAAGAAAATAGTTACCTTATTCTGCCTGCAGGGGTCTCTGTTCACTCAGTAACCTCTGAACCGAAGCTTTAAGCCTCACACAATTAACTAATGTATAAAACAGCCTCATACCCTGACCTATTTTGTGGCCCATTGTTTATAAATTAAATTATATAAATGTTTCAAGTATTAATGTAGATCAACACATATGTACATAGGTGTAACAGGGTTTTCTTTGGGACAGCAGTACTGCACCTGGGAGTAGACGCTCTGCTGCACGATTCCATCTCTGGTTTTGGTGCTTGTGACATTTGTGATTCAATTGGCACATACACTGAATGCATGTATGGCCTTATTATTTGCCATATCTCAACCCAAGTACCCAATACCTTTGGGTCATTCTGGTAGGCATGTTAGACATTCCCACAACATCATGAAAGCACCACATCAGGGAATATTCCCTGGAAGGTGCTTCATCCCTCATCGCCACAATGTATGTAAATGTGAACTGAAGCTGATCTAGTATTAGTTTGACACCTATATGCAGCCAGAATTTATGCAAGACATACTAAGCTTTAGGCATGACTGACTTTACCTTGCAGAGTAATGTGTGATTAAGTTGGGAGTATCCCTATTCTAAGGCGGGCACTAATGCTCAACATTCACCCCTTGACTTTACTTAATACAGCAAATGTCAGCTTTGTTCAGACAATCCCTAAAGTTTCTTTCAGGCCTTATCGTGTAGCCTATGGGCCTGGGCTCCCTGTATTGAAAGTTCCCGAGCATTCACTGCAGCAAGCTATAATAGACCAGTCCATCATCCTCAGTGAAGGCTCTCTCTGCAGTCTGACCTGAATACCTGTCTGGCTCGACAACCTGGCACAGCAAGATAGCTGTGTCTCCCGCCAGAACTCCATTAATGGGACATTGAGTAGTCCCTTAAAATTGCCTTTGTCTGCAGGGCATAAAAAAAAACCCTAATTTTAATGTCAAAAGGCCAAAATAACTAGTAAGAGTTGGGTTACCGAACAGTATTTGAAATTAGTTGTGGTGGTGAATAATATAGTGTTTTGCTCTGATTGCCCATAACTGTTATTGGTCTATTTATTTGATTTAAGATGATGTCACTTTTCTGTGCCAAGGTTGGCAACAAACCAGCGCACGGACAGTGCAACTAAAGTCAAATCCATCATCTGTGCGTGCATGCATATAAACTCGAAATTGAATTAAGGTATTAAAAATCCAATCCAACTTAATGACCGAATGTACTGTACATCTGGATCAAAGCTGGCCTCCTGCCATGGCTTTTGTGTGCCTGAAGCCAAACTTTTTCCAACAACCGATTTTGAACCTATACCCAAAAAAGTTCCGAGGGACATTTGGCCTGAACCAACTAAAACAAGTCCCCCGCGATTTCCGCCTAAATGTCATGCTCTTCAGCAGGAAGCAGATACCCGTTATTGATTATGATCTCTGGAAATCTGCTGACACCATTCTGCAAAAGGTGTCAGTGAAAATTGTACTGCAATTGTATAGTTGATAGAAAAACATTGATTAAGATTATTTTCCTAACATTTAATGACAACTTTCCTTTAATAAATCACAAAAATGGAGACAAAAGCTACAATGTGCTGGAAGGTGACACATTTACACTTGTCGGAGATAGAGAGAGACAGAGGCCATGTCTCATCCAGGAATAACGTTTTGGACCTGCATTACTAAAAATTAATAGAACTCATATGCAATGTTCCCATCACATGGGGGAGGACAACCAATAATAACAACTGTGACGCACACTACAAATTGCCAGTGTCAGAGCATGACATTCCCAGCTGCAGCCTTGAATGATTTCAAACCATCCCCCCATAGCCACAATTTATTTTTTTCAAATTGCAGAACTTCCTGTTGAGGTACACCGCAACACCTTATCAATATAGTTTTTTTATGCACTGATCCAAAACGCCCCCAACAAATGAAAACGGGTGACTACTATGAATTCATGAGATTGAAGTCCATGTTAAATCAAACTGCATTTTCATTCATGTCATCGCTAGAGTAATCTTTGGCCATGCTATTTTGTTGTTTTGCATATTTTGACGTACATTTACTGATCTTGCAGGGAAACTCATAATCGACGTCCTCTGCAATTTTGTTTTCAAAAGCACATAACCTTTTTCTTCTTACCAAGATTTCCTGGCCTTGCAATACCAGCAAATATCCAGGTTCCACAATTTTGAGGGTAATTCCAGTTTTATTGCCATTCGAGTCAAATACCTGTTGAAGAGAGGAGAACGTTAACAAGAGTAACGTTCTTTGACCACGATGAGATATTGCACTTTTTTTTTGATCTGGAAATCTGCTGTTGTTTTATTCTGGTTATTACCTGTGATTAAAAAGATGATGTGGGTAGAGCAATCTGTTGATGTATTTAGAGTAAATGTGTTGAATGGTTTTCTGTTTATAGGTTGCAATTCATTATCTGTTAAAATGCTGCTTGGCCAGGTTATGATACATTAATAAAGAAATATTATTTTAGTCCTGTAAATCATATTATAGTAAATGATGAGTTTATTTTATAGAAGAATATGTCATTCATAAGATGCACAGTGAAAAAAAATGGGGAAGGACCAAGAAACATTTTTATTGTACATCACTAAATATGTTATTGGACTTTGGATGTGGGAGAGTTTATTATTATTAATAATCCTTAGTAGTTGTTAAACAGCCTAAACTTTTGTAACTCTGTTGAGTATTCTGGAAAGCTAGCTCTAAGTAAACATTTTATGACACTTCACGAAGTGTATCGTAATCCATTCGTATGCTCACGGTGGTTGTCGACAGTAAACACAACCGGTGCTAGCTTAATTGCGCACAGCTGGTGTTAGCATGCTAGCTTAGCATGGATGGACGGACCCGCAGTTTACCTCCCAGGGTTTCCTCCTGCTGCTCTCCCCGGTGTCAGATACCAAACGCCCGAAGCGTTTTAACTTCCACACCCGAGTGGGGGCCATTTGACCTCAGACAGGGACCCCGTGATATTACAATTTATACTCGGAGTGTGCGCGCGTGGGCTTAAAGACCCACTTCCTGTTGTTATATGGAAGTTTATCACTGCCACGCTTCCGGTGCCAGGTGAGGCTGCCAGTTCCCAAACGTTTACAGTGCTTTGGATTTATTATTCAGGTGAATTGATGTTTGTTTGTGTTTTTTTAATGCGTATTAATAGGTCTGTGTTATTTGATAGTGATTATATGTAACTTTTTCAGAGCACTCATTGTTGCCTTAGCCGTTAAATCCCTTGTAACAGATACCCAGCTCTTTGGCTAACAGAGCTAAGCACAAATACGATTTAAGAAAATTAGAAGCACAAACTGGTGCTTGATGGAAGGTGGATTCTGCATCTTTATATACACACACACACAAGCAAAGAAAATATACAGATGTTTTCTTTGGTTAACTTCCCAGTGTAATGCAGTGTATTTCACAAGTTGGGAACTCACTGTAATGAAGCTGTGCTATCATTTGCTCCATTCAACAAACTGAAGGAAATTAATTTGTGATCCCACACAGTAACACCAACATTGTCCCAGAACAGTTGTCACAAGTGAATAGGGAAAACAGCAAATTACCTATTGTGTTATTACCACATTGAAATCGAATGTGATGTGACATGTGATTAATAGAAAGTCACAATTATTTAATTTCTTCAGTGTCACGAAAAGAATATATATTTTTAATACATATCTGTTTGAATTTGTTGGTGAACGTCTTGAGTCTGTTGATCTCACTTGTTTTCTAATCATACACTCTCTAATACCTATGTCACTTGTCTTTGTGAGGATTATTGTTATTTTACAAATACCAAAGTGCTCTACTCATCCTCATGTTCATGTGGCATTTTAACATTTTGCTATAAAGAGATGAAAATTGGAGCTTTGACTACTTAGTTTGCAAACAAATATTGTGGGTCTGCATAAAACGGTTTCCTTTTTGTTGGACACATTTTTGTCATGACCTTACACGTGAGGGTGGCCCCTCTTTGGAATTTTCAGAAATCCAGGTGACTGATGATAAACGTACTTCCTTTGTTATATCTGTGTGGTGTATGTTTAATTACTTGGGGGATAATGGGGACGTTTTACACACCATTGCCGGCGAAGTTACAGAATCATCATTAAATGTCAACGAAAGAGCAAAGTCACAGAGGTTATTAAATATTTGTATAGATCAAAGATGTAATTGCAATTGTTTGGTTTTTTTTACTGACGGGTGATGGATGGATGGGTTATGTGGCAATTTCTCTCCAAGGGTCAGTCTCTATTGTGAATAATAAATTGGTAATTGTGTTGATTTAATGTCAATGTGTTTATTTGCATTCTGCAAGGTCATTCACGTGTATTTGTAGTTCTTGAGAGCCTCTTTGTTATCACACCTTTTAAGAGAAGCCTATTTAATCCTCAACCATGTATGTGGGGACACAAATTACGCAGTGGATAAGTCTAATGCTGTGGATGAATTGATTTTGTTTCTATCTGATGCCGCATGGAGCCTTGCAAGAGCTGAACAATGGACTTGGCGTCTTCTACCTGTAGCCTTACCTTGGGGGGGGCAGGAGAAGGGTTCCAAGAATGGGAAGAGCATTCCCCTTTAAACAAGGTGGGCTGAGCTTATTTGCGGTTCTCGCTCCTATGGCAACCCAATAGATCAGCATCATGAATATTCACAGTTCACCAAAACGCACCCTGACTATGGCTCAGTGATGTCAGCGGTGCCTGGAATGCTCTGCTGTGTTTCTTTTTTTCTTTTTTCCTTGCCCGATTGTGTGGCGTCTGTGTGGCGGCAGCTGGAGAGGCATGTGGTGAAAAGAGCACCGTTGCGTCTTGCGTGACCTTTCCCTCGTCTCCTCGCCGCGCGCCCCTTGCATGTCACGCAAAGGTGACTTTCAAGCAGTTTGCCCACTTTTGCGCACGATGTCGAAGCGGCACAAAGGGGAGCATCGGGCACGCAGCGGCCGGGCGGCGCGTTCGGGCTGTGTGTGAGGACGTGCGCGCGCTGTCAGGTAGCGTTGTGATGGAAGAGAGCGTCCCCCGTCTGTCTCGGCAGAGCCGCGGCGCTCCGTGTCATGTGTAACAGGCTTTCAGGGATTCAGATTAGCTCCACTCTGCTCGCGCTCACCCGCAGATAGGGAGCGCGGGTCCCGGTGGCGACCAACGTCTCATTGGCAGCCCCTCACACTCCGGATTCCTCTCATTTCCCCCCGCCGCGTCTCAATGTCATAATGGACAGGTTGCACTCCTCCATGCGTAAAAGGCTCTACAGTTTGCCACAGCACATTGGACAGAAAGCGTCCATCATGGGCGAAGGGGAAGACGCGGACGTGGACACCCGGAGAAAGAGCATCAGGATGAAGCCCCTGCCGTCGCCGACATCTGGCGGGGGTAGCTGCAAAGGCATCGGGGAGACCAGAAGTGGGGAGTCGGTGATCATGGAGACGGACATAGGGAGACCGATGAAGACCAGCTCGAACGGAGACTGCCGGAGGTTCCGAGGCAGCCTCTCGTCCATCACAAGCCGTCATGTGCACGACTCGGACTCGGCGGAGGAGAGGCGCCTCATCACCGAGGGGGACGTCACCCCGGGCGAGGAGAGCCCCCCCGGAGTCCTCGGCGAAGAGCCGTCGGATCAGGGCGCGCAGGGGGCCAGCGGCGGCGGCGGTGCCCAAAACGACTCCCCAGGCCAGCAGTCAGAGTTCGTAAAGTTGGACGGCATCGAGCAGATCCTGCCGGACGACGAGAGGTTATACCAGGCTGGGTTCATGCACAGGCAGTTCGGAGCGATGCTCCAACCCGGGGTCAACAAGTTCTCCCTGAGGATGTTTGGAAGTGAGAAGGCGGTGGAACGGGAGCAGGAGCGGGTTAAATCCGCCGGATCGTGGATAATCCACCCGTACAGTGATTTCAGGTACCGAGGCATCCTCAACACACCTCAGCCCCTCCGCGAGTCAGGCGTCTTAGAATGAAGCACCACGTTATGATGTGGATGTCTTGCACGGGCCCAGATGTTTTGGTTTAGTTGATCATTCACCAGAGCCCAGTCATTGTTTGTGCCACTTCTACATGGTGGAAGATTACATGGCATCAACTGTGCTCTGCTGCTTTATCGATAAACATTTTTTTTTTGTAGTTAAAATCATATCTTTCAGTGCCACAGCATAGGAGAATAATCCCATTCATTAGTTTGGAGGTCTTCAGACACATTGCATTGTGTTGTGAAACACAACAGACAAGGCAACCTTTGCTAATTAGGCCAGTTTACCTATCTTGGGCAGATGCTATCCAAATGGATACATAATTGAATCCCTTTAGTGGCTTCTTCTCGTTTATTTGAGGAAACATGTCTTCAGGGGACTTAATTAATCATAGATTAGGTTTGTGTTGAGGCCTTCACTTCACATCGTCTTCGCAGGCTTGCACAGCGACTTATTCATTACCTTCCTACGTAGTATATATATATTTTTTAAACGGCAGTGTTAAAACTTAAAAAAAATGTTTGTATGATTCATTTAGTTTCAGAGCAACTTTGAATTGATCAACATATTTCATGTCCCTATTTCTCAGTGTTGTCCGTGCATATATATATAAAAAAAGACAGCAGCATAACAGAACAGAGACTCCAAGAGCACTCTTGTTGTCATATAGATTGCTTGTTAGTGCCCTTGAGTATGTTATTGACCACATGCATCTGATTCCATGCCACATAAAGGCTTTTAACTGAGAAATAACTAGATTTAATGTCAGCGATCCATAGCTGTTCACATTTCTGGATGTTAACGCAGAAGGCTTTAAACATTGGAGGAATTCAATCCTCAAATATCCATATTCATATACAGTAAGGCTTAAAAAGCATCTCAGATGTTCTGTCTGCACGTTTCAGTTACTGCCAGAAACAACCCTTAAACACACATTTTATAGTATGAACAGGTTTATTTTTTAGTTGGCCCTCATCAAAAGATGTGCCTCTGAAAACTCCTCGTGACAATGTTCTCCTTTCAACCAATCCACTTAAAACAAATTTGACAAAAAGGCGTCTATTCTGACAACCTCATTGCTCGTATTGTAAGTAGGTAATGAACCTTAACCTTTTTTAATTGAAGACATTTTCCTCTGGTTTAATAATTCAGGCAAAACTGTTTCATTACAAGCTGTGTCAGCCTTGGCATTTAGCTCACCAGGGCATCAACTACCTACGATTTAAATCATGCGGGGGACATTGGTATTTTGCGATTAAAGGGATTTCCAGCAGAATCATCACTGTCACACATACTGTAACGTCTCTCCTTGTCTGTGACATTGAATGTTGTCTTGGCTGCCTGGTGTTTGATTGGATACGATGGTTTAATGACATGTGATGGAGAAACTATCACTTACCGAAGGCTGCCCCCCCCCCCCCCCCCCCCCCCCCCCCCCCCCCCCCCCTTCCCCGAAGAGCAAGACGTCTGACATTGAGAGACATGCAAGTTTTGTAGTGTGAGATGCTCACAGGCTAAATCAGACTCTTCCTGGAATAGAAAACAGATACGTTTATCTGCCGAGAAGGGACAAACGCACTGTGGTGGATGATATCACCGGAGGTTATCTGGTGAGGTTTGTAGTTAAAATGGATTTTTGCATAAGCCAGCTTTGTCGCATTAAGGTTGTTTGTTTTCCTAGACGAATTGCGGTCATTGCCGTTGAGTGGTAGACGGACAGAAAGGCAGAGGAGAGACGTCTTTACAATCATGATAGGATTGCTTTGGCAATAAATAGCATCTCTTATTTAATTTCTGTAACGGCCAGACCCGGATGATCAACTCTGTTGTTTAGTGTTTCCAATCTGTGATTTGTTTATTCTGCATTAAGAAGACACATTTGGTGTTTTGTATGCAGCACCGGGTATTTCCAGCGTATATATTCGTAACATATCGCTTTAACACTGAGGCTAAATAATGGTCAGGGCCTCTTGTTTCTAAATCCAAACATGACAGCTCTTCATGAAGAAGTGAGATATGTATTAGACAGTTTGCCATTTTTGTTACGCTCCTTCCAGTTGGTTGTCTTCTGTCCTCTGACCCCCTCTGCTATCTTATTCACTGCCCTAAATGTCACGAGGAAGGGTGATTTTGGGCTTGGAGAGTCCGTCCTGATTCTGAAAGGTCAGAGATTTGGCACCAGCGGTCAGTTTTGGAGTGTCGTTGTGCAAAATGCTGAAAAAGGGAATCTGTTTGTGTCACGAGCTCGGTGAGATATATCAAAAATAAATAGAGAAATGATAATGCAAAGAGACAAGTGTTCCCAAAATTGGGGTTAGCCCCCCCCCCCTTGTCCAGAGTCTGAGGGAGGATACAGAATATTACTGTGATTAAACATTTTGGCGATCTGAGCCCACTTTCCTTGTGGTTCAAGCACTCAACACTATGATTACATAACCACTCTACAATTAAAACCCCACTGTGGCTCTCAGTCTAGTCAAAAATAAAAATTGAGACTGTTCCCTATGGGGGGAAAAAGCCTGATAAAAGATATAAATATAAACAAACGGATACTTGAAGTCAATTAATAATAAATAAAGCCTGTTTAATGAAAACAGGCCATTGCAGGAGGAAGTCAAATCTATGACAGATTTTTGTACATTTAAAAAAATGCTTTGGTTAATATTTGAAACCCATCTACTTGCTAGCTGGAGAAATGAGAACTTCCCGTCAGTAGAGGAGGTACATCTTGAATTGAACTTTTAATGAACTTAAGGAGATACGTGATACTTCCTCCAATATGAGGATCAGGCACAGGACAAGATGGCTGTACACAAGGCGATGAGTGGGACCTTTTCATGGGCCCGCAGAGGGGAAGGGTCTCTGTGACAAAAAAGTTTAATTCCCATGTCTGCATCAAAGCTCTGGCACTCTAAGCTCAAATTAGAGTGTCACAAGGAATCACATAGTCGCCACTGTGCCAGAATTCAGTAAAATCTCCTCTCGTCAAGTATTGTATAACGCTAAGAAGCAGGGGTGGAGCAATATCTTGCAAGGGAAAAGGCGGATTAAAAATGGCATCATAATCCAATCTACAGCCTCATTTCCAGATCCAAAGCTGAACAGCCTCCTTCGATTCTGAACGAGCATCTCGCAGTGAACAGATGTGGTCACTTAACCAGAGTGTCATCGGCAACCCAAAACGAAGGGAACAGTCATTCCTACGAAATTACTTGTTTTCTTAAAATGTTGCCATTATTACTGTCCTTAAGCAGAATATGGACCTCAAGTATCTGAGGAGCTTCGATAGGATTTTTTCACAAAACATCTTCCTCTTCCGTTGCTTCTGTTGCACATGTGCTCTGCTAACTTGGCTCCAACATGAAAATGCGACTTTTATTGTTATTAGCATTTGAGAGCCGTTGGATTATATAAGAATGCACTGACACCTTTTGTTGTTGCGTGGCCATGAAAAGAGGCCGATGGAAGTCATAGAATAATTGCCACCCCTTACAATATGTCGGTGCTCGATTGGCAAAAATGTTCCTCCCTCTCATAGAATGAGACTGTGCATGATGAAATCCAAGGGAGGATCTTATGTTCCTATAGAGCCCATTGAGTGGTTTTCTGTCAATGCAACAGCATTGTGCTGCCTCGCGGGCGAATGGTGCTGCACGATATTAGAATGCATCCCTCTGATCGTCAAGTGCCTTTTAATTATCTTGTGATTCAGAGCCCAGAGGAGACATCTGTTGAAAAGTCTTCCACGTTTCCCTGGAGAGATGGAAGCGAGATGTGGCACATTAGAACTTTTATTTATTTTTTATTTTTTGCACTAAAGGCTCTATTAAGCCGCTCTTTTTCCTCGAGAGCTGTATTGTCCACACGATCAGAGAGGGGGGTCGGCTGCCCCTGCAGTTTCTGTCAATCAGTTAAATCCCTTTGCAACAGTCATGCAAATCCATCCTTCCACTCTGCAAAGTCCACTTTTTCAGCAGCCCTTTTATTCCTCCTGCATATCCAGCTCTGTTAGCCCGAGGACACTGACCTAGACAGTGGCGAAAAAAAAGTCTGATGTCTGAAAAGACATTTTATGATCCTGCTTCCGTTATTGTTCGTTTATTTATTTCAACTTTTTGCAGAGAATACTGTGCAGAAAAGTAGAGCAAATGTAGTCGCGGAGGTTCATATTATCACTGGGATATAGTCAAATGCAAATAACCTTTAGGCAGAGGGAATGAACGAGTGTGCACGGTGTTCAAAAGAAAGATTGAACCTGTTAACCATTTTCTTTCTCTTGCCTGAGTGAGTCATTGCATTTTTAATCTACTTCATTAACCCAAATAGAGCGTTTTTTTTCTTCTTCTGGACAGCGTCTCACAGTATTAACATAGCTATGAATTCTGAACATTCGCCAATCTCAGAAATCTCAATACCAAAATGGTAATGCAAAGCGCTCTGTATTTAACTGCTGGAAATAGAATAGGTTGAGACTGGAGCGATCGCACATTTTTTTATTCCTTTAAACAATCCTGCGAAATTATTAAACGGCACGAGTTGTGCACCCTCGCCTTGCAGTCCCTATCAAGCATTACCAGCCACCAACAGCTACGTGCTGTTTTTCACAAATATAGTGCGCTTACTGTATTAGAGTGTGCGTGTGTGCGTGCGTGCGTGCGTGTGTGCATCTGTTTGCATTATGTCTGTTGGTGTATGGGATCAGATTGAATAACATTCTCTATTTCAGGCAGGTTGATTACGGTTGATTTGAGACCAGGGATTGCTATTGATTTGTTTGGGTCTTGTGGGGCCTCCAGCGTGCGGTGGCCGTGGAGTCATTGAAAAATGAGATGGAGAAAACATACACGGCTGCAGCGGAGGTGATTCCCCTCCCTGTGGCGGCGGCAGGAGTCGGAGTGGGAGTTACACAAAGGTTAAGGCGAGGTTCTGGGGATGCAGTAGGTGAACGTTGAAGACTTGATGTGAGGAGCAAAATGTCAACCTTTTAAATGCGTTTCTTTTGGAGCCGTAACTCTCAATGTTGATGGTTTTAAGAGCATGGTGAAATCAGCGCGTTTAACATAAAAGATAAACCAGAGTCCAGACTGTAGCGCATTATGGTGATGTAGTGCTCATTTGCATGAAAAGGTGGACAAAGAAGCTGCGGCACACTGTGGGATGGATGTCTCTCTACTCCTTTCAGTGTCCATTTAATAATTCTTGCTTTAATTTAGTGGGGGTAAAACACGGGGATTACCGATGGTTCTGGCCGGGTCCGAAAGTGGGGTAATCAAAATAGGCTGCTGTGCTGAACCACGAATATTATGAGCCAAGAGATTATTACAACACAATTTATTTAATGGAGGGAGCCCAGGGAGGATATGCGTGGCCGGTGGGCGGAAGGTTGCCTGTCATAGTGGCAGAATGATTGAGTGCTACCATGTGACCTCAGGCACACTTTGTGAGGGAGTGTGAAATCAGGATCAAGATTGACAACTGTAAAAGAAATTGGCCCTTTTTCTTATTATTATTTTTTTTTTTTTGCATGTTTGTGATTTCCCCCGCCTGACACATCATTTAATGCTGCTTTACGCGTTTGGCAGAGAGCTGAGTTTAACCTTGGCAAAGTAATCTCGAGGTGAGATTATATTGATTGATTGGACACCATATACATTTGGGAAATGGGAAAGCCTGCTGGAAGCGGGTGTTTTTTTTTTTTACGCCGGCGAGGGGTGAGGCGGGGGGGCACGTGTGACCCAGCTGGTATGCCTGATGTGTTGGTGGTCACCTGACAAATGTAATGTTATGTGTCCTTCCCGCTTCGCCATCCTCTGCGCTGCGACATCAATTTATAATCTCTCCAGGTGGATACACAACACTGGGCCGCAATCCTCTTTCGACACATTTCAGTAACGCATGTATTTCTCTTGCCACTGGACAGCTGTGATGATTATCCCACTGACCAGAGGTAAACCTGTCCCCTTCACTTAACTCAGCATCTCGGGATGGTTGACGGCCGAAAATCTGTCTCGTTAGTTGTTGTTTATTTATTTTTAATAGTTCATACATTTATGGTCCATTATTTTACAATAAAGTGACCAGTTAACCTGTATTCGTGTCGACATTTACGGTAGCATTTTTTTTAAACCTTGCGACAGATGAAAAGTGCAAAAAATCTGAATCGGTTGCGGTAAATACTGAAAGACTGAATGTGATCGTTCTGTGTACAGGCTGCTATTTATGCTTTCTTATTACCTACAGTATGTCACGGTGATATTTTACACCCATACAATACAGCAATTTTGCTTATATAAATCTCATGCACATCTAGTTTTAAATGAGCTAATTTTGACATCTAATCAGTGCTGTAAAAAAAAAAAAAGGCTATCAACACAACGCATATACTGCAGGTGTAATCTTTCCATGATATCCAAGAGGGCATTCTTTACTTTGATTACATGCACTGCAGTGGCTCCGCCGTCTGCGACATCACCTAATTTATAAGCAAACGAATATCCTCTCTGGTGTTATTGCTTTTTTTTTTTTTTTTTTACTAATCCTCGTCTGATGACTGAAGAATTAATTCAATCCAGAAAAAACAGCCCACTGTATTTTGTGGAATTGTCTGCGTGGTTAGAATGAACAATTAAGATTGCTCGGGTTAAAAGACCTCCTCCCCGATGTTTTCCATACCAGCATCCAGGTACAAACCTGGAAGAAATATTAAATTCCAACCCGTTTAATTTGAATAGTGCCAAATCACAATGTACATTTTCTCGAGGCACTTGACAGGTAGGAGCCAGCTGGCTGGGATGTGCTATTTGTTTAGAAAGCAATTAGGGTCCCAGGCACAAACAGTCTCTTTTAATGGCTGCTTAATATTCCTCCGCCTATGACTTGATACAAACAAACTGGCCTAATATATAGACCGTAAGTAGGTTAACGTAAATATAATTGTAATTTAACACTGATATGTTCTTCAGCTGAAGAAATGTGCTGAGGGAGTGACTAGTGTTGAACTGTGCCTAAAAACATGACCATATGTTTTTATGTATAGTTCCACTCAGTAACCCAATCACATCTTCCCATGGGTTGACCTCTGCGTGCATGCCACAGGCCCCCAGCCTCCTCGCTGGGATTCTGCTATATCTACCACATACAGCTTGACCTTTTCAGCCCTGACTGTGTCCCAGGTGGATTCTCACACCCCTTGTGTCTCTGAAATTGGATTGCTTTTTTCCCTATCAGCCTCGATAGAAAATGGCCAAGATGTGAAACTGGCACTGGCACTTTGTGTTGCTCCAGGGGTTGGACAAAATATAACAAACGCCAATACTCAAAAGCTCCTTGACACTCGCCACGAAAGAGTCAGCTTAATATGCAATTGCCATTAAGTTTAGTGCAACAGAATGTGCCAAAAGTAATAATAAGCCTTACCTGTAGGTGACACATATAAAATATGAGTATGTTTATAAAGAAATAAACAAGAGGGAGACTTTTCTAGTGCAGCTTAGGTCCCACAGTCATTTAACATCGTATCAAAAGCAAAGGTGCCTTATGTCATGATGCCAATTCCAATGGTGATCATTCATGCCAGTTACTAGTAGTTCACCTGTTGCCATTGCCATTTATGATAATATTTCTCTCTCAAGCATCGGTGCACAGCCGACGTGCCCGGAGCATGGCATTTCCGTACCGGCGCTCTCCGTGGTTTACTCTGCAAGAATGTATAGAAGGCTACGGCGCTTTGGAAGCCGCGGGGCTTCCACTCAGAGAGGGCCGGAGTCCAGCGCGCTGAATAAAGAACTCTGTGTGTGGCTGCCGAGATTCGCAGGAAACACTTCCCCTGGATCAATGTGTTAGGCCTGGCCCTGCCACACGCTGGGTGTCTGGAAGACTCAGACAAATGGCTGGATTATGAGACAGGCATGTGAGTGTTAGCGGGGACGGAGGGGGCTCTCCTGATTTATCTTCACCATCTTTTCAGTCAATTGCAGGTCCCCTTTTTAGCCCACACTAGCTTTGCTTGTACCCAGCTACGCAGTGTTTAGCGGCAATAAATTATATTTCTGACCTTGTGACCTCCTGACCTTATTTTCAAAAGAATACATTTGAAACGTGGAGATAACCCCTTGCTTATTGGTTCCCTTATGCAGACAAGCAAAATATCAGAAAAACTGCAACTCTCCTGATCTCCTCCTGATAAGATTTTTGCTCATAGTATCTTAGTGAAGGTTTTGTATCAGCTTTTAAGCTTTATTCATTTTGGTATTTATTGACCTCGTATTTTTAATTTTCCCCCCCTCATATCTTTTCATCCGAATGAATGATCCGTTATTACTGAAACAAAAAGATAGAAATCCCACGTAGAGAATTGTGATTCTGATCCTAACATGGTTGTCTGTGCCCCCTTTGAGTCTCATTTCCATCTGTGGTTCCTCATTTTCTTTACCCCCTTTATTTTTTGAGCCCCTGCCCCGCCTCTCGCACCCTTTGACCTCGGATCACCATTTTGGACATGAATAGAAGCGGCTTTCGTTGGGGCTGCTCCAATTGCTGATTGCGGCCACCTAAAGTGGTGAAGATAATGGGCCCGGCACCGGTGCAGCCCAGAGCAAGGGCACGAGGTGACGGTGTGCAGCACGACCAGCGCCTGGTAATACACACAGTACATTATCTTAGCACTTCATCTGTGTTCAGAAAAAGCCCATTGCGCTGTCTCGCTCCCTCCTGTCCCAAAGAGGAGTGTGCTGGCGGAGCTGTTTATTGTGTGTTCATATGGGAGGCGCTGTCCAGTGTTGTCCCCCTGCCTCGCTCTGCTGTTGGCTGACAGGGGGACCCCCGCCACCCGCCGCCCCCCCCTTTGACATGACCCTCAGGACCTTGTGCGAGATAACGGGACATTGTGATAAAACAGATGCAATTAGGATGGCAGTCCGCAAAGCTGGAGTGCACATACTGGCACATGCTAGTAGGATAAGTAAATGCTCATGGCACTGGCTAGAAAATTGCATTTCCCCCCTCTCTCTTTATTTCAAAAGCCTGCCACTCACTGTCTCTGTTTTGTTTTTTTTTCCCTTCCCAGTGGGCAAATTTATTTTCTGACTGCAGACTACCAATGTGCAATTTTGGGTTTCTCTGCACAAATAGTCAGCAAGTGGGGCTCTAGGAAGCTTTGAAGGACTCGGCGTGGCTGCAGAGACAAGGACAGGGACACTGAGGCACCAGGCGCAACCCACCAAAAAAAAAGAAAAGAGCCCAGCGGAATGAAAAGGGAGCAGGAAACACAGACGTCTTCAGAGGACTCTTCTCATTGTCCTCCCTGATTACATGTGGTCAGGCTGCAAAGTGGCCGCGGTGATTTCATAATTTAGTCAGCGCACTTGAGGGCACTCTTAGGGGGCACTTCAAACATCAGAGCAAGTTTTACGCTGGATACATTTCCATGAGTAGATGTGGGGTATAATCTCGAGTGTGTGGGACCCACGCTACAGTGTTCAGAGAGCTTCCCTATATGGTCAGCCTGCACCCGGCCTCCTGCACCACTTCCCTCGTCTGTGATGTTGAACACGTTCAAGTGACGAGGCACCATTTGGTTCCTTCTAAAACAGGAACTGTAGCAAACCCACAGGTCTTTGAGAGAATTGGCAAAGGAATGTGTCTCTCATCGACTGAGAAGATACTTCATGATTTTTAAGCGCTGTAATTCACTGAACACTAAATGACAGATGCAGGGTTAACTGAATGAACTGTTCACTTGGCTTAAGTTGTTCTTTTAGTGTTAGTCTGTGCTTAAAAATACCTGGCAACAAATAAACACTAGACCCCTTCCTTTTTTTTCCAGTTTATAAGGGCCATACCTCCATTTGTTCCTCTGCTGGGGCCTGAGCATCGTCTTCCTGTTGGATATGTATGCAGTCCCAGATTAAGCTTTAGAGGTGAATGAAAAATCATTGACCTCGTCGTCCTACCAGTAGAAGTTGATTTTTCGCTTCCCCTCTCCCCTCTGGAGGTATTTGGTACATCCTTCTGTGTTCTCTTTGCCTAGGGTTGGGGGAGATTTGCCTCTACCTCTGACGAAATCTTCCAAGCGCAGGTTTGATGAAGCAGTGTGCCTCACCTAAATATAGCCACCTGCCACTGCACAGTCCCAGTGTCAGTGATGTGCTTGCAGTGTGCCTGCTGGCTGTTGTAGGCGAAGACAGCGTCGTTATGACAGTTCATTGGAGCTGGTGACAACAAAAATAGGATTAACCCTTTTAACGATTTTTTTTTTTTTTGTCCTACGCATTAACATTTTGCCCTGTTTGTCAACCTGCTTGTTTAATAATCCGTGGGTCTCTACTTCATGGACAGGACACGGGCGTTTATGTTGGCGTTGTCACCAATTATGTGTGAAAAGCTTTATGTAGCTTCCGACTTTACTTTATGTAGCTTAAAGTGTGGCTTACATAAGATTTTGGATTTATTTATTTACCTGTGTATTCGTTTTTTTCCCCGAAAGCTTGCTCTTGCTTAATCCTCATCCAGTCCACCCGTTTGAAAAATACAACTGGCTTCTTTTGGTTCTGTTAAACTAGTGCTATAATGATTTGTCATGCAGCTGCATGGAAAGATTGCACTAAACGTGTACTAAAGTGTGTCGAGGCAAAATCAAAAGCCCCTTAAGTGCCTTATTATTATTATCGTTTTTTTTTTTTATTGATTATACTCTATTTTGTTTTTAACAGAAGTCCTTTTAGTAAGAGTAATATAAACAAATTATATATTGAATTCATCTCAATACGACTGTCACTATGCCTTTATGTCATTAATCCCGTCTAAGTCTTAAACTTCCCTGCAAAGAGAAAACATGAATCATTTACAATATCAACATTACCATACCAGCAGACTGACTTTAAGTATGTATCTTTATTATGTACCTTTAAACCTCGGTGAAACTGAGCAACCTTTAGGGCTGGATAAAAGAAAATCGATTGTCCAATGAATTGCCATTTTAATTAAATGACCCAATAGATTCCTAATAGAAGTCCCAAGATTGATATTTGTATTTGTGCTGTTTTATGTTACATCTGTGCCAAATGTGAGGTGTTTGCAGTGCTTACTTGTTGATTCTCATTGTTCTACTCAGCACACTGATCTGAGTTTAGGACACATTATCTCAGGAAGATAATACCTGGCAGATGCGAGGCAGTGTGTGAATTCTGCTTAATTCCGTTCATGTCGGGGAGCTGATTCTAGCTCACAGCTGTCAGCAGATATTAGGCTGTTGTCCACACAAACAATGCATATGAATTAGTGAGCAGACTTCCAGCGTCTGCCCTGTATGCATGCACAATGATAATTTGGGTGGATATTTGTTTGTACGCAACATATTGTTGTTTGAAACATTGTTTTTGATTCAACGGACATAAACAAGATTGCTCTCATCAGATTTAACCCGATTTTAACAAAGGGCTTTTCAATGCTTCCTATTTATGATGAGCAGTTTTTTTGGATCATGACCTGAATCCCTGCACCGCATCTAAAGGATTCCTGTCTGTGACCATGACGGTGGCAGATGAGCCTACATGTATGTATGTATGTACACACCAACACATAGAGAACAGAGAAGAGAGAGAGAGAGAGCGAAAAGAGAACGAGGGAGAAAGATGAATTATTCAAAGAAGAAACTGCTTGTTTTATGCAAAACCAGATACATTTCAATCATCTAATCAGCCCAAATCACTTTTGCAGTGCACACAATGTTGTCCTTTTCCCCGTGCGTGCCTGCGTGTGTGCGTGCCTGCGTGCACGAGAGTGCGTTTGTGTGCGTGCACATGGGAACACCCACTGCTGTTCCCATTCAGTCATTGCGCTATGGAATGAATGGAGTCTGAATGTTAAATGCGTGGCTGTCACTTTTACCTGACACGACGGATAATCTGCTCGCATGCTAGGCCTTGACTCTCCCAGCATGCTAGTCGACAGCTACGCGGCGAAACGTAAACAAGAGCGCACACATGCATGCGCGGATACGAACGTGGGCCCTTTGTATGAGCCCTGTGTGTGCGCAGGACTGTGCAGGCCCCACTTCCGAATCCCTGGTGTCTTCCTCCTCCATTTGGCTATAGGCTACTCTGTTCAGGTGAAGCATGGATGTGTCCATCTCTTTGTTGTTTGCACTGGCTCTCACGGTGCCTTTCAGGTACCCAGGCCTGCAGGGTGAGGAGAATGAGAGAGGCTTATCATGTAGTCAGATGCACTCTGATGGTGACAACACGCCCCTGTTGTCCCCGGTCAGCCCAGCGGAGAGTGGAGAGGACTGTGCCTCCGTCCCTGCAGAGCGGCAAATGTCAGGGCTCCCCTTCGTCAGCACTATGAACTCTCGGCACCATCACGGGTTAGGCGTGAGCTATTCTCCTGCGTCTCTTTCCCAGTGTTCCCAGTCTTTCTCTGCTTGTCAGGGCCTTTTGACTTGCATGCAGAGATACAGAGATATGGAATTGTCTGGTGCCTCTGAAACGTCCCGCGCTGTATTTATAGAGCAATATTCCTCCATGTCAGGGTCGCGGTGCATAATAAAACACTGTAAATGGATCCTTGCTATGTTTCGGTGGACTGTCCTCCATTAGCAGCACTGCAAAAGTGAAAAGGAGGTCAAATCCTGTGCATTTACTCGTACATATGCACACACAAACACTTACACACGCACTACACTTGCACACAGAGTGTATGTGTATATAAAGTATATGCGCATAAGAAAACGTACACAGATAACCTGTCTTATTTCTGCATACTGAGCCGGTTCCCTGTCCCAACATGCCACTGGGGCAATATTTGATTTAGCTGTTCTGAAAATCTATATGGATTTCTTCGACTGTTAGATTGGCGTCATTGGAAAATAAATGTGTCCAATAGCCCCAAGAAAAATGACCTAATCGTCTCGTGTTGGGCCGGGTTTTAAAGCCTTGCCTTCGTATTTGGAGAGATGCGTTGGTACAATGAGCACACGGCAGCTGCTGTTAATCCCCGCACTCCTGTGTCAAGTGAGGCCTGCTCAAACAGGTGGCAGCTATGACTCTGGTGTGACAAGCAGAGGTCTTAAACACCATTCTGCCTTGTTATTCTTTGGGCAAAGATGTTGAGGAGCTCTGCTCAGGCATTTTATATTTACTTCAATCTGTGTCCTCGCGCTGTCAGACGTCTTTGTCTGACAACCACCTCCATGGCTTGTCTTTCTTTGGCTTGTTTTTTTCAGTTTTGTTAAATTTAATGTATTTGTATTAAGCACCCGAGCAGCCCGGTTCTGGGGTTGGCAGTGTCAATGTGTTGGCATTAACAAGTTGATAACCTTGATAATGCATTTACGAACAAATATCTGCAAAACAACTCCTATAATGGGCTTAACACCGTTGCCTCTGTGTGACCTTTGGGGCGGGGAGCAATCATATGTGGAGTGTATGTGCAGTGTCTGTATAGGTTTTACCCAGGTACTCTGGCCTCTTCCCACAGTCCCAAAACACACAGGTCGGATTAATTGGACATTCGAAATTGTGAGTCGGTATGGATGCGAGCTTCGATGGTGGCTCGTCTCCGCACGTCAGGCATGTGATAGGCTGTCCGAGTTCTACCCTGCTGCTTGCCCAGTGTCAGCTGGTGATTGGACCACCCCCTGTGACCCTCCCAGAAGAAATGACATAGCTGAAACATGTATGGAAACGGATGGAAGACGAGCAATAGTGCTCTGCTCTGTCACATTGTTTTAACATTAGGAAAACATGGCAGCATGAAGAGCAAGTGTCATTACCTATGTTTGCATTTCTTCCTTTGAAGTTTCTTGTGTCCTCCTGGGCTTTCAGTCTTAGCATGAGCAAACGCACTGGTGTCAGGCTCTGTCTAAATATAACTACGCTTGACAACAAGCTGGAACACTAGACACGCTTTTACTTTGAAGAATTCCAATTACTGTTACCGTTCCCTCAGTGTGTGTGTGTGTGTGTGTGTGTGTGTGTGTGTGTGTGTGTGCGTGCACACGTGTGTGTGTGTTGTTGTTCTTTGATAGTCAATATGTACCACTTGACCTGATTTTTGCGTGTATCCCGATGTTTCAGGGTGAGCCCTCCACAGCATGGCGCTGTGTTTTACTCATCTTACACATTTTCGATACACACGGTTCGAATTTTGGCGGCCCGACGAAATATCTTGTCAAAATGATTTGACTTGGAGAACAGGTCATCGTGGGCCAGGTCATGTGATGCTGTGGAGCCGCAATCCACTTTAAACGGACAGGTTTCTTTACTTCAACTCACCATGAATGAACTATAATAAATGCATAGACATCAGTTGCTACAAAAAAGCAAACCAGCACTCATTACCCGCTGGAGTCCGGCTAGCTTCCGGCTAAATCGCATCTCTCCCCTTGGTTATATACTGTATGTAGCATCATTTCTTCTGTATTTCTCGTGGTCCTGCTCCTAAAATTGGTTTTGCTCAGAGACAGATCTTTATGGCCCAGTTAATGGTGGGAGGATAACTCATAGGAAGGAAGCTCACTGGGCCTGTACACAATGCAGAACCCCCTCATGGTGCATTCTATGGAGTATCCAGGATATATCACCCTTAACACAAAAGACCCAATCTGGATCCAATTACCGAGCCGGCACAGAGTGCAATTTATACCCAAACTCTCAGGCTCGGAAGATGGACGAGGTCACAGTCCAGGTTGTAATTAACAGTTAACCCTCGCTGACCTTTGAATTGTGATTTGCGGTAGAAATACAAATGTCTGGCATGTCACACTGTATTCTGGCACAGTGCGTCGATTACATATGTACAGGGTATTGTCCCAGTATTTTTGGCCGCCACCACATTGCACAGCAATGGTATCCAAGGTTAAAATATGCTAGTGAAGAGGCTTTCATCCTCAGCTGTCCATAAATCTGTGCTTAGACACTAACCCTTCATATGCTACTACTGTAACAGTCACTTATATCAGTTTGTGTATCTTTGGAAAGTATCGGCTCTTTTACAATTTGTGTACACAAACTGTCAAGTAGTCCTGTAGGTATCCACATAGGTGTAACTCGTAATATTGATACAATATATCGATATTTCCTTTTCAATTTTTTTATATTATAATATATATAAATTAATTAAAGTGTCCGTCATCAAAAAAAGCATTCAAACCTATGGTCAATGTAAAAATACACCAATTTTCAATGACTTTGAAAACATCAACACAATGTTGTGAACACAGTAGATTGTGCAGGTTTTGGTCCACCTTATCTGCAAGGTTTTTTGTTTGTTGTGTCCGCAAACATATTGTGTATGTCATGCCTCATATAATCCAAAATCTGCCACGCTGCAACTCTGCAGAATGTTTATAGTCTGTCCTGTTTTTCATTTCTCTGTTTGCTAAGGTTTTACTGGGACTTGACCATGCTGCTGCTGATGGTGGGCAACCTCATCATCATCCCAGTGGGCATCACGTTCTTCAAGGACGAGCACACGCCCCCCTGGATCGTGTTCAACGTGGTCTCCGACACTTTCTTCCTCATGGACCTGGTCCTCAACTTCAGGACGGGCATCGTCAAGGAGGACAACACGGAGATCATTCTGGACCCGCAGCAGATCAAGATCAAGTACTTGCGCAGCTGGTTTGTGGTGGACTTCATCTCCTCCATCCCTGTGGACTACATCTTCCTCATTGTGGAGACCCGGATCGACTCGGATTTCTACAAGACGGCGCGCGCCCTGAGGATTGTGCGCTTCACCAAGATCCTCAGCCTGCTCCGACTCCTGCGCCTCTCCAGACTCATTCGCTACATCCACCAGTGGGAAGAAGTAAGGAACTAGCCTGCACTTAATGTGTTAACTGTATGTGTGTAGTCATTTGTTGAAGCTGATAACTTAGTGTTGTGCCCTCTGGTCTGGTGTGTGTGATGAGCTCTACTTTGTGTTATCCATGCAAACTGTCCCCTGTATTCCCAGGGATTAGGCTTGCTGCTCTCGTCGGTGTTATCGGTGTTGCGGTGCTCTGGCGCACACAGCCATTACGTAACTGTAAATGTACTATCCAGTGGTGAGATTTCCACTCCACGGCATCCCCGCACTTGATGTTGACGATTGGATTCACACAGAGGGGAAACGAGGGAGAGAGAGAGAGAGAAATTACCGAGGAAATCACAATGATTGACAATTGCACCAGGCTTCTCTTTGATGAAGCAAGTCAAACACGTAGGGCTCCACTTCCTAAATCCAATTATGATCCGAATGGTTGTCTCGTCCTGGGGAACTACTGTAAGAATGTTTACAGAAGTCAGTACGTTCCGTCATTCCCCTGAGAGGGAGATACTGCTAGATGCTGCTTCTGATTACACCCACCCTTGAGAAGGAGTGAAGAGCCTCTTTTGCCGTAGCCTCGCCGCCAATGACTTGATGAAGCCTGGAAGTTGATTAACATTTTCTCTCTGCGTGCCAGCAGTGGGACCACGGAGTCCAGAGAGACTCTGCAGCCGTACGGGCATGATTGTGATTGCAGCAGTAATTAGAAACAAACAAAAAAAAAAAACCCTCTTCTTTCTCACTGGATGCATTTCTTTGGTTGTTTATGTCGGAAAGTGAGGGTGAGAGGATGTATGTGGGACAGTCGGATGTACTCTGGTTTGGCTGAGACTCCGGGCTGACAGGGAGCGGACGGATTTGTGACGAGCAAGAGTTTTGTTATGATCCTTGACCAGTCCCGAAACAAGACACAACCCAGGATAATTGACCAATCGTAATCCACAAGGAGGACTGCTTCTCGGCGGTTTCGTAATGAGCCGCTGTTTTGTCATTCCACATATCCTCCCCACTAAAAATAACTAAAGCCCCCCCTACACGCTCCTATTTCTCAGAGGCAGCGGCAGTGCCGGGTTGGGGCTTTAGTTCAGGGTTTAGTGTCTCGCTGAAGAGTACTTTGGCAGAATCAGTGTGCATGGTCATAATACAGATATAATTATAGCAGCAGGCCCTGCATCACTCCAGTACACGCTGTTATTGGTGTCAGGGATTAAAGGAATATTTGCAGTTGCTAGTCAGAGTGTTTACCTCCAGAGCCAGAAACCATTAAACATATGGTGTCCCGTCTACTGTACACAGCCCATACAGCTCATGACAAATTTTGGCAAAATGACAAAAAATTTATTTATTTTTGGGGAAACCAATTTATTGAAACAATCTTAGCTTTGCTTCTTTATTGGGAAATGCACGTTAAGTTGTTTCACTCGACGTATAAATGTGATTTTCTAAATGGTAAAAGCAGTGAAAGAAGACCCACTTCAGAGCCTCGAACAGTATTTTCTGTAATTCAATCCCAAAGAGCTTTTTTGGCCTCAATATCACTGATGCATATATGCATCATTCTATGTGGCGTTCCTGGTTTATATAATTTCATAAAAATACGAGCACATTTTAAATGTCAAGAACAATATCCGAAATCGGGTCATTCAACAGTGTTGTGCTTTCAGTTGGACTATTTTCCAAAACATACAGATTAGTCGGGGTCAGGGTAACGGTGCACTGCAATTTTCTTCTACTGCGGAGTTTATTTCCTTCAGTTCACCTTGAATTGCTGAAAGAGCCACAAGAATACAAACTAACAACCCTGCATTGATGTCCACTAATTAGCCTGTTTGCACAATGATGTCAAAATGCAGCGCCCGCTCGGTTAGTTGGCGGCTGTGTCCACCTGAGCGCAGGACATTACATTTGGAAAGGTTGAATAGGATGCTGATTGCCAATCAAACCACAGTATCCGCAGACCTGCCCACGGGCGTTCGGCAAAGTTGCTGGTTTTCAAATATTCAGCCGGCGCTCTGGGTGGAGCAGTGTGTATAAGTGTGGTGACATTAATCATGCAGGGCCCGTGTGATGCCATTTCAAAGAGAGGGAAAGTTCAGATGAATCACTGGGGGAGAATCCCTTTGCCCTCCCCCCGGTGCCTCCGTGAATGCCTGCCGCGGCTTTTTCCGAGCCCAAAATGAAGGCAGGCCAACCTTGGTCTGAATTGAGTGGATGTTCAGCCTGCTCTCACGGAAAGGAATAAAGGGAGGAGAGGCAGTGATGGAGGGGAAAGGGGATAGACAAATAAAGAAAGAAAGAATGAATGAAAGAGCAATATTGCCTGCTTTATAGCCAAAGGCTGTTGTTCGCTTTTCATCGACCACCACCTCCGACTAGTACGGTTTCACAAATAAAGAAAAACAATGGCAACAGGAGGAAAACGAAAGGAAACCAAAAAAACAAATTCACATTCATGCGGCGGAAAAAAGTTGCGCGGGCCTTTCAGCACGCAAACCTGCGACAAAGACGCGGCGACACGAAACTCACCGAGCCAGCTGCCATTTACATGTTGCGTGTGCGCGCGCGCGTGTGTGGGAGGGATTGCTGATGAATCCCAGTTAGGCAGACGGAGCGAAAGGCCAACTTTGCCTCAGCGCCAGGGTACTCCAGATGCACTCACAGAAATGTCATGTGTCACTGCGGAATAACGGATCGCCCAAATCTCGCCACCTGACTGACTCTCTGACTTTTCCGATCGACAGCTACACTTTAGGCGACGTCGACGCGACTTATCGCCGTATGGATATTCTGGTTCCACCTCACGCGTACCTTAGTTTGATCTAATAGCCTGCGCGGGGAGCTTCGGAGAGATATTGGAACTAGTTGGCATTTTAACTTTGACTTACTTTGACTACACTGTCCTACCACGGTTTTTATTGCGTGTCTACTTTTCCATGAATAACTCTGTATAAGTACCTTTTTTTTTTTGTTGGCCTCCACAGAATTGAGGCAGGCTCCTTGTGATCCAGGACTCCGTGTCATTTCTAGTCCCCTCGCTTGCCAGTTTAAACGTGGTTTCCCCAACGGCGTTGCACTTCTCTGGCGCTGCAGGATCAGCCGACACGCGGTGTCCCAATGTCCTCCCGAAAAAAAGAGGCAGAGCTAATTTATTATTCTTGCATTTCACCAGTGTCTGTGATTTATAAATAGTCCGGCACAAATTCCTTTGGTTCGTTATTGTTTGAGTTTCATTTCCTCCTCAGTAAGAAGTCACGCAAAGGACACTTCTTCCGGGAGATGGATGTTGAACACAGCTCAGTGAGCTGCACCGCACGGTTCCATGCCTCGTGGAGTGATACTTTGGGGAAGACATGTTTTCAAATAAGAATCTTTCCACGTGCATCCGCTGTGGTGCAAATAGACAAATAAATAGGAATAAAACAATGCGATGAAGAGATTTGAGGAAGCCATTCAGCGAAAAAGAAAGAAAGCTCCAGTGTATTACAGGTGACACGCCTGAGGCTGGTGTGAATAAATAAAATCGTGGTAGCACACTCAACAGATTAGCTCTGGACAAATTCTGTATTGAAATGTTTTTCTTTCTTTTTTTTCAAGGCACGACTAAGTCATTTAATTGCTGTTTCACAGAATTGCTCTGCTGTGTCCTGGGCTTTCTCAGCAACAGCCTGACGAGTCATAAATGCGTTTCACGATCCTTCGGGGGACATGTTGGCGAGCGCCCACGCGCAGGGTCTTTGGTAGTAACATCAGTACGAGATAACAACATGTCGGACACAAACAAAAAGGGGCTGAATCAAATGATACCTCCTATAAACATTCAGCTGCCCTCTGGTTTGATGGGAATAAGTGACAGGTGAAGGATCATAGTCCCAAATTCATATCCATACTCAGTAAATAGGTCATTGTCAAGTGCATATTCATTCACGTCCATCCATTGCACACATTTGTGTGCGCGTGTGTGTGGGTCGGGTGCCCTTTCCTGTGTGTGTGTGTGTGTGTGTGTCTGTGTGTGTGTGTGTGTGTGTGTGTGTGTGTATTCTTTCTTATTCTGGCTTTGTTAACTATAATTGCTGTTAGAAGAGCACACTGTTCTCGAGGCCTGAAGCTCTGACATGTTGGCTCTTAACCACAAATTGTCGTACTGTCCTTATGTTCGCCGTTTGACCCCCAAACTGCTCTGAAGGGGACACAGCACAGGAGTTTATGGGTCAAAACGGACCTGAACACTTTTATGGACTGCCGCTATACACTATATGGTAGCAGCTCAGTGAAATGGTACTACTAATAAATATCCTTAAATTGTACCATTAAAGTGCCAAACATCTTATAAACGGCAGTTGTTTCCAGCTTTATGCTTCGATAGGATCAATATGAGGTTCTTATAAAGAGCCATGAAGCAAAGAGGATAAAGTTCGGTCCTTGTTATCACACACTATCTAAAGGAGGATGAGAAGGTTTTGGTGAAAATGACCCTGGTTTTCAGTCCCAGCTTCCAATGGGTCTTGGCATGCTCTCCACCAGACCTTCACATTGCCCCTGGGTGACTTGGACTCGTCATGCTGACTTGACTTTGTTGAATTTTTATAGAACATCCATCTTCCTGTTGATCCCATTCCAGAGGTTAACCACAGGGTCGATGTTTAGGCTGTTTGACCTTCCTCTCGTGAAACCCCCGCCTCTGATATTTCAAGATTGGATCAAGTGAAGTTTAAGACTGGATCACGTAGGTCTCCCCAGATCAGACCCACATGGTCAGTCTGTGAGTATAGTCCCCTCTTTCATGCCGTCTATGGCAGTTATGTTGCACTACTGCTACTTGCGCTTTGGTGAATGTGAATATATTATTAATTATAGATTTAAGGGTGTTTTTCGCATCGACCTTAAATGATACGACCACAACCTTGAATAGCAATGTCATTTCATCTCGAGACCACAATGCATATTTTTTTATAGATTCTCTTGTCGGTTGCAGGTTGTTCGTGATTGTTGAACAGACGTTGTGTGGCATACGAAGGGCCTCTGAAGTCGGAGTGTGTGGTTTGCTATGAGCTCTGAAATACTTTTCTCAAACTCTCATTTGACAGGATTCCCGTGGTGAAATAGCTTAACCGTTTCTCGAGTCAGTTGTGGCCACCGTTTTCATTGCCTCGATGTGCATTCATTTCCTGCGCTTATATTGTCGCTTAGAATGAACATCATTGGTAAAGATGGTTTTCAATAGTCTCATGACATACACCGTTATGTGACACAGCCCTGCCACTGATAGATAGAATGCTGTTTACAAACGAGGATGGTTTGACAGTGGTGGAGATGTATGCCAGTGATATCAGCATAATAACAACAACGTGGTGTGCAGATATCAATCACACACACACACACACACACACACGGAGCACACTGCCTCCCGTCTCCCTCTCGTCAGTTTCCTCTTGTCACTATTCATCGGGATAAAAATAAGACTGTGACCGGATATTTTCCTCACTCCTCTCCCCTGCTGACGAACCGGTGACTTGGACGTGGTTAGTCATCCTGTTCAATCAGCTTCAAGACAGCGCACTAATGACTTAGCTCTGAGGGGCTTCCTCTCATCACGCCTGATGCCCACGACTCGACCGGCCCCACCCAGTAACTGCTGCTTTTAGCGCGGACTGAGATGAGGCCTTTTACCGAGGAAAGGGCGATTTAGAAACGATTTATGGTGATGGGGGGCCCCGAGTCTCGGGGTGAAACATTAAAGTATCGGGAGTAATACACCGAAAAGTTGTTTGCCAACCGCCAATAAACATCAACAGGGGAAGAAAAAGATTTATTATGGTAATGTGTGAGGTCAAATGATTTAAGGTGAAGCAGCTGTGTGCCACATCGCCGCTGTTGATTTATTACAAGTGGCACTCCATCTCTATTAATGTTGGAGCCTTGGATCGTTAAAGTTATGCCTCCTCTCGGCCCAAAGTAGCGACGGGAGGAACAAAGCCATATGTCAGTTTAATTCTCAGGTGCTTGGATAATAGTCAGGCATGTGGCTGCCCCATATGCGAGGTGCCTTTTATTTCCACCTGTTAAATCTTTTCAAAAATATTTAAATAAGGTAAATCAACTAAATCAGTCGCCCACTCACTGACCCATTACCTTAGCCAAGCTGTGCTTTTTAAGAGATAAGAGAAGCCTGAAGAAAAGATTTAATGGGCTATTATTGAGTGTACAATGAGGCTTGCCAGCAACAGTGACAGGTCCTCAACACTCTGAAAGAGCCCCGTGCGTTATGAGTGTCCACAGAGGATTTGCCTAAAAAACTATTACACAGAATTGTGTAATCCTGCACAAACCCCACGGAGCATTGTGGTGGGGAGGCCCGGGTGAGAGGGTTTTTTTTTTTTTGTGTGTGTGTGATCCGAGCCCTCCAGGCCTGTTTAGACAGATGATGGAAGGGTGTTCCCTGTGGTCCACTCGCAGGCCTATTTCTCATTCTCCACATGTGCTCCATCCGCCATGGCTGCATGCATGAGCATGACATTTTGGTCGAGGCATTTATAGTGGGAAAATCTAACCCCTGCCCACAGACTGTTTCCTACAATCTGCCACCGCGTTGGATGATTGAAAATAACACTGAAGCGTGCGGAGATTGATTTGGTTGATAAATGGCATCACTTATCAAGGGGAAATCATGTCTCGCTCAAACACAGGAAGCTGCATCATGTCCCAGTTAGCACCGGAAATGTTGGGAACCTAATGCATAAAATACTCTGCACTTGCAAAATTAGCAGTATTTTATGAAATAAGGCAATGAAATAACCAGCTGATCTATAACTTGCGTGCATTTTTTAAAATAGGCATTTTAAACCGATCAATAAGATTCATTTAGTGTGTGTATTGAAAACCGCCTCATCAATATCGAACGAACAAACTGCGTAGCCAGAATTATTATTTTTTAATTAGTAGCGCATGGACTAAAGTAAAGGTACAATAAAGTCGTCGTTTAAACTAGAGAGCTGATTTGAAATGACATGACATTCAATAATTGCTTTTCATGGATAGCTTTTACAGCCCAAGGTAAATATTACAGGAACTACATGAAACCAATTAATGTATACGGAGCAATATATTAATCATTTAAGAGTGCAGCAGTGGATCGGAAAAGGGGGTTTCAGGTGAAGGTCTTTGAAGGACAGCATGGTGTTGGAAAAAAAAAAAACAGCCTCAGAAAAACAATACGAGACAGGCCAGACATTGATCATCATTAGCAGTGCTCGAGGCAAACAACAGATGCGTCAGTACAGTGCTACATCGACTGTGTCTGGGCAGCTACCACCAGCACCGTGGGACATATGCATCAATTTTTGTCACCTGGATCCCACTCCTCTCGCGCCATCTGTTTGAGATGAGTCGGCAGTTGCCCACCTCCACTCTCTGCCTGTCCGTGCCTGATCGCTGCCTCACTAGGATACGGCTTGGTTCCTGGCCACGGTCAAAAGTCTTAAAACGACTTTTGACTTTTTGCATCTTTTGTGCATTTGTGGATCTTAAATCGTTGGCGTTGTTTGTCGACAAAACATAGCGGTTTTATTGGGAATTCAAAAAAGGAGGAGTACTGTAAAAACGGAGTTTGTGTTGACCTTTTTATGCACAATTGTACATGCTTTTCGATGTGTTCGGATTGAACGTCTTGTGACAGCAGCAGCAACAGAAGCAGTAGTAGTATCATTTAACAATGAAATGGTTTAATTGTTTCCTTAATTGTTTTTTTTTTGTTACTTTTCCCCTCTGAACGTGGTCTCGGTGGCTTTCCCCACACAACGTAAGGCCCCCCACCTCAAGTGGCTTACCAACATGTAATTGCCCCCTTGGTTCATTTCACTTATGAAAGTGTGATGACTTACCCCTGGTGAGATCTGACCTGCATTGGGGGGAAAAAAATAAAGCCAAGCGTGCGTGGCCTCTCGTATGGAGAGGCCTGATGAGGGTCGTGAGAGTGACAACAAGCCCCGGTTAGGGTTACGAAACGGTCGCGCGCTGCATCTCTGTGCCCTCATCAATCACGGCTCTCTTGTTTATCCTGATGCTCACACTGTCAGGCTCACTCTGTGCCCCTATCAATTAAAAGGAAGTGGTCAGCAATCCATCATCCTCCATTAAACGAGCCATGCTGGGGGGAATGCTCGCGTGTGCAAGCAACCTGTCAATGTGCGTGCTTGCGTGTGTTTGAATACTGCATGCGTGCGTGCAGATAGAATCACGCATCACACAGACCCCCTGCTCTCTCAGGCCCCTCTTTTCTTGACCAAACATTCGAGAGCGCAGAAATAAAAAGAGACGGAGAGCAGATACAGAGACATCCCTCCTTTGCCTCAGAATAATGATCCTTTAACAGCTTTCTAACCGAACCAATCTTGGGAACAATTTCTCCTAACTGGAGCGTCTGTTGCTGCTTGGCATGGGTGTATTTGAATTGATTACAGCTGTGAAGGGAGATACAGGAATCGCCCTCCTCCACTGACACTGCGGTTTGGGGTGCAAACTGCAGATTTGCATGGCATTACCTGTGACAGCTCTCGCGGGCTTTATTCTCCACCCCGAGGTCTATTCGGGGCCCTTCTCCAGGAGGGATGTAGCCGGAGTTATTGTTAAACTATAATGACTCATTCAGGCTGCGCTGCAAGATACGGAAAATAATTCATTTTGCTTCAGAAAGTGCCTGAAAGTGTAGATTCGATATATTGACATGCTCAAGGACAAGCACACAAAACAAAAGGGACAGTGCAAGACACAAAGGGGAGAAGGCTACTTTATGCTGAGAATGAATTAATAATGTTATTTCACCTAGACCTGGAATGGCTTAGTTTTCTTATCATGATTGCCTGCATTATTCAACATTCAGCAAGTTCTGGGTTATAGTTTTTTATGTACTGTGTTACATTCTTCACCCCACCAGAGTTTGTTGATCCTTTGCTTATCTGCCAGTTTCATGTGTTTGCGTAGTTTGATACGGTTATTCACAAAATATTTCGGCTTGATCCTAAATTAAATTACAAAGATGTATTATTAAGTTGATCCTCAATATATGCAAATGTGAATTAACGTTTGTGCTTCCTTCCGGTGCTCTTACAGACATCTTGTCAATAACATGAACAACACGCTTTCCAGGCAAAAATCTATATTAATTACGAAACATATCTGAAGAATCATCCAACATGTAAATCATGGTTTTACTTGCATACATTTTTTCACAACCCTTGTACTCCCAACCAGGAATAAACAGACTTAGATCGTGAGAAACTATGTTTTTATCAGTAATAAAAACCCATCCCTTATACATATATATGAGTATGTATAAATATTTGCACAGCTTTATTCTTCTCATTCAAAAATATGCAGCTTCCTTTTGCTGATAGCCTGAGGGTAACGTAAACATCGTAATGGTAATCATGTCTTATTCTCACATAAATAACTCATTAAAAATACATTTGAAATGTAAACAATACACTGTGCTTGATATGTTTTACATATCTGTCAGCCCTTAATGAAAATAGTATGATATGTAAAAGCAGCCTCGGTCTTATTAAGCCCCCCCCTTCCCTGTCTGGAAATAAGATTTCACAAATGAAAAATATATCGGGGCCCAATGTGAGGAGATGGAAGGGGGTACCTCATGATTAATGCATACGCCACAAATTTAACACTTGAATGTTGTGGAACGCCATTGCGACTCCACCAGGAAATTGGACATCGCACAACATTTACTTTGTGTCCGTGTGAGGACAGAAAGACAGACAGACAGACGGCAGGCAGGCAGACAGACAGACGCAGGCCGCGTGAGCGGGGATGTCTCCATCCGAAATTTCCCCTGGCTCCACTTTGCGCCCGGGCACATTTTCCCGAGCGCACCTCTGGCATGGTGTCGGCCTGTCGACGGTGCTAAATTGATGTGATTGGACGGCGCAGCAGCGCCCACACTGTCCCAGGCAGACGCGGCACCGGCCCCTGTCAGCCTGGCTCCTGACACGCACACAGGAAAGCGGAGCTCCACACTTTTAACACTCGCGCTCGTGTTCATTCGGTCGGAAAGCGAAACACAAACAAGCCCGGCGCCTCGCGCGGGAGGGCCTTGATTAAACCTTGGCTGACAAATATGATGATGTCTTTATCCGGGCCCCTCATCGCCGCCCACCGCCGAACAACAAAGTGAAGATTGGGATGTGTCCTCTTAAAAGGCACTGAGTGGATTTTAATAAGGAGTGGCGCGATTAGCGGCGCACACTCTGGTCTTCGTTGGGATTAGGAGGCTTTGAATGGTTGGAGGCCATTAAAATCTACACCCGCACACGAGTCTTGGAGCGCCCTTATGAGTATATTTATCATTAGGATTAACAAACCCAGCCTGTGAACACTCTCACCCCAGGCGCACAACCACCTCCAACCCCTTGTACCATTATTTGTGTTTGGCTGAGTGGCTGGCGATAAGAGCGCTGCAGCAGCGGGGATGGGTAAAGCCCCGGTCCCAGTCCGCCCCGACATCCCCCAGTGGACTGTTCTCTGAACAGGCAACATCTGCATCCACCAGCTAATCTGTGTGCACTGTGAAAAGCTTTGTGGTTAACACAGGCAGACACTGCATTGTCCTCTTAATTTCTGAACCGCGAACCACGTGCGTGACATGATCAAAGAATAGACCCAGAAGTCGGTGAACCGCTTGAGGAGGAGGGGGATCTCCCTGGAGGTTTTGTGTGTGTGTGTGTGTGTGTGTGTGTGTGTGTGTGTGAGAGAGAGTGTGAGTGTGTGTTTGTGTCTATGAATGTGTGTGCTTTGCAATCTAGAGCGATTTCATGGATTTATCCATCAGCGCGCTGAGTCATACCCAGCCCTAACCCATTTTCCTGTTTTTTTGTTTTCCGCTTCCTCCCGCCCCGCAGATCTTCCACATGACCTATGACCTGGCCAGCGCCATGGTGAGGATAGTCAACCTGATCGGGATGATGCTGCTGCTGTGTCACTGGGACGGCTGCCTGCAGTTCCTGGTGCCCATGCTGCAGGACTTCCCCGCCGACTGCTGGGTGTCCAAAAATAAGATGGTGGTAAGTGCTGCTCCTGCGGCCGGTCCACCTGCCTGTTTGAATTAGATTACATCCTGTCCTATCTCATCTGTCAGCCTCGGTAATTACCCTACTTAAACCCCTTAGCGTCCTGGGAAAAAATATTGCCTGGCATATCCGTCGTTTTAAACCGTAAATCAAATAAATGCATCCGCTACATTCATTCAATTTGCTGATTATATTTCTTTAGTTGGGGGCTTTTGACACGTGTCCCTCCTGAGAGAAGAGAGACACTGTGAGGCTGTGCATAGAGCGCATTGATTTCCTCATGCCGTGCTTTCATTTTTGCTGCATTGTAAACAGCTGCTAGATTAGAGCCCCCCTTACAGCCTGACTCACAGTAGAGTCCTCTTTTAGTTGCTTATGGAAGCGGACTGTGTCACACCTGATGTGTGACTCGCAGCTGATGGCCTCATGTTAACTCAATGTGTTACACAAGAGTAAAGGACGTGGCAGCTAGTGCCAGGCCGTCGTGCTGGGGCCCGCAGTAGGCAGGAATCTACCGTTAGTCAGAAGCCTTTTTTCCTCTCTTTAAAATACGGGTAAATCAACATACTCAATGTGACCCCCCCACCCGCCCCCCAACTGATGGCTTATCAATATGCGTTTCAATAGCGCACTGTTTTTGTGGTTAGCAAGTCATGTAGTAATTGAAATATGTCCCAATGGTGCAATGAAAGCTTCCTAGTTTAAATAGGTTTATTGGCGATGGTTTCACTAAGGGGGGTTTGCCTCTGTCCATATATTGTATTTATCCTTTTATTGTCCATACGTCGATCACAGCTATTCCCAATTTTCTTGATATTTTAGTACTTTAATACATTATGTACTTTAGTACATTATTTGAATGTCTTTAAAAAAAAAAAAAAAAAGTGATTTCATCAAACCAAAGACAGAATACTGGATCGAAATACTAAAAACTGACAGATGAAGAGGCCGGAACGAATATGTTTTTGGTACGTGAATAGCAAAAGAACATGTCAACAAGAAGTCAACTGAGTTATTGGTTAAACCAGCTTCCAGTCAGTTGATTGTTCAGCTCCCCGTGCCAGAACAGATGTCACATGAGCAGTTACATCGCTCAAGGTATGATGTATTCGGCTCATCATGCCTCGCTGACGCGCTCGCTTGTTTCACCGAATCTGCCTCTCTTATATTTAATCATGAGAAATGGCAGATGTTGCAAATCACTGTCTCTGGGGATTTTTCACACTCTAACTACTCATTTTAGCTTGTTTGCCGTACCTGCCCGTGCAGAGATGTGCACACAGCGCGCGCACACGCGCGGGAGAGGAGGTCCTGCTCGGGGACAGTGTCCTGGCACTTCAACCACAACGAGGCTCCTCTCGCCATCCTTCCACTTAGTCATCCTCTTCATCTTTTTATTTATTCTCTTCCACTTCTCTCTCTGTTCCACCGGCGAACACGCCTTTTACGATTACATGCGTTGCGGCCAAGTTGCAAGAGGATTATTTCGTATTACATGCAGTTGTCGGTCAAGTTGTCAGGCAATGTTATGTTAACTGCGGCGGATCATTCATTTACAGCAAAGTATGCATGGATTAAGATTAGATTTGATGTCTTCTTTTGGTTTGAATCATATGATTGCTTTGCTAATCTCTTTTTTTTTTTATTCAGATTTTTTTTATTTTTATTTTTTCCCGAACCTTTCTAAATCTCTACTCTCCTTGACTTCTGGTATTAAAATCAGAAAATCCAATCGTCTAAATTCTTTTAATGTTTAAATTCCTCCCTCTCAACAACTGTGGAGTGTGGGCTCATATGCTAAATGCCTCCTCACAATGTCATCCCTCATCTCATCCAGTTCTGGCTAGATTACGTTTGGCCCTTTCTTACTTCCCATAACGTACACTGGCTGGGAACTACTGGACTCCTATCACACACGCACACAGCTACACCACCCCAAGAAAACACAACGCCTTCCATGCAGGAGTGCAAAGAAGCCCCGCGACGGGAGCAGGGACACTTAGTTTCAAATCCCACGAGAGGGATGTAGCCTTTCATTAAGCTCAAAATGGAGTTTGGTTTGTTTCACCCAGTAAACACTGTCTAATTAATTGCATTACATAGAAGAATGCTTCTCAGTGTGACACAATAACAAATATATCTTCGTGAATTAATTCCGGCCCCGGGGGCAGGAACTTCTCTGATGGAAAGCTCCTCATGTTTCGCTCTCACATTACCTCGCAGTAGAAGAGGTTGTTAGTATTGATGGACTCACAGTCACAGTCGGTCTGTCCCTGATTAGAATCACGCGGAGACTCTTTCTTTTACAGTAGCCGCCCCATTATCTCGCAGGGTCATCGGTCCTTACCTTTTCAGGAGGGCACTAGTAAAATGGCTATCTCTCTGGGCTTTTCCGCTGTGGAAATGAGTTTGAAAGCAATTTGGACATGTCACCCCAGGAGAGAGTTGATATTGATTTGCCATGAACTACCATCGGGATCTAAAGGAGAAAAGGGGCAATTTATCTACAAATGAGAAAACTCACAGAGAAATCATATATTTTTTTTTTCTAAATAGCTGACCTACTTTCTCACATGCGAGCCTCTCGTGTCTCGCGCTCCGTCCGCCCGTTCTCAGGGCTCTGTTTCAGGCTCCTGCCCAAATGTCTGCTTGCTCCAAATGTTTGCGTTTTGAAAAGTATGTCTCACCCAGGTAGCTGCTCCATTTTGAACGGAGACCTCTGCTATTAGCTTTGTCCTAAGTAAATGGAAGTGTGTGTGTGTGTGTGTGTGTGTTCGTGTGCGCGCCGTGGAAGCGCTCGTTGACCTTTGATGTGCCATCCTCCATGAAAGTGTGCAAGATGGAACAATAATGTGTGCCCTAACCAACCCTCTCCTTTATCCAGAATGACACATGGGGACAGCAGTACTCCTATGCACTTTTCAAAGCGATGAGCCACATGCTGTGTATCGGGTACGGCATGTACCCCCCGGTGGGCATGACAGACGTGTGGCTGACCATCCTCAGCATGATCGTGGGCGCTACCTGCTACGCCATGTTCGTGGGCCACGCCACCGCGCTAATCCAATCGCTGGACTCCTCTCGGCGGCAGTACCAGGAGAAGGTGAGTCGAGAGGACATGTGGCTGATGGCTGCCTTTGGCCGGATTTAGTTTAAAGAAAGGACAGTGGGAGTCAGGTAAGGTGCTGGCTTGTCGTCAGTCCATAGACAGTTTTAGTTTTTTTGACATTTAGCTCCATTATAAATCACAAAATGAGAAAATAAGCAACATCCGTCCCTAACCAGGGTTTTTTTGTTTTTCAAAGTCTTACTAAACTGAGAAAACCACACCAACCCATTACCCTCAGTGATAGATTACATTGACAAATTGGCACCACCATCAAACATGTGCCACATCATCTATTGACACTTTAAGTGGATGAACAACTCACTTACCAGGTAACTTCGATAGTATAAAAGCTTTAACAAGTTATAATTCTCAGGGGAGGTCTGGAGTTGTGAGGGGTGTCTTTTGATTTCTATGCTGATTTATGGATGTTAATGGAAATGACATTAGCATCAGAAAGTGTAGGTCACACAGAATCTAAAAATAGGCGCATGGTTTCAGTGTGCTCAGATTTGACTGATTTATGACTTTAAGAAGAGGAACTCTGAATTATGATGCAAATGAGGCAATTTTTTTGTGCTATGGGATTTTTTTTTGTCCTGTATGACTTCCCCTCTCGGTGGAGACGTGCTTAAGGCAATAGAATCCAGGAAATTGACCAATCCTCTCCAGGAACTGGAAGAAGTTTGTTTTCAGGATTTGTTGGGATAAGAAACAACACAGAGAGTGCTATTAATGAAAAATAGGGCACAGTGAGGTAGATTTTATTGTTTTATGTTTTCCCATGGAAACATATATACACATCAGGCAGGAATTCAAAGCATCACCAGTTCAGTGAAAGGATAGGCTCAATGCCAAAACATATTCCGCAAGGCCATGGCCTCCGCGGACCCGGCTTGGGCGATAATGAGCCGAGCTGCAAGGATGCCACACTGTCCACCGGCTGTAGTGAGGAGGTGATGGGACAGTGTGTCCTCCCGGGAATAGAGAAAGGGACTCATGAGACCCCACCCTAATGGAAAAAGGGAGAGTGGGATCTAAGAGGGCAACCAAAAAAAGGAACCCATCAGACACGGCAAGGAAAAAACGATTAGCTGACGTCATGGCGTGTGTTTTTATGACTGCGCTAGGTGAAAAGGGACATCGGATAAATTAACACCTGACAAATCCAGCTGTGAGTAACAAAATCCAAAAATTCAAACTGGGGAGTAGGTACGTGACTAATGCAACTCGTCTGCGTCGCCGTTAAATGGAAAGGCGAGCCAACCAACCCTCCCAGCTCAACACTCTCCACTTTTAGTGCCGCTCTGTTTCGGGGGGGGCGTCTTGTTGCCAAGTAGACGGATCAGCTCCGGTCAACACGTGTCACCGACGCCGTTTCCTGCTGTTTCCGGGATTACCCCCTGGGGCACCTGAAGAATCCCCAGCCGGCTGAGAAAAAAAAAAAAAAAAAGCTCCCCTGTGCTCCCACAGCTTCCCGCCGTGCCTGCCTGCAGAAAGGTTATTACAGCAGACTGCAATTAATTTTGAAGAGTGGGTTCCCTCATTTATCTCACCACATGCCTCAGTGATAAGAGACTCTCTGGATGCACCGTCACTGTGTGTTCATTTAACTGTGGGAGCCAGAAAGACAGTCACTGCTCCGTTAATTTCTTTTTTTTTTTTCTGCAGTTACTTGTCCACCTTTTTCATTTGGAGTTTACCTCAATTGTGCGACAGTCAGATCGGCTTCCTGGAGATTGCACTTTGCTTTTCCTGGCTGTACTAATAATCCACACGTGTAGGAATTGGACAATCCCTTGGTCAATCTCTGCAGCTTTGAGGGGACAGGTGGCTGCGTTCAGAGAGCCACGACACAGACAGCTGTTCATGCTTGCAGAGACCCAGCCAAAAAAAACTCTAAATATAAATGTATATATAAACAAAGAGAGACCTTTATTAGATCATTAATAAACGATGAACAATATCAGGATGGCAATATATAAGGCAAATACAGAAAATCTGATGACTACAAACAGTGATGCTACCCCGCAGCAGTTTAAGAGTATTTAATTATTGCTGAGCTCCGACAACTATATCACTACAGCAAGTTCTCTGCTGTTCTTTTTCGATATTTGCATGTTACAGTATATAGTGTCTGTGTTCTCCAGTTCGGGAAGCTTTTTGTGAGTTTTATTGAACTCACAAACGCCGTCTCAGTGTGGGTACTCGCAGTAAAAGGACACTGAAAAGCTTTAATGCTCCTTAATAAGTAATGTGCTATGTGCATGAAGCTGTGTATGGAGGAGGATTGCCTTAAGTGGTTGTTTTAAGTGTGTCGTGAGAAGAAGAAAAAAGGAAAATTCATAGAAAGCTCAAGGAATAGGTTTTGCAAATCTCATATTAGGTATTTATGATAATATATGTCGAGAAACATGTTTTTGTATGTAATTCAAATGTGCTCATTTTGTTTTGCTTAGGCGATGTTTAAACGACACAAACTATCACCTCATTATAATAATTAGGATTATAATTACTTATATTAATTGATGACCCAGTTTTCCGTTTTTGAGGATATATTTGTGAGTTATTTGAAGAAGGCATCTGAAGCGTTTGAATAATAGTGCAACATGAATGTGCAACCTTTGGTTTTATTCAGATTTACTAAAGGAATAGTACTTTCATTATCTGCCAACATTAATAGCTTATATGTCGGCATTTTAACAACGGACAATTTTAATGGGTGTTCTTCTTTTGAGCCAGCTGGGCTACATATTTCCTCGTCTTTGACAAACCTTCATGTTTCATGAAATATCTTGATCCCAAAGATGTTTGATGGTGGGTTTGGGTTTTAGCTCTCATATATGTTTACCCAGAGCTCTGCCACAGTCTGCCGCCGCCTCGGATGGTTTCTTAACCTCAGAGTGTTCAGAGACGGTCTTTTTAAACGTCGACTGTCGTGCTGAGTCAACACATGCGCATATCTGATGCTGCAGTTTACAGACCGTGAAATATGAACACATTTTGAATCATTAGGAAATGCTGAAAAAGCCACCCCTTCTCCCCCCTCCCCCTGCTGCCTGTTGGCAAGTTGAAATGGATCCTTGTAGTTTTGCGGTTCTTGAATTCACAAGTCAAATATGGCTGTGTTGATATTCCAAAGATGCCGTAGGCAAGACCACAATACTGCATCATTTCCATACAACAGCACTCTGCGAAGTAGCATGAGTGGTTATTTCCTCCTCCGTTTGGCTCCATAAATCACAGATGTATGTTTTGGCGATGACTAAAATTATAATGTGGATGGGGGTATAAAGAGGAAATAACAGGATCTAACGTGGGATTAGATAAACGCTGGAGAGCGCGAGTTATTGTATTACAGTTGGTTTGCATATTAGATTGGATAAGGGCCAGCCAGTGGGGAAACACACCATTTACCACTACACAATGTATTACCCACTACTCACAGTGGGGCAGAGGGTGGATATGGACCGCTGTTTGGTTAAAGAATGAAACAACGGCTCAGTGTTGTGCCAGCCGCAATCAATGACAGCCTTCCACTGCAAATGAGCTGCCGAAAGTAGAACACGCATACCTTTATGGGCATGGCTTGCGTGGCCAACATGAGAGGCCATCTGTCCAGCTGGCACTGCAGAGGTGATGTCCAGTTGGCCATTAATTTTAGATGCGGAAACAAATTCAGCGAAGCCCCTCAGAGGCGCCGCGATGACGAGAATGAGTCTATGAAGAAAGTGAGAGTACAGTCGGCACATGAGAGCGGAGGAGCGAGAGAAAGGAGAAGCTCTGCTCTCAAAGATGGGGAAATTATCATCAGAAAGCCCGGGTATAATCTTTTCTGAATAGAATTCTATTACAATGTGGCACCATGTGATAAATGCCTGGGCTGTCAGAAGCCAGCGAGCAGTCCTAAATGCTGTCTTAAATGGGAATCAGGCAGCCTGTTATCTGTTACACAAACTAGAGAGCCAGGCAATCACATTAAATAGTATGAGATGAAAAATAGCTTTATTAGATTCATTTCCACTCGGCTAAAAATAAATACTTGTTGCCGGTCCTGGGTCGAATGTAAACAGAGCGCACTAATGCAGAATATAAATGCGTGTGCATTTTCTGCCTGTTTGCCACTCCATTTGTTGCAGGTGTATCTGATTGCATAGATTAGGTTGAGTCCATGTCAGATTGGAAGCAGATTGGAGATTTGCTATGAGCTCTGCCTCAACGCTGCCTTTTCCCATTCCGACTCCCATGGGCCAGAGATTGCTTTTGCTTTTTTATTCTTGAATTATGCATTTGCAAGCCAAAAAGACTTACACCATAAACACAAAAATTGCAACAGAATTCTATTATTTGACAATTCACTGTTTGATAAATTATTTTAAAAGGTTAGCCTTGGGTCAATTTGACAATTTGTGGTTGATGTAATAGTTTTAGCATTTTTTTCTCTTTTCTCTCTTGAGCTGTTAAGTAACAGAATGACCCACTTTTCCTTTTCTCTTTTTTTCCTCTTTTTTTATGTGCCGACCTTATTTTTATTTGGGTTTTGAATCTTACTATTATCTCTTGTCGCATTATAATACTGATCTGTTGCAGTCTTTCATCGCCACACTGCAACCCTTACATTACCCAGCGTGCAGTTCTCTCACACCGCAATCTGAGACACTGTGAGCTGGAATGGGTTAAGCATCTGTCAAATCCCTCTGAGGAACACCCCCCCCCCCCCCCCCCCCCCCCCCCCCCCCCCCCCCCCCCCCCCCCCCCAACACATTCCACCTCCTCTTGTCTCAGTCATGTTAAGAACCATTATCACAGGAGGAGAATTACATCTCTCCAGATTGGGGCCACAAGATGGCTGCGCATGTGAGTGTGCACACAGGGTATGCCTGCCACTCCGGCTGCCTGTAAGCCACTGCTTATCTGTCACCGTGGCCCTCTGCTGCGGAAGTTTATACAGAACACGGATGTGGGGATGGGCACACGGAACAAAAGAGATAATCTCATTCATTTGTGGGTGACTTGTGATCCATGTTGTCTGCACTTGGTAGGGACCCGCTGATCCTCTCTCTCTCACCCTCTGTATCTTTTACTTTCCCTCTTTTGTCTTTAATCACAGTGTATTAACTTAGTGATGTCCCTTTTGTGGTTAGTGGGTGATGAAGTCAGAGTCGGTCCCGGGGGGGGGAGTAGCGTGTTGTGGCATGCCACTCCCTGATGGCTTGAGAGGCAAATGGCAGTGGGGTTCTGCAGCCCCTCCCCTTTAATTCGCTAATTAACACTTGGCAATTAAACATGGCTCTTTGGGGGATCGTTAATAAGAGGCCCAAAGCTGATTATTTGAGGGCGAAGAGGCTCTACAGATCGTTTGTGCCCCCACTTCAATTGTCCAATCAAGACCTTTGGAAATACAGTAAATAGCCATCAGAAGGAAACTCGGTTTGCCCTCATTAGAGTTGTGCCTTTTCTATCTAATAGGGCCAGAAATGTATCCATGCTGTCAGGAAAGAAGATAAAATGCAGCTTAGTCAAATGTGTCTTTATTCAGTCTAAATATTTGTGTGGTCATGTCCTTGATAGGCCTTTAAAACCCTTATAGTGCATGTGATCTAGAACAACAACCTCGGTGGTGCCTTGTGGGAATAAAGTCATGATTTCCCTGTAATATCGACCCAAGGACAGAGCTGTCAACAAGTGGAGGAGCTTAAGTCAGATTCTGCCTTACAGTAACAGCCGTTCTCATTAGTCGAGACCTGACTGATGGCATTAAACTAAACCCTGTTACATTCCCTTTTTTCCCCCCCCTCTGTCTGCCACACAACTTTTGCCGCTGAGTCTGAGTTGACATGCCCCAGAGGTGCTCCACTCTCCGCTCTTTGAATGCACAGGCAAAAAAAACAAAATTCAAAGTTCAACCAAGGTCAAATTATCTGTGGACTTAATGCCACATTGAAATGTTTCCATAATTGAATCGGTGTGTTCATGACATGCCTGTCACTAACGCAGATGTACAGCACTTCTTATTTGCGGCCTAATTATTACACCACTAAATGATCGATTAGTGGCGAGTTTAATCAACCCCTCAGCAGCAAAGCGTATAATATAAGTAAACAAAATGTAATCACTGAAGTGTAGAGTATAATGGAAATATATATATTTATTATGCCAGATATAGAAAAAGGCTTTATTGCCTATTGGCTTTACGCAGGGAAAACAAGTCTACAGCCTTACTGGCCTTTCAGCGCTATGCTCACAATGGAATTACCAATGTACTCAGTGTTCGCAAGTTTAAGATTTACCATGTTTGACATTTCGTTTTATCTTGTAAGCATGCAAAGCACCAAAGCAGGTATTTAATCACAAAGCAAAGTAGAGGAGATGAAATGTTCACCTCATGATGCCCCTCGATGAAAATTCAGTACCAGCAAAGCCATTACAGTTCATCCCGGGTGGTACAATGATGTCTGGACCAAATTTCATTCAAATCCAACAAAGATTTGTGAATGAGTGACTGACCGACATTGTTCTGCCCCGGAGCTGCCGGCATGGCTAAAAACAGATGCTGAAACGAGGGTAGTTAATGAGTACGGCTTGGCTCCTGGCTAGTGGAATAATTATGAAATCACCTGTCTCACTGTCGCATGATAATTACTGCAGTGCATAAAGGGAATACAACTGGCAGCCCTCAGCGCAAATTTAAAATGTTTTTACGACCCATACCTGTTGACCATGCAGTGCAAGGTTAGAGCGGAGACAGAGAACAGTGGAGGAAAAATAAATATTTAGAAAGTATAATTAAGTGGCCGACATCTCTGTTGGGAAATGAATTATTCATGTTTTATTTGTTGAAAATTAGCATCTGCTTGGGAAGCTGCATGAGAGGGAAGGGAATTGGGGGGAAAAAATACGATAAAAGAGACGGGAGGAAAACTAAGGAGTCCGACTGGGAAACCGAACAAAGAATGGACAGTGAAAGAGAAAGAAAGGATTTGTGAAATGTAATATGACGGAGATATAGTGCAAGGCTCAGTGGACATAGAGTGCCCATACTGTAAAAGTTAAAAGGCTGATACACACGCACAAAAAATGAATCTCTTTATACTGTGATGTCCTGAAAAGAGAGCAAGTTAAGGTTAGCTTCTTACAATACAGCACGACCTTGACAGGTCACCAGTTGGGACACCGTGGGATGACAAAGAAACCGTTGAAAATTGATCACCCCCAAAAAAAATGTTTGAACTGTGAATTCAACATTTACTGCCAAACATTACTAGTAATAGGAAAACGAACGCGTATCGTTCCCAAAAATTCCCCCCTGTGTCCTCGCTGCAGTGAGGGAGTGTGATGGTGGGATGATTACCTCCTCAGTGCTGGCCATGATTTGATTTAGCCAAGTCGAGCAGGAGAGCAGGGATCCTCCCGGTGGTAGCCGGATGGCGGGCTACGCTGCTATAAGATCATTTCCTGTGACAGGGGGTTGTTATCATGTCTTCCAAGCGTCAGGAGAGCCCCCCTATTCACCCCCAGCCCCCCCATGGTGGCCGTCTTTACGTCCCTGTCCGCCCCTCCTCTGACACTCGGCGCTGATGAGTAAACACGAAAAGCCTTTAAGTGAGACACCGAGCTACTGTGTGTAGTGCAGTGGCCCTCATCACGGCACAAAAAGAAACAGGGCATTTTCCCAGGGTGTGTTCTTTGGTTTGACAAATGCCCCCTCGTGCCGATGTCGACGATCTCTCTTTTCCTGAACTCATTAATGCAAAAACAAAAAGGGTGGTTATCTGAAGCAGACGATAATCCACGCCTTTGCCGCGTCATCCAGGAGACGTAAAGAAATTAGACGAGACGCGGAATGTGCGTTACACCTGGCAGCTTTTTTTTTTTTTTTTTTTTTTTTCCCACAGAGCTTTCCGTCTCTGAGAGGTGAAACGTCTTCAGGAAATTTTCAACCAATCTAGTTGTCTACTTGAATCGCACTTGATATTAAAGGAGAAGAGCGCAAGTGCTTTTTTTTTTTTTTTTTTTTTTTCCCACAGAGCTTTCCGTCTCTGAGAGGTGAAACGTCTTCAGGAAATTTTCAACCAATCTAGTTGTCTACTTGAATCGCACTTGATATTAAAGGAGAAGAGCGCAAGTTTATGATTTTATCCGTTTATGCCAAACGGATTGTGAGGAAAAAGACTGAAACCGTTACCCCGCTGGATATCCCAAAGCTGCTTCGCACATCTCATTCTTGCTTGTGCAACGACAGATTTTTCCACCTCACTTTACACAACAGTAACGCATATTAATCGCCAAATACTTCATTTGACATTCTTTGGACGTTAACTCCGACATTGGTTATTCCTTAGTGTTGCGCATGCATTGTAATATTTTTATATTTCCTCTAATCAGCCTTGCGTGCATTCCTGCTCATAGTATATATGTGAATGTATATTCTTTTCTGGTCTCGATCAACGGAGGTGAATCGTCAGTATGCCCGGACCGACTCCAGCCCGTTTTTTCCTCCGTCTTTGAGGGACTCAGAAGGCTCTGGTCAAACACGGAATAACCCGTGCAAAAGAGGGGCCGCAGAGGAAAAAGAACGCGAATGTTTCACCTGCATGTATTATGGCACAGGGGTCTAACACTGTTGCATGCATCTCTTCCCTGCTCCACGCGCACCCCCTGCTTCCTCGGGGAGCTTGACAGCTTTCCAGCTCTCGCTCAAAACCAGTCTTGACGTTGCATGAGGACACTGTCCTTATTGACTGCGCTATATTTCCCCCAGATTGGCCTCGAGACGATTCCCCCCCCCGAGACGATTTCCCCCCCCCCCCCAGGATTGGTGGTGACTAGGTTAGTGGAGTCGGATAACAAAGGAGACATCTGAGGTCAGCCGTGTCACTGAGCGATGGCGAGGCGGCTGGCAGCGTAGAAGCGGTGATCAAAGAGTCTTCCTGCAGCGTCGCCCTATGAATGGTTAATTTCACCTTTTTTTTTTTTTTCTTTCTCTGAGGGTCAAGCGTTCTTCCTGTTATTATTCCCTGGGCGCGCTCCGTTGGCTTTGATCCGCATCTCTGCTTTCAATGCTGCGGAATCAGTGAAAGGCCACCTGACGCACATAATGTGATACTTTCATTTGGAACAAGAAACATCAAACCGGAGAATGCAAACACATGCAGTCTTACCTTTAAGAAAATCGGTTTTCTTCAACCTGATGTTTGAGGAGCCGCGTCGCATTATTTTCTGCACTACAAGGACATCATTAAATAGACCTTATCAGTCGTGCAATCACAGCGTTAATATTATATCGATCAAGGTTTTTGGGTTATATCACGCAAATGTTAATGTTTTCCTCTTTCTACTGTTTTCAATGACATGTTCACATATTATGAGTAATCCTCCATGTGTATAACACCAACAGCATTATGTCCTGCACGCGCATTTCCCACTATAGGTAGATATTGTAAAGTGGGATCAGCTCTCACGGACTTGAACTCTTGATACAGGCACGGTTTGGAACCCAACATTTTAGTGACGCCTTTTATTTGGGGAATGTGTCACAATCCAGATTAGCCGCAATGGTTCGTCATTTGCAAGATCCCTGTGAAATGACGGCGTCAATAAACCTTATCTTTTAAGAAATAGGGTGTACAAGAAGCCCGATCGAAGACATGGCCCTCTCGTTGGGCATACCCTGCGAAAATGGTTCCGTGTATATTCTCGGCGGCTGAGTGTCTGCGCCACAGCACTACGGCTGCTGAGTAACCCGATTGTTGTGCGCCTCTGTGTCCCTGCAGTACAAACAGGTGGAGCAGTACATGTCCTTCCACAAGCTGCCGGCAGATATGAGGCAGAGAATCCACGACTACTACGAGCACCGCTACCAGGGCAAGATGTTCGACGAGGAGAGCATCCTGGGAGAGCTGAACGAGCCTCTCCGAGAGGTGGGATGAGCATTGAGCATGCATTCGAAAGCCTGCGCGTCGCCTGACATTCCCCTCAGTTCAGTTCACATTGGCTGACATTTAGCCCTTACACAAGCACACGGCTACAACAAGAAAAAAAAAAATGTTGTTTTCTCTCGAGGCCAAATCCAAACAAGAATACAACTGAGAGAGGCTCAAAAAAAAACAATTTCCCCGATGTTACTCTATTATCCCTCATGCCTGAAATTGTGACAGGTCAATGCGTTTCAGGAGCGCTCCAGCTCTTTCACGTCGCTCCTTTTTTGACAGCCGTTTCATTTTTCTCTCCTTTTCTGCCGCGCGCTTCGCCAACAGGAAATCGTCAACTTCAACTGTCGGAAGCTGGTGGCGTCCATGCCTCTGTTTGCCAACGCTGACCCCAACTTTGTCACCTCCATGCTCACCAAGTTGAGATTCGAAGTGTTCCAGCCCGGGGATTACATCATCAGGGAGGGCACCATTGGCAAGAAGATGTACTTCATCCAGCACGGGGTCGTCAGCGTACTAACCAAAGGCAATAAAGAGACCAAGCTGTCGGACGGCTCCTACTTTGGAGGTAAGGAGAACTCTCATCTTTCCCCTGGAGCTTAAATTTGCCGTGTTTTTCCGTTTCTATATCGAGTACTGCAGTTCAGCGCCTGATTTGTGAGGCAACATCACTCACCATCCTGCCTCTGATATCATCGGGCGCTCTAAGTGGCGCGCTGTGCCGAGCGTGTCGGCTCACTTAAAATTCTGCTTCATGGATTATGCAGGACCTTTCCCTTCATTCTCATCATGGGCTGTCTCCTTAATGTAGGACAAACCCAAAATGAGGGACACAGCACTTTGTGTCGAGCAAATTAAGAAATGTGCATTTGGTGTTGTCGGAAGGCTGTGAAATCACACACTCCAAGTGGGAGTCTTGATGCACTCGGGGTCAGATCGTGTGTTGCCCTCTCGTGGACCGAGAGAGCTTATGACGTGTGTGGGAGACAGTGCAGCCTTACTGCTCTCACCCAATAGAAATGAAGGCACCCACAAACAGCGAGGATTTTAGTCCAGTCCGCTAAGCATGGAGAAATGGTGGAAAAGCATTTAACAGCACATGACCTGCCTGCAAGTTTAATTACGCCTCGCCTGCTCAAGTCCATCTCCCTTCCCTTCTCTCCATGGGGCGCTCACAGAAATAATGAAAAGATGGCAGGCAATCAATCTCGACACATGCCAAAAATACTAATCAACATTCTTGACAACATGGCCCCAGCTCACTCTCGGAATATGTTGACCAAAAATGTTTCCTCCCCAGGTCCCTCCTCTGAGAGGCAGCACTCGGACTCGGTATGAGTTTAATTGGGCGAATTGGCTTATTTGTATCACATGTGTCCAGCTTGTGCGCCGGCCGACAAGTTCTGCCAATGTGATCTAGATTTCAAGATCATATAGGCCTATGTATTATTTCTTCGATAGGTGATTATATGATACCTTTTTAACCAAAAATGGCTGATATTCAGTTGCGACTATAAAGCACTGCTTTGGCCATCTGTCTCACAAGATCTTGCATTGGCCTGAGCCACTGAACTGAATGGGAGGCAGGATGGACGATAATATTATGATTGCAGTTTACTTGATCAATGGGAATTAACAAAAAATAGGTCTGCCTGACACAAGTGAATAATAAAAAAAAAAAAGCAACAGCAAGGAATCGAAAAAGACAAAGTGTTGGATTTTGGCGGTATACTGTCATTTTGCGAAACATTATTGGCCATCTGTCTCACAAGATCTTGCATTGGCCTGAGCCACTGAACTGAATGGGAGGCAGGATGGACGATAATATTATGATTGCAGTTTACTTGATCAATGGGAATTAACAAAAAATAGGTCTGCCTGACACAAGTGAAGAATAATAAAAAAAAACAATAGCAAGGAATCGAAAAGACAAAGTGTTGGATTTTGGCGGTATACTGTCATTTTGCGAAACATTAGCGATAACGTCGTATGCCAGCTATTGCAGTCGTGCACATCTCTTAATGATGCACCCTCATTAGCATTCACCTAGTTGTGTTTCTCACAGTACTGGTTTGCCCCCTTTTGGACATAATGCACAAAAATTATATCTGAATGGTTCTAACTTCTTTTTCCGTTGAAGAAATGATTGCCCCCCCCCCCCCCCCCACCCACGGTCCCCTAAACAAAATTTGAGTGAACACAATCCATCATTTTTTTCCCCCAGAGTAAACACGAGTAGTGTAACATGCTCCGGTTTTGGACCAGAAAGTGGCTTGGTTGCTTTAATCTTCAGCCCCTGGATGTGTAATTGTTTTCCCCTCCTGCGCATTATGGGCACAAGGCTTTTGACTCCATTATCCTGTGATTATTCCTGGCTGTGGCACTCCACCGGGGTTGTGAGGGTGGGGGCCAGTGAGGTAAGCCCAGAGCCACTGGGGGTTTGTTAGCAAACACGAGTTAGCCGTTCATGAAATTAATTGGTGCAGGATCAGCACAGCGAGTGTGTGGCACATGTGGATCCCGGAGTGGCTTTCACAATATCGGCGAGCAGGAGGTCAGAAGCATTTTGATTTCTTTATATATTTTTTTATATTTGTTTGATAATTATATTTTTTTGATGTCCTTTATGCGCAGGAATGCTGAGATCCGATATGTGTCGCCCCTCGTGTGTGTGTGCGCTTGTGGTTTAGCAAGCAAGGAGCCTTCCAGTTGTCGAAGGGAATTTCAGTGTTTGCAAGTGCACTGCAAACGGTGCGCACATCTGCATCTCTGCAAAAAAAACTCATGTAACGTAACTCCCTCACTCATGGAGATCCTGGATTGTCGAACAACAATGATATACTTTGCACTGGGCTCCAATTTGTTCGCTGTTGGATTAGCTCCAGCCCGTGAGCCTAACGTCTAAAGTGGACACGACATGTCCTGGATGGCAGCGTCGGTTGGGCACACAGCCATCCAGCGGAGAGGGGAGATGTGATGTGACTTCGGTACTAACGCCACGGGACACGTGGAACGCTGCCGAGGCCGCTCTGTGGATGCAGCTCTGGGCTCAGACATAAAGCATGCAACCTCACCCCCCCCCCCCCCCCCCCCCCCCAAAGCATGCAACCTCCCCCCCCCCCCCCCCCGTGTCTCTCCTCGTTCAGTATTGAAACACTCATGGAAACAGCATCTCCGCTGGCCTCTCGGTGCCCGGGCCGAGCAGGTTATTGTGTCGTTACAGTTCATACGGGGTTGCCTCCAGTAATTGCCCGCACCCTCTCGGGCGGAGTGGCGCTTGGTGACCTTGTGGCGGGCCCGGCACGCCAGTCAGGGGCGCTTCTCAAAAGCTGCCTTTGATTGCGCCGCCGAGATGGCTCACTTTGCCCCCAGAGTGAGTGGCTCGTGAGTGGGTTTGGAGAAAGAAAGTGAGACATAGTCGGGAGGGAGGGAGGGAGGGAGGGAGGAGGTGGAGGAAGTTGACCACATAGTTCCCGTGTCATCTTTGCGGCTTTGCTCCGTACCCGATTGGTCCTCCGTGAATGGTACTTCATAATTCCGTAGTCTTATAAAATCCCGGGTTAGAGAGCTTACACTCCTCCCATCTTACATCTCGTTCCTTTTTTTTTGGTAGCTTCCTCCCCTCCCCCGAGCCTCAGAATGACACGTCTCTCGAGCTGCCAAATGACCACCCTGACTGAGTGAGTCAGTGAGAGCCAGGTAATCCTCCCGGTCCTTAACCCAGTTAGCACCCCTGCACCTCTCACACCGAAGTGTCACCTGGAGGTTGAGGCACCGCAGCGGCTGAGTGAGTGACAGAATGGGGGGGATATGATAATATATCGTGTAGTCTTGTATAACATGACAGGATGATAGACGATGCCACGCCGTGTTTTGATGCAGTGTGATCTGGTGCCATAAAGGACGTCGCGAGACGTTCAGCTTGTTTTCGTTAAGGGGGAGTGAAGTGTCATCTTAGTACATTAGTTGGCCAGGTGCAGTTAGAGCTTTTTCTGTCTATATGTTTTGTCAACGCATTCAAGGTTATTACTGGCGTATATTCTTCACCTCTCTCACTCACGCTCCACTTCGCTGTCTCCTAATGTGCTGTAGCTTGAAAGTTGTAAATCGGTTTTGGATTTAAGTGTTGTGAATCATGCACTCCCCGACACACGCCGTGTCAGCTCAGCTCGATGCTAACATGACCGTGCCACCATGTTCACATCAGGGACAATGCTTACGTGCCGTTCGGTACCACATGTGTTTTAACATGTTGTCCACGGGCTGAGGCAGAGGTAAATTGTCATTCGTTTGCACGTTCTCAGTCATAATAGTGGACTGTACAAAAGCATATATGAACTTTTGACCTCATAATTGCACTAGATGTATAGATAAGATCGACCGAAGTTATTACAAACGACGCAAACGGGGTCATGAATGACGGAAATATTTTTTTTTTCCCCAATAGCTCAGACATTTCATCCTTTTGGGAATCTATACAAAACTTAGAGCCAGTTGGCCCAGTTTTGTTGAGATTTCCATCTGGACAAAGTGTTGGACTGACCGACATGCCGACACCGCCGTCCCCTGGGCCACGCTACCAGCACCACTAAATATAATGAATGCCCTTCTTCGCTTGTAAAATAAGTCAGCAAGTCTAATTCAGGACTCAAATCATTTGCATTTGCACAAACATCTTGCCCATCACGAACGTCATCCAGCTCCTGTTCAGGGGAGGAAAAAGAGCTGTGGTGCCGAAAAGCCCCAGATATCCTCCACCTGCCCGTGCACCCGTATCCAAACGGAAGGGCTTTTTGCGTAGCTATGCTAATGCTGTCAGGGGCAGGCGCACGGCGTGTCGGGGGGTGGGGAGGGACCTGGCGGCCCGCTGCGGATGCAGCAAAGGTTAGAGAGCGTACGCTCTGCGGGCTGTGGGATGTGTGTGTGTGGGGGGGGGGGGGGGGGGGGGGGGGGGGGGGGGGGGGGGGAGCTGACAGCAGCGCTCAGCATCCAGGTGAGTTTTGCCGAACCAGGCTGCGGGACACGGACACTTCATCACAGGCGGAGCCGCTCTGCTCATACTCATTAATTCACATCCACGCACGCTTACAAGTAGGTAAACTCCCATAAAGATAGTCACACACACGCACACACACACACACACACACACACACACACACACACAGTTACATTTATTTAAAGGCCAAAATTTGCACATGCATGCATGCATACATTTCATGATTGTTCTGCTTGACATGCTTATATTCAGTAGATGAAGATTGTAATATTGTTAAAGTGTAGTTACACAGAGAATAAGCCACAGGCAGCTTTGTTTAAATTCAATTTCAACTTCTTAACAAGAAACATGTTACCTGAATTTTCCCTCGCGTTTATAATAAGTGTGTCTTTCTCCCCCTTGCGTCACGGCGTAAAACTGCACAGGCACGTAAAGAGAAGTGCGCTCAAGTCGGCTCCAGTTGAGATTTTTATTTCACTGCATGCCGTCTGCTCCCAATTTAGATGCCGGGGACTCGGGGCAAAGCGGCTCTGTGATATGAGCAGAGGACGTAAACGCAGCACCGTCCAACAGAGGTTCATTCATGTGTGTTTCTCACCAAGGTCACAGCGCGTGACATCTTACTCCTCCTCCTCCTCCTCCCTCGGAGCAACATCCAATTTTAATTGGCCTCATTCATTGTTGATGAATGCTTTGTCGCGCGAGTGCGCGAACCAAGCGCAAGTGTGGCGCACAGATGAGTTTTCATTCAGGAAATGGCTTGGCTGACTTCCAGCGAACAACGCAGATTTTAGGAACCAACGTCGCTGCTGGGCCAGGTCATCTCGGAGCAGAACAGGGGGACAGGATGGGAAGACTCTTTTAACTTTAAAGTTTGTTTTCCGCTTGTGTCTTTGCTGTCGGAGAATGAAGAATATTGAAAGCAAGGAGGCAGTTGTTATCGCTTTCCTCATTTGATCTAACAAAAGCCACAATTTTGAGCTGATTACGACTCGTAATCTTTTTGTCGGTGAGGACCTCACAGAAAGGAATAGCTTCGGACGCAGCCCTTGGGTTTGAGGAGAGCACACACACACACACACAGGCAGAGCTACACCAACGAAGCCCATGCAGGATTTGAGCGGCGCTGCAATGAGTCACAGCAGATGTGGGTAAACAACGGGAGCAGAGCATTCATAAATGAATGGAATGTAATTTACAAACCATTGTTCTATTCAGACGCTTACCCAGCAGTATAATATATTTTACACCGCGGAGACAAGTTTCCACAAATGTAAATATGGGTTCGACAAATCCTTTGATAAACTAATTTAAAAAAAAAAAGGAAAATTCATGCGAAATTTATCCTGTAGAGTTAAACTCATTGAGCCAAATTTAAGTAGAAAGCAAAAACTAGTTTTATACAAAAATTTCACTGGGACCAAAGTGTTCCAGTTCCAGGACAGTGCCGATGTTCACAGTGGCCCCCCTGCATTTAGCCTCTCAGCACTCAGACATGTGTGCTACTGTGTAGCTGGTGGCAGGTTGCACCAGATCCAAACTCTGCTAGGGATTTTTATTTTTTTATGATTTTCTTTTACTTTATTTCACTTGTGGTTCAGATGGCACCGCTAAGTGTCTGGGCTCCGCTCGCTCTCTGCAGTTAGATGAGGCCAGAGGGCTCACAGCAGCTCATCGCCGCATCTTGGCAGTATTGACTTCATCCAGAAAACCTCAGGACAAGGGGATTTAATACTGCTCCTCTCCAGAGGGGATTACTGGAGCAGTGCTGCGGGAAATGGAGCCCCGGCACGGCTGCAGCCAGGGCTGCCCGGGCCAGCACACACTCAAGAGCACACACTCACCAACACGTGCGCAAACGCACAGACACAAGGGCATGGTATTTTATCTGTAACCCGGCTGTTGTCCATTCATCCTTGCTCTTTCACGCACGTGCACACACAAACTATTGCACGCCGCATAAAATGTTGTTCTTTTGCTTCGTATGCACCACATACTCCTCCCTCCCCGTCCTGTCAAATCATACATTCAGTTGCCCTTTATACGTTCCCTCTCTCGATTTTCAAACCATTGCGCACCATCATAGCCACTTCACACCCAGTGACCAGAAGAATACAAAGTCCTGTTCAGTCTAATTCCTTCCAGTGCAGTCACTGTGCCGTGAATGCTACGCACTCTGTGTCGAATACATTTGAAGTACCTCTGTATCTTCAGAGGACGCTGGCTGTGGAAACTCACGCTCGGGTTTTTCCTAATATGTCCAAAGTAGCACTGCATTTAGAGCACATTAGGGGAGCTGATGTGGCTGTTTCCTGCACGTGACAAACATTCAGCCTCATTGATGAAAATGATTGATTTTATTTAAATTCAAGCTCACAGAGCTGTACATTGTGCCATACCCTGTGCATGAAATATACACACAAAACACACATGTACCAACAGAAGGGAAAACAAAAGCAAGGGCAAGTGGAGATAAAAACAGTGATGGTGAGTGTGTGTGTGTGTATGTACAGTATGTATATATATATATATAAAAATTGCCTGTAATTTCACCAAAATCTCTTTCATACTGGTTTGCACTCATGAATACAATACTGGCATATATGCACATATAAAGTGCACACTGCAAACAGCACAGACATCCGTGCACCCACACACACCTCTCTCTGTGCCCGAGCCCCACTACCGTGCAGCTTGTTAAATGGAGCATTATTTTCCTGAGCAGGCAGATGAGGGCTGGCGAACCTCTAAGCTGTGAAAATGGCATTAAGTTCTGCAGCCATGGAGTTACCGTTTTTAATGCACCAAATGACTGTGTTGGTTCAATTGAACCAAGACGGACCATTTGCCCACTGTTAATAATAACCCTTAGATTTACCTTCATCTCTTTCAACATGGCCTAAGGCATATGGGTATGTGTGTGTGTCTTTATCTGCCAAGTGTAACTCTGTTATCTTAAAAAATAAATTCTGCCAGAACAATAACCTTGGTTTTATGTATGTGGAAGGAAAATGGGTCATTCTATTGTCCTTGGTTAGGCTGTCTTGTTACTAAGATGATTTATTTTATGTGTTGCTCCAAAAATCTTTTGAAAGGCCCTGTTCCAAACCGGACATATTTTTACATTTTGGAGATTTGTAACGATTATGGCTGCTTTTGAGTTGGCCTTTACCAGGGAATGATACGCACGGTGCATGAACATCTTTTTTCTTTTTTTTTTCTTTTTTTTGTTGCAGAGATTTGTTTGCTGACGCGGGGCCGACGGACAGCCAGTGTTCGAGCGGAAACATACTGTCGCCTGTACTCACTGTCGGTGGACAACTTCAATGAGGTGCTGGAGGAGTATCCAATGATGAGGAGGGCCTTTGAGACCGTCGCACTGGACAGACTGGACCGTATTGGTAAGTATATTATCTTTTTTTTTAAAGACAATGAAGGATTAAAATCTTACATAAATGCCCCCAACACTAATTTTTAAACTTGGATCTTGACTAGAAGGCTCCATTTGTGGACACTTTCTTCGTGTAAATTCAGCGTGTTACACTGGAAAAAAAGAGAATTCAGATAGATTCAAAGTCGCAGCTCGCAAACAAAATTCTAGGCCTGTAAAAATGCTGACACGGATACTCAATGAGTGAAATAACTCTCAAAGTCATCTCCATATAAACGTGCAGAGAGAGCTTCGGGGTTTTTTGTTGCTGCGTGACTTCTCTTTCACACACACAATTGACATTCTCTCCGTACCCATCACCGTTCCCGGGGCCCGGCCAGGGCAGATGAAAAATTCACAATGAAAGGCACGCCCGTATCATCCCTCAGCCATCGCTGCATGCTCTGTTTTATCCGTGGCTATGTTTGGAGTGCAGGAAAGAGGAATTGCTTTAGGGAGTCTCTTTGTAGAAAATGGCTGCTTTGAAAAGATGTGGTGGGCTGATGGGGATGTTCCTGTGAGATGGCCCCCCCGCGCATGTCCTCTTTGATGCTCTCGCACACCCTCGCACGGCGCTGAAATTAATTACCGTCTTGATGGACTGCGCATCATCCGACTGGACGTGTGCGGGGTCAAGTGTCAGGTGGAGCCAGGGTCAAGATAGATGTACACTAGCTCCAATACCTCACAGCAGTGCCTCTACTAATCTGCTACGAGTCATAATAGAAAATTGAGACATTGATCCGGGCCTAATTGCATTTACAATATCTTCGGGTTTCACTGCCTTTTGTTCGCGACAAATTGAGGATGGCATTCGTGTGAATTAACCCCGTCACCGCTTGCGTGACCGCACATCAATGACTAATGGGCTTTTTGGTCGAAGTTGCACGCTTTCCTCCGGAAAGTTGCATCAGCGGTTAGTATTCCTGCCACAGTGACATAACTGCACCTCTTGCACCTTGTGACCTTGTGCACAGCCCGCGGGGACCTTGGTTTCCTGTATATATGTCTCAAGACCCGAAAAATGAAGATCCATAAAACAACACTGCTTCTTAAAATCAAAGTCTATCCCTATACGTAGCCTCGTTTGGTTTGGTAGGAGATGGGAGAATTTTAGAGGAATGTTTAGATTTTTTGAAGACGGTTCCCTTTTGATATAAACAGGAGAGAAGAAATACGACATCGATATATAGTTGTAGACTTTTTACGTTTTCCTCAGCATAGCTGACACTCTATCCCCGACTGAACCTGCACCTTGTGGTACAATGTTTGCTTTATGTTTCGTCTCTGTTACCCTGGGGATCACAGTAAGAGATAGTTAAACAAACATCGCTTACACCTTAGGCTGTTGTGCCTCCTGAACGTTTGTCTCTGGGTAGTTTCCGTATCCCCTATCTGTCTTGTTGTTTCTCTTATTCTGTGCTTTTCCCAGTTTCATATTCTTTTATTTATGTTCCCCCTTGGTAGTCCTTTCTGTGTTGGGATGCTCAATTGAAAAGGGTTGCTGGAAAGTGGGGTGTTTAATTGAGTACACCAAAATGTCTACCTGTTTCCAACTGCCTAAATGTATGCTTATTCTCCTTGTATCTCTGATCTTACCTGTCATTCTATGTGTGTCTCTTTTCTTTTTTTTCTGTTTGTGTGTGCATGTGCTTTTGAAGGCAAGAAAAACTCCATCCTGCAGCACAAGGTACAGCACGACCTCAGCTCCGGTGTACTCAACTACCAGGAGAACGAGATCATCCAGCAGATTGTGCAGCACGACCGGGATATGGCCCACTGTGCCCACCTCCTGCAGAACGCACCGCCGCAGTCGCCTCCCTCGCCCACCCCTGTCATCTGGGCCCCGCTCATTCAGGCCCCTCTCCAAGCTGCAGCCGCCACCACCTCCGTAGCCATCGCGCTGACACACCATCCCCACCTCCCGCCATCACTCTTCAGGCCTCCAGTTTCTCTCCTGGGCTCCTTAAAAGACCCCCCTGGCCGGCTAAAAAAGTTCCACCCATTTGTTCCTTCGTCCGCTGCACCCGGCTCTGCTGGGGACTCCCCCTCTAGCACCCCCTCTAAACTGCGCACAGGGGCGGACATGCCACTGCTGGCTGCCTTCCGGGCACAGCACATGACGTCAGGTTCAGGGGCAGCTGGCTCTGGCCAACAGGGTTCAGGTAGTGAAGGGCAGCAAGTATCGTGTGGGGGTGGGTCTGGGTCCAGTGGGAGAGAGGTGTCAGCCTTTCCCTTTGGACGATACTCATCATCTGGTTCGCCCACATCCAGTATGGCCCAGCTGCACCCGCAACCACAGCATCAACTGCCCTTTCGCTCTAGCACCCCACCTCTCTCAAACCTCTTCCGCCAAGGATCCACAGGGGGAAGCACAGGGTCAGGTATAAGTGGAGGGGCAGTCGGAGCCTGTGGGGGTGCCACAGGGTGGTCTACGCGTGGCGTGATTGGAGGTTCTGCGGAAGAGGCCACTGGAGCAGACACTGCTTGGGCCGGAGAGGACTTTGTAACGGGAACTTTAGAAGCGTCCCCTGAGGGGCACTTTGGTTTGGGAGGAGCTATTGGTGAATCAGTGCGAAGGATCTCAGGGGAATCTGTTGGAGGGATATCTGAAGGATCAGTGGGTGTTCCTTCTGGCAGGTTAGCAGGTGGGGCATCGAGAGGGTCACTGGGGAGTGTTACTTCTGGGCCAATAGGAGATACAGCCAGGAGATCAGTTGGAGGTGTTTCCAGAGCATCAATTGGGAGGGCTTCTGGGGGATTGGTGGCCGGGTCAACTGGTGAATCACTTGTAGTGATGACCACTGGGGGATCACTTGGGGGTTCTTCTGCAGGATTAGTAAGTGTGGTGGGGAACCCCGGTGGATCATTAAGAAGGGCTTCCAGAGGATCAATATCTACGACAACCAGCCATATAGGAGGGGGTTTGAGTGGGTCAGGGGGAGGGGTTATTGGAGGGCACACTGGCAGGGCGGCAGGAGGCGCGGTAGGTAGCCATATAGCAGGATCTGCAGCTTGTCCAGTAGGAGGGGCCTCTGGTGGAATTTCAGCCGGACTTATTGGCTCCTCCCGTTGTGTAAGTCCTATATCTACTGGTTCATCCAGCCCTTTGCCGGGGCAGCTCCTCCATAGCCAGCCACCTCCTAAGAATCCTCAGGTGGCTCCCCTGCAGCAGTTTGCTGGGGGAGGCAGGACTACCAGCCTAAACCTCTTCCATTCCCCTCCACAAGGCTCCCCATCCTCTGGCAGAGGGCAGCTTCCCGAGGGCTCCCCATCTTCCTTCAGCCCTTTTAGTCTCGCAGGCCTCCATTCTGGTTTCCTGCCTCACCAGATATCCGTGGAGAGGTCTGCCCTGGCCTCGCTGGCCCAGTACGGCTCAGCAAACGCCTCCCCCTGCCTTACCCCGGTGGCACCCAGCCCTACCGTTCAAAGCCCAGTGGCAGGCAGGACTTTCCAGTACAGCGACCCCTCCAGTACCATGGGATCCCACAGCTCTCTGCTGATGCCTCAGTCTTCTCTTCCCTCACAGCTTCCTAGTCAGCCTCACACGACTGGGAGAGATTCCCCACTGGGTTGTTTCTCTGAGGACCTAAAGCTTTTATCCAGCTTGCCCCAGGAGGTGGCCCAGGCCTTAGGCCACCAAAGCCCTCACTCCTCTGTGGAGACGGGATATTACCCATCACCCTTTTCCTCACCCACTCTTGTACCCAAACCCTGTAGCTCAGTGCCCGGACGCATGACTCCTCCAATTCAGACATCTCCAGGGCACCCTCACCAGACTCGCTCCCCCGGGGCTTCCCCGGCTTTGCCTCAACGGAGGGCCTCTGCTGCCTACTCATCAGATCTAGAACCTCAAACTGTCCGCTCTAAACTCCCTTCCAATTTGTGAGGATTGATCACACCCTCCTGTGCTCCTCCAAACTGAGACACACCAACTATCTCCGTGTGTGGCATTCTTTTCTGTCCGTCTTTTGACCTCACTGTATTCAACCTCTAATTTTACCAAGACATCTTAAATTTACTGTGATTTATAGGATACCTTACCATGGACCTCTAGAATAGTCTATATTTGTGTATGCTTTGTTCCCTTTTTTATCCATACTGTATATAGATAGAGATATATTTAAATGATAAGTTAATCAAGGGACTAGGAGGGTGTGAAAAATTATCTTCATTTAAAGGACAGTCATTTTCTTTATTTCTATAACTATGCCAAATTCATCCGGTGATGTTTGGGAAGATAATTCAATGGACTACACAATAGTTTCTGCAGGAACCTATGCACTAAAACCTGCATGTATAAAGGCTTTTTGTGTGTAAAAAAGAAAAAAGATTATCTACATTTTTAGCTGAAACATGCTTCGAGACAGGCTGACTCTTGTATCATCTCATTTAGGATCACATATTGTTGATCCCTAAATGTATCTGTTAGATTGTACTTATTTATCCTCTGTGTTAACTTTTCAAAATCTTATGAGAGATGGAGAAGAGATGTTTGGCAACCAAAAAGACTTTTCCTGCGGGGTAATAATTCACCTCCTCTTGGCCCATCGACCCTTATTTTGTACCATTTTATCCTAATAATACTGTTTTTTGAAGCAGGGCGAGAGGGCTCCAGTGAAGATGCCCTCCATCTTAGTATTGTGACATAACGGCATGTGAGCAACTGGCTTTCTGCAGAGTCCTCTACCATGCCCTAACGAGCTCACTTTGTCTTCCAAGCTCACGGAAAGCATGTGTTGCTTTCCTTCCTGACTGTGCAACTGTTAACGTGTGAGTGCTGGTGAGAAAAACGTGTGTGAGTCAGTGGGACAGTCGAATGCAAGGCAGAGACTTTTGCCCGGATTGATTTGAAAAGGACGCTTGCCTTTTTCCTCACAAAAACCTAGGACTTCCATTAATCACAGTTTGTTTGGGGCATTGTGTAGCACTCAGAGTTGAAAACCCTGTGAAATATATAAAAGCCCCCAAAGACTAGGCTTTCAGTCACAAATGCAGTACATACAATACACACGCTTAAATATGAAAAAAGCAATGTGCAGGAAATATGAATATGCCACTTGAATCCATTTATTGTCGATATGTTTTTGATTAAGGAAGCAATGTATCTGAGATGGACTAATGGCGGCTCCATCATTAAAAAGGTCCAATGGTTCAATATGTTTGAAAGACTTTAGGCCATGTCTCCTGTGCAAGTGTCAGCCCCCATCTTCACGACAGAAGCTTCGCAAAAATCCTGAATAGGCCACGTTATTCAGAGGTGTGCTTAGATTGAATTGTTGCAAGTATTTCTGCACACATAGCAAAGCGAACAGACGTCGTTTGGATGATGAAAAAATGCCCTTTAAGGCGCCAGTGTTAGAAAACCGGAGAGCTGCCGAGAGAAAAGCACACACCGAAGAGGGTACCACTTATCTCCCATAGGAGACGAGTAGTGATGTGTTTCTACATGTTGGTCTGCAGCTCATCACCAAGACAGACCGGGGATCCACTCAAACAGCTGAGTCCCTAACTCAGTCACAGCACTCAGCTACAACATCCTAATTTAACAAGACATGTCTGTAATCCCTTGACCCCGAACAGGCCACGGCAGACTCACACACAGCGGTGCACAGTGACCACGTTCTCCCCTAATTACAGTTGCCAGGAGCCCCTATAATAAGGTATAGCCAAACACATGACATGGCACCCAGCTGCAGGCATGCACATTTACAGACATGCACACGACCAGAGCGCACAATGACTGTTCTGGGAAGAAAAAGGAAAAAAAAAACCCATTCAGAAACCCCATTATTTTATCAAAAGCATTTGATGTTGCTGAAAATATCCTTGACTGAATCTTAAGAGAGCAAAACGTATTGATTTTCTCTTTCTACATTGCATTCACACAGGCCAGTCCAGTTTATTTTGCTGCTTTTTCTTACCATTTTTAGAATAAGGGATTTAATATATGGTTAAGGTTAAAGGCACAAATATACGTGTAACTATAACATTGGATAAAAATATAACCTTTACACATATTTTATTATTTTCCATCCATTTCCAATTGTGTTTCAAGCCGCACCGTGTGCTTTATTGTGTTAAAGTTCAGGGTGTATTATGTGATGATGTATTTGCTTACTTTTGTTCAGATAACTGAGCAAATGTAGTCATTATGTGATGTCACGATTGCATGCAAAAATAATAAATAATAATAATACCAATTCTACGATAGCTCCAAAATATAAGAAAATATGAAAACAGCTGAACGATAATGGCGACCACGTGACTTATATCAGTATTCCCATAATACTACACTATCATCTGAATGCAATATGTGCAGCGAGGATTTTTGGCACCACTCATTATGTGAAATTCAGAATATAACTGACAAGAGGGGGGGACCGGACCAAGCAAGGGCTCTAATTATATGGCTTCTCGTTAGGGAATCATTGTTATACACAGCAGACATCAATAAGGCATCGACGCTTTTATCTGGAAGTGACATGACCTTTTCATGGACTTCTTTACAAGCGGCGCTGGCCGCACTAATGGCCGGTGCATTGTTCCGTCTTCCCTTCGTTTAACACCTTGCCTGTGTCAGCGGTAAACAACTGTCTGAAAGGCAGGTTGCCTGAAAAAAAAGGCAGCCCCCCCCCCCTATTTTCCCTCACTGTATGACCATCTAAAGGTGTGGGGTTGGAGAGCAGTTTGAAACTGCCCTGTGAGACACCGGTGTAGATGTGAGAGGACGTTGATGCACCGAGGGAGTGATGCAGTGAGACGCAGTGTGGGCGGGGCTACGGGTGCCCGATGGGTCGCTGGTGCTGGCGGGGTTTTTTTTTTTTCCATTCCTGGTCCGTCTTACGGCACGTCGTCCTCTTATTTATGATGTTTCCCGAGTGCTGGCGAATGCTTGTCACTCGCGGTGTCGATCGGGAGGACATGAGGGAAAGCTTAGAGCCGTGCGCTTGTGTAGGCGTGTGGGCAGGTGTGCGTTTCCCGGGCTGCCCGGCGGCGGTGGATGTCGGGGGCCCGCCCTCCGGCCGGGGGAGGGCTGGGCGGCGAGGCACGGGTTCAGAGCCTGTGGAGAAATAGGCATTGGACGGGGATTGATTAGTTGGCCTGAACTTAGTCTGGTCACACAGATAAGTGGTTTAGAGAGGGGTGCACGGCACATCAGTCGAATCTGTCACTAGGGCTTCGAGGGGCTGCCACAATCTGCATGACGATGTCGGGGGCCCGCCCTCCGGCCGGGGGAGGGCTGGGCGGCGAGGCACGGGTTCAGAGCCTGTGGAGAAATAGGCATTGGACGGGGATTGATTAGTTGGCCTGAACTTAGTCTGGTCACACAGATAAGTGGTTTAGAGAGGGGTGCACGGCACATCAGTCGAATCTGTCACTAGGGCTTCGAGTGCTGCCACAATCTGCATGACGTCCGTGTCATCTGGACAAGCAGCATCTCCCCTCTTGGGTTTTTTTTTTTTTTTTTCGTTTCATTCAGAAAAGTGTTTTTTGATTGATGACCACCAAGCTTTGATGTTCTGTCACGGGAAAATGAAATGTTTCATAAACCTAAGGGTCGCAAAAACGGAGGTAACGAGATATCCACCTGTCAGCGAATGTTTATTCTTGGAGGGGATTTGCCGTTTCTTTCCTTCCCGCTGCTGCATCCGCATCTGTCGGGTGGTGTCGTATCAAGGCAGGTTTTTATGTTTGTTCGAGAAACCAGGTGGGAATTAGATGGATGGATGCGTTGAAACGCTGTCTCTCTTGAAAGAGGCAAATAAAGAAAAATGACTCACTTGCTCACTGGGAACCATTCTCATGATGTCCCCCTGTGTCACCCACATAAACACGGGAAGATTTTCCTTTAAACTCTATCTTAAAACCAGTTCAGAGGAGACACTGGAAAGTGGTCAAAGTTTTCAGATTTCGATCCCGCAAGGTGCCGTTTCATTTTGATGTTATCATTGAAATAGTTGGCCCGGTTTGTTTTATTCCGTTGAATTACGGGCTACCTTGTCTGGAAATTGAAATGTGTGCGTTTTGAGGTAAAAAAAAAAAAAAAAAAAGAAAAAGGCTAAAAATATAAAGTTAACTCATAATGTCTGGCAGAACTTATTTATCTTTTTGTCCATCTAAGGCCGTACCTGGCTCTGGCCCCGTTGTTTGCTGTGAATACGCCTGCGGGTTTGTAAGTGGCTTCAATGCAACCCTAACCCATCGTCGCAGAGCTTTGATGGGCGTCGCACCTCTGTGCCATTTCCAATTCGGGCTTGTCTCTGACACGCAGCATTCCCAGACTCTGTTCGGTGCACCTCCGATTTCACCCCCGCCCCGCTTATAAATACCCCCATAAATACGTGTCGGCTGAATCAGCGATGCACACTAATGACATCATTTGCTGTGATTGAGGATTAGATGTGGCAGCAGCCGAATCAAACCTGCAATTTCTCGAGGGAGGCAAAAAGCGTGTGTGTTTTCCTGAGACCTTCGTTGCTCATTCCTGTCCACAGACTCTCTCTCTCTCTCTTTCCCCCTCTCTGCCCTGCCCGCTTCGAAAAAAAAGGCTCTGTTTATCTCGCACACAGAATCAGGTCTTCTGTCAGAGTGACTGGACACGATATGAAGATTGCTATATGTTCTGTTTATCATAGCGTTTAATACGACTGACCTCTTTAGCTGCTGCTCCAGTGAGACGGAATAACACGACAGTGCTGTTGCTGTGACCACAGAGCGGGCTGTGGGCCAGCGTAACCTGGACGTGACCTAGTTTGCGGATGCCGCGCGGCAGTTAGACGCGCGCGCCGTCACACCTAGAGATCCTTCACGGGTAACGGCGCTGTTCAGCTTCGTGGGCAGGTGTCTCTCTTTGGCGCCGTCGGGATGAACTCACCGTTTCACGCCACCTTATTGTGGCTCCTTCGCGGTTAAATTCCGACTCGTAATCTAACAAATCGGTATCTAGGATTTGGGCCGGAGAACACGTGGTGCAGTTGTTCCTCTGTCGATTGCCGCAAATGGGACAATCCTGCATTTAGAAGCTAAAGGCGAGGCTCCCCCGCAGTGGATTTAATAATGGGACGCGGGTTTGGGAGTCAGAGAACGGCACATTCATCATCTGTTTTATTGGGAGAGATGAGGTTTTACATAAAAACAAAAAAAAAAAAAAAAAAGGGAGAAATATCCTGTCTTTCTGTTGTTGAAGTATGTACAATAATCCCACCTAATCTGAGGTTGGGGAAAATAATGTCAAACAAGATACCTATTACGTATACAGATTTATATATTTCCATAGGACCTATTTATATTTCTATATTTATTTTAGTCTCTTAATAAGTGATGTCATCGCCATATCGGATAATGATAAGCAATGTTCACCCAGTTATGTGTATGTACAGAGTTCCATGTCCATGATTTGTAAGGAAACATGTCATTTTCATTGTATAATCTGTCTTGACGTTGCTGCGTCACCGGACCGGGACACTTTCCATTGCACCATGCTACTACAGAACCAAGACTTTATAGGCGAAGGCTTAACCTTGTTTCTTTCATGGAGGCAGCGACTGGCTCGACACGTCGTACAAGGACACACAACAACTTGGGGAGGACAGTGTTTTGACCGCTTCGCTATCGATCAGTGGATATCTATTTTTTTCTGCGACACTATGGGAAAACTATGGGAAAAAGCAATAAGGGAACTTATGTGGATGTGCGCTGACTCACAGGACGACACACACACACACACACACACACACACACACACACACTCGGCAGCCAGGGCTCCTAATTTGTGTGGCGGCGAAAAAAGGGAGTGTGTCGAAAAAACTGCATTGTCGATAAGCACACGTACTGGATGAAATAAAATGGTATATAGAATAAAATATGAGGAACACCCACCTTAAATGTTTTCTTTCTCTCTGCTGTTTTTTTTTTTTTTTTTTTTATCACCTACGATATGCTCGCAAATTCTGACACCATCCTAATTGTATGATGTGCCTCCCTGTATTTACACGTGTGCTTTGGCCTGGATTGTTGTCACCAATCTTTAGCGGGACCTTGTGGGACGCGTTGCCAAGCGAGAAGCCGCCGCGCGTGCGCACAGAGTCACCCGCAGATGCACACAAAGAGCGGCGAAGAGACAGGTGAAGCTCCTCGAAATGCTGGAAATGTTGGCAGACTGTAAAAAAAAAAAAAAAGGAGGAGGACACTCTGCGTCTGCCCCTGTGGGCACTCAGCCATCTGCTTCATTAGAATTCCCCCTTGAGGTAACCTTCCCTCCTCCACCAGAAACTCATTGGAAGTGAAGGGCTTTGTTTTAGATTGTCTATTGTAATTACACATTATTCTCCTCCTCCTTCTCTTCCTTTGCTGAGAGGAGATGCTCTGGCTCACAGCTGCAAAACAAAACAAAACAAAACAAAAAAAAAGCACAGAGGAGCGCGTTGTAAACGGTGCACGACCGCTGCTGCCACGTGAGCCTCCTGCACGCTGTCTGCGCGCGCGAGCGTGTGTGTGTGTGTTTCTGTGTGTGTGGGGTTTTGTGCAACAGGCCAGATCAGCGAGGTCACGGTGACATCCTCGCTCGGCCGAGGTGGCTGTCTCTCCCCTGCCGTAGAGGGACAACCAGCACTAATGCCTTCCTCTGCAGCAACTGGGATAATCCGCTCCAGTTCTCCTTGGGTCAAACTCAGCAGTAATTAATCCTACCATTACCCAGCAGGCTTCAGAGTCAAAGCATTGTATATGCGCGATGCTCGAGTTTTGTCTCTTCCCCCAAAGAGCTTGACACTCGACTTGACACTGGCGCCGAACGTGGGAGAAAGCGTACGCCTCCAGTTTGCCATAAATTTCAATATTTTTATCGTGACATTTGAGAGGGACATGGGGATTTGGGTGGATTTCTGTCCACCAGAGGGGTGAACGATGAGTGTCCTGGAAGTCTAATCTCTGCACAGTGTAATAGGCAACCAAAAGTTATATCAATTCAGCAACCTAAAATGTGTTGATTTTTCTCACGCTTACAGCATGCATGCCTGGCAAGACATATATTTCTGGCACTACGGGGCCTGGAGCACTCAGAAACACACAGTTTTGTTTTGTTTTTTTCCTCGTATTAGTGCTTTTCCCCCTCTAAAACCCTGCCATCAAAGCTTTTTGACATCTGCCAGTTTGTTCACAAACATTGTCCAAATGCCAACTTTCAATGCTCCAGCTTTTGATCCGCATGGCTAAAAGTTTTTTTTTTTATTTGTGTGCGCGCCAGTGTGTATGTGGTGGCCCTTGCACGTGGGTGACTCTGCATATTTTTGTGTGTGCCTCTTGGGATTAAGATCATGGAAGCATACGCATGGATAACATCAGAAAGATGGCCACAGGTTGCCAACCTGATGTCCCTTCTCTGTCTCTTGCTACGCCACAGCCCAACCCCCACCCAAAACAAAATACACAGACCTCTGCCCCACCCTGCAAAATCACGATGGTCGAAAATGGATCATAGTTAACCGACTTAGAGACAGAGCAAAGTGGGAAATATTCAACAAATGATACATTACAGATTAGCCAGCAATCTACAACATGTTTCACCAGCTGTGCTGTGAGCTTTAAATAGTTATTTTACACCTGGCATTAAAAAGGCATTTTGGTGATCAGACTGCCATTATACAAATGTTTGACCAAACGGAGGTACAGATGTCAATGCATCCCATAATATTTCTATATTGATATCTATTTTATATTATCATACAGTATATTGAGAACAGCGTAAGATCTTCATCCGTGAAGTGCCTTAAGAAAATGAAGGGGTTGAAATGAATTGAATTGAGTATGAATCCCATTTTAATTTCAGTGGATGTCAAGTTATAATGTCAAGAGACATTTCACCTCCAATCTTCTCACTTGGTTTTCATTTAAATAACTGCTTGAAGCCACAGAGTCAAATGCGGCTGTGTCCTTTGGCAATACAAATATGCTCCCAATGCCAATGCCTGGTGGCTTGCTGCCAATGTAGTGAGAATGAGAGACGCAATTATTTTGTCCCCGTGGAAATTCCAATTTCTAATATGTAAGAATCCTCGCCCCTTTGGAAGTGTCCAATATGTAATTTAATAATATCTTAGTCACAAGGGACACATTTACAGTCAACTAAATGGTTTTGACATAGTACAACTTGCTGATAATGCATAGAGTTTTGACGGGATTATGTTTATTTCTTTTTTCCTATATATTTACTGAATGTGTGTCTACGGTGCTCATAGTATTATTTACATCGAGGGGAGAGCCCATAATATCTGCTGTTGTCTAACCTTTTGCGGTGGTTTCCAGGTCATCGAGTGGGCCTTAATGAGAACTGAGAGTGACAGACTTTGATGTGATGATGTGCCGCCTAGAGCTGTGACCCCACTGTGATATGTCAGCACAGGAACCAGCAGCTCAAGTTGTCACCCTGCCATCTGCTAGCAGTCTGTCCTAAATGTCGGTTTCCAAGCCAAGCCAACCCCCCTCCAGGCATTTCCCCCCAAGATCCTGATACAGTTAGCTGCCTACGTCTGACTCGAAAGGCTTAAATCAATCTTGCGGTGCTCATAAAATGTTTAAATACTGCTTATTGAATTGGTCCTTGAGATTGAATTGCAGAGATTTATTCCAAAATGGGACCCCTGGTCTGCTTATGAGAGTGAAACATTCCAGTGGACATTTTCGGGCATTTCATTTAAGTGATGTTTCGGGCGGGTTTTCGACATGACGAACAGTAAGCTGACATCGTTTCACGTATTAATATATTTCCATGCTGTGTAGTGCAGGGGCTGGATCCTAAAAGCGGCCTCCATCCCCCCTTACAAAAAAAAAAGAATAACGATGAAAAGAATCCCAGAGGAACTCATTTGAAAGAGAGGAAAATACCATTCCCTTATTTTTAGAAGGTATAATCCTCCATGACTGGTGATCCCTGCTATACCATCCTCCTCTGCTTCCTCCTCCTATTCCTCCTCCTCCTCCTCGTCCTCCTCCTCCCTTAGCCCAGTGATAGCTGATGGAGGCAAAGATCTCCCTGCCTCATATGCCTCTGCCCCTCTTGGCTCTGGAGACGCCACTTTTCTCAAAATACATCACTGCATGCTTTTCACAGGGTGAGGATAAACCGAGGAAAAGAGAGATGAAGCCCCCCCCCCACCCTCTCTCTCTCTCTCCCTCCTCCTTCCAGCTTGCAGCCTCTGTTCTCTGTTTATCATATTAGCCCGTGCCCTTGAGCATTTTGCAGCCAGACTCATCCTTTGAACTAAGGAGAGAAAGCAGACCGGGGCAGCCATAGCATAAATCATGTGGGTTTAAATTCTGACAGTAAATGTCCTTGTACTAAACCGTCGCCATGCTTCAGAGAGGAGCATCTCCATTGGCCGTCTTGTGTTCAGGCTTGTGTTCCCGCCACGGCTCCGCTTCCGGGCCTTCAGAGAGATCAGAAAAAGAAGATAGTGTCCTTTATCATTTTCTCTTTGCCCCGCCCCCCCCGGGAACCAAATAAATATTAGCGGCACAATGTATTATGTGATAAAAGTCACACGGCTGGGAGAGTCATGGCCGCGGAGAGCTGAGGGAGCGCGGATCCAATGATCCACCGCCATATGCATCTGCAAGGGCTTAATTACACTTGTGCAGGACTAGCCATTGTTCAGGCTAATTAAGGGAGTTTGAAGTGTCATTACTGACTGCCGTAATTACAATTTTGCAGAAGAGCCGGCCTGTTGAGCAGAGTCACACTCGGAGGGTGAGAGAAGAGACGAGCGATTTTCCAGTCAGCCAGCCGGAGCTCTGAGTGCCATGCGACCTCCGTGCCCCGTCACCAACATCTTCGCTACTGGTGGGAGTGAGCGTGGACTCTTGAGCTCATGCCGAATCTGATCTGCGCCAATCTGAAGGCCTCATTGTGGGGAACCCTCTGAGGTAAGGGGCGCTCCCTGAAGTCCTCAACCATTTGAAAACCGACAAACCAAACGAGCACCTGTCTTTCACCCGTTCTAAATCAAATGTTCAACCAGGTAAACGGGCGGCGCGCACGGCGAAAGAGTCGAAAGCCAACACCGGCATCTTTCCCCCTTCTGTCAAGTGGCCAGCGATGTTATGTCATGTCGCCCAGGAGAGCTGTTACACATCCCGGCACTTAGTGAAATTGGTAAGATCTCAGCGCAATGGCCGCACGAATGGCCTTTCACTGAATGATTTTTCTCTTATTAGGGGGCCATAAAAAAAAAAAAAAAAAATCCCTGTCACTGACTAACTCTGGGGCACTTTAGAGTCAGAAATGGATCTTAACGAAGTGCTTAAATGGGTGTTGAACAACCCGCGGCACATTCACTAAGATGAGGGGCTGTGGAGCAAGGGTGGGGGACAAGGGGTTCTAAATTTGAATACCTGTGTATTGGCTGACATACCATACCGACCAGGTGGGCGATCCTCTTTTTGGGCACGTTGCAAGGATTTCTGCGCTTTTGCCAATATGACTTCAGAGAGAATCAAGTCACATCCACCGCTTGAGGAGATGGTGCAGATCACTCAGGCATCTGGCGATGCTGCCCTTCCCCTCCCTCTGCCTCTCAGCGCCACAACCATGTGCCCTTTCTGCCCGACTCGTGTCAACAAGCAGAGCTGCGTACTGTGTGTAGAAGCTGTGAGTGAGGAAAAACACATTTCATTCGACAAGAAAGCTATTGGTCCCTGCAGTTATGTTTTTTTTTTGGGTCACTTGAGAGGAAAGGTTTTGACCAATGTGGTCTTTTTGTTCGTGCAAATTGACATGACATAAGAAGTTTGATATTCACAGCTCAGCTTTTTTTCTTTCGGTCGACTTACTGGCCCACCACACCTTAACACCTCTCCTCTCTTTCCGGCCGTATAACTATGTCGTTCGCTTCCTCCTCTGTCTGTAGGTCTGTTGATGTTCTCCGCCGTCCAGGTCATGGTGTTTTCTGGAGTGTTCCAAGTGCTTGTCAGAGCCCACTCGCCTACTTGAGAAGCTCCGGAGTCTTTACGTAACGCATAGGAAGCAGATGTTAATTTGTGGAAAAGATGACTCGCTTTCATTAGCTCGAGTGGATCCTACTGAGCTATTGCACTCCCTTGACGTTCCTTCCTGCGGTGTTTCACGGTGAATGAATTTTACTTGCAAAGTGTACAATGTCTATAATGCATATTGATGTGTGTGTGTGTGTGTGTGTGTGTGCGCACTTGCGTGTTGCGGTGTAACAGCGCAGCTCACAGCAGCACATTCAATAGACCATTACAGTTTGGTGCCAATTTCCAGAGAGCAAAAACAACAAGAGGGAGGAGTGGGCAAAATTGTGTCGTGCGCGTGCGCGTGCGCCAGTGCCTATAGTTGTGACCGTGCCTCTTTGGCTGTGTCCGTAAGTGTGTGTGTGTGTGTGTGTGTGTGTGTGTTGTATGCGTGTGCCAGTACACAAAAGCTGCAAGTATGTCAAAACGTGTGTGTTCTGTATGTGATAAGAAGGATAGAGGAGGAGGGGAGGGGGTTGAAAAGAGAGAGAACCCAGAGCTGAGATAGTGCGGGGAGGGGAGAGAGAGAACCTGTGAGGTGATGGGTGAGCTGTGGAGTGTCTGTGGCCAGGCTGAGTGTGTGTGTGTGTGTGTGTGTGTGTGTTTCTGAAAAGGCACAAAAACAGGGAGAGAGGGAGATGGTGTGAGCTTTCTAATCCCGGCAGAGCTGCTGGGATGAAAGGAGGAAGTTCAATTCTGAATCTTTCATGATTGCTACGTGTCCTCCGCAAAGAACGGTACGAATTTTACTCACGCCATTCTCTCTGCTGGTTTTATTGGCAGCGTCAGCAGTGTTTATTGTTGTCGCCGCACCATCCCCTCCCCCACCTCCGCTCCTCGTCTTTTTGGGTTTTTTAACTCACCCGATCTATCGATGTCTAACCCCATCCCCCAGAACTGCGATTACCCATATCATAGCTTAAGCCACCGTAACCGCGCACAGCGGAGTTTAAATGGGGGCTCCATTTCGTTCATTCATTTCTTTCTTCATTGCGTTGCTTTTTAACACTTGTGATGGCATAACGGCAACAACCAATCCCGGCTTCCCGCTCAGTGCGCGCCACATGGCCTCTGTGCCAGCGTGCCGTGTTAAGCGTAGAATATCGAGGATGCTCGAGGATACGTTAGGGGCCCCAGCTTGAAGAACCCAATTTAAAAAAAATAAATAAAAAACACACGTTTGAGGTGGTTTGCAGTCTCACGTCCTCAAAGGCTTCTCTTCACACGTTTTGATAAATATACTGTAATCACGATCAAATATGTAAATGAAGCCGCTTATCTGAGTCCAAATGAAACCTCTTTTATTTGCACTCGCGGTGATACTGATAAAAATCTTGGGCGAACTAGTGGCTCTCTCTCTCCTCACTGCAACGCAGGAACCACGCTGCCTCCTTTGTGTCGCAGCCTCAGGCTTTTGGCATTAAGTCGCACAGCTGTCGCTCATGTTTAAGATTCCATTTTTTACGAGATTCTCGCTCAAAGACGAGTCCGCTAGAATCAGCCAGGCCGTCTTTCATTAGCTCACTGTCGTCGTCTCAGCTGATTTCACGATGCGCGGTGGAGGGATGCAGCGGCAGTTTTTGTTTACCTCTGTCAGTAAATCAAGCTTGACCGGGGAAAAAAAAACAAAAAAAAAAAACATTTGGAATTTCAAATGGTAAATCATATATCACAGTAAACTGGATGTTTGCCATGCAGAGGACAAACACTTCTTGACAGGCTTCACAACGGTGACTAAGGAGCTTAGCTATCTTGTTTATTCCTATCAAAGAAATGATTTCTGCCAGTGCAGTAGATTCTGATTTCGCTGCTGTCAACACAGAAAATGTGAAAAAAAAACGAACAAAACAAGACTGAACATGAAATAAAGCCCAGATGCTTTTTTTTTTTTACCCCGGGTTCAGCGGTTGGCACCTACTCTCTTTCTGAGGGACGTGTGCTTGCTTTGTCAGATAATGTGACTAACTCGGTGAATCCAATCAGTGTGTGGAATGACCTCGGTGAAATGTCTCAAACCACATGGAGGGAGCCGCTGAGCAAATTCAATAATTCCCACATAAGACAGAGCTTGCACTGAAATGGGATCCCATGGAAGTGAAATCCACTTCTTAATCCCCTGCCGCAAAACTCAACTGGGGGAAAAAAAAAAAAAAAAGCAGGAGAATTGGTTTTCCTCTTTTTTTTTGTTTTTTTGATGTTGGTTGGTAGTTAGTGCGCTCTGAAGCTCCAAATAGGATTCTATGCTGTCTCTCTCTCTCTCTGTCGCTCCCCCACTGACACTTCTTTTCCTCCCCTCACCTCCCACTAAAGCCCCTAAATCACTCTGACTGTGGACAAGCATACAGTTGATAAACCTTACAGTCGGCAGGGAAGCTGTAGCCCTGTGTGTGTGTGTGTGTGTGTGTAGGTGTGTGTGTGTGTGTGTGTTGTGTGTGTGTGCAAGAGAGCTACAGAAACCTGTGTAACTATATAAATGAGTGTATCTGATACTGATACCTGTCCGGGGTGATAAATCCATCCACCTCCAAACCTTGCATACAAGAACATCCCCCTATAGCGACAGTGATAGAACTGCCATCTACTGTATGTGGGAAAATAGATTTGTCACCGATGGACGCGATTGTCATGCCGATTCTCATGATGACGCTGGGCGATGATGAGGCGTCAACGCCAGAGGTGTATTTAGGTAGGTGAACAGAAGTGCAGAGTTTCCTGCAGCACGCGGGCAGCTCCCTTGTCAGAGGTGTACAGAGCCGTGACACGTAGAGACACACACACACGCAGACGCTCACACTCACATTCAGCTCCCCTCACGGCCGCCCATCCGCCACAGGGCGGCTGATAAAAAATATCACAAGCCCTATCAGGCAATTAAACAGGGAGACGCAGTGGAGTGTGCTGGACGCTTAATGGCTTCGGCCTTCCCGCAGACGCGCCAGCGTGACCGGCCGACAGGGGGGATGCAGACCACCGATGGCGTGGGGAAATCAAAAGGTGGAGGCAGCGGGTACATTGGTCTCGGTGAACAGGCTGTGTGTGTTGGTTCTGTGGAACAAGAGGGTTAAACCTTTACCCAGGTTAGAAACCATCGTGGCTGGTGTTCATTTCTTTGCATTTTTTTTTGCTTCTTTTTAGCACATTGTAAATATATTGTAAGTTGTAATTGTTGTTTGTTTTTTTGTTTTTTTAAATAAATCATTACTTTACGTGCGTATACGTAAGTATGTTTTTATTTTTCCATACTACGACTCTATATCCGAAGTGGCCCCTCAGAGGACTTGAGACACAACTCCCGTTTTGGTTTTCTCTGTGTGTGTGTGTGTGTGTGTGTGTGTGTGTGTGTGTGTGTGTGTGTGTGTGTGTGTGTGTGTGTGTGTGTGTGTGTG